>CM037854.1:35594925-35723925 GCA_021234595.1 Delia radicum | reverse complement strand
TTTATAAATGTTTCAGAAATAATTTGATTTATTTTACATATAAAAAAAAATTTTCGTTTTTTCTATAAATGGATGCAAATGGTAAAAAAATTTTCAATAAAAAAATGTTTTCTTCTTCTTCCTGTAAAGAGACTAACTAAAGTAATATTCTACAGTAATTAATATAAAAATTAATTACGATTGTCATTATCTGACGGTTGCAAAACACTTTCTAAGGTAAAAATTATATTTGCTTTCTTTGCATTTTGTTAAGCCAGCGAGAAACCCCAAGTTTTTAGAGTTTCATTTCTCCCCACATATCAAATGCTAATTTTTAACTTTCAATTATTTTTGTCATAACAAACCATACAAAACTAGAACTAGAATTTTTTAAAATTGTATGCATTTTTCTATTCAAATTTTGCAAAACTTTAAGCAGGATTAAAAAAACTTTAACGGTCTGTTTTTGTAAAACGTGTCACTCAAAAAAATTCGTGTAAATGAGTGAAGAAATTCATTTTGGGGTTTTGTATCGCAAATGTCAATTTGAATTGAGTGAAAACGTAAGAGTTGTCGTTTTCGTCTCTTTTTTTGGTTTCCACAATGCGATTTGAAACGTCAAAAACAGACGTTCACAAAAAAGTATTCGTCAAAGAAAAAAAGCAACTCAATTAATATTAAAAAAAAAAAAATACAGTAAAACTCGGTTAAGACGAACCCTCGGTTAATACGAACTAATTTAAAAGTCCCGACGTTTTGGCAAACATTTTCATATAAAATACATCTTATAATACGAATTCGGTTAATACGAACCCTCGGTTATTACGAACTGTTTTAAGCAGTCCCAAAAACTCGTTTCATACAAATTACCATGTTTAGTACACTCTTTATCCGTTTAATGGGATAGACCTAATATGAATTTCATATCTGTGGATGACTTTCTAGATATAGATGCTAATGTTTTAACGTCACATACTTTATCAGGTGAAGAAATATTGGAAATTGTTAATCCTGCCGATGTTGAAAATTTGTCAAGTAATATATTCGAACAAAATCGTGTGCCGAAGAAGCTGACAATCATATTTTGGTAATAGAAAAACTTATAACGAATGAAATCGTTAATTCAGTCATTCAGAAAAAAATAAGAGATTTTTTTTTTTTTTTAAATGAAGAATTTTAATTAAATTTTTAATTGTGGATGCATGAAATGCTAATTTTATTTTTTATTTATGTAAAATTCTTGTTTTTGTTTTAATAAATACATAGTTTTTATTGTTAAAAATACCCGCTTAATACGAACCTCGCTTAAGACGAACTAATTTATTTGGTCCCTCGGAGTTCATCTTAGCCGGGTTTTACTGTAATACTTTTAACAAAAAATTGTAATAAAAAAAGAATAACGATTTTTATTTTTATTTTCATTTATATTTATATTTATATTTATTTACATTTTTGGTTGTAAATGTTTTTGTTTTTTTTTATACAAATTATATTTTTATATCCACTTTTATTGTTTTCTAAACAAAATAAATTATTTTTTTTTTTAAGCAAAAATCAGCTGTTTTTGTTTATATTTCAATTATAGTGTTGGGTTGCCATCTAGCAACGAAAAAAGTGTTATTTGTATATGAAATAAACTAACAAAAACCGAAAAGCAATGTCATGGCAATCTCTACTGTTTGACATAACATAAAGCTTAACGTACTCAAACGTAAGTCAGGCGAACGAATTATAAAAACTCATTTCCTTACGTATTCGATCGGGTGCCACACGTTCGTCTGAAATTATACACGTATTGTAAAAACAGACCGTAAAACTGATATTTATTTTGACTACATTTTAGTCAATAAAAAATCTCCAAATTCTGTAAACATTTTTCTGTTTAAACAACAAATCATAACCTTCTCCCAAAAATATGTATATTTTTTATACGCACATTTTTTTAAAATTTGTGAAATCTTTTTTTTTAACCCCCCCTCTGGTTGCTGCTCTGGTGGGGTCAGCAGTTTTTTTTTTCTATTTGGCATGTGTATGAGGTCACACACGCATGTAATTTCATGCATTTCAAGCCATCACTTTATATAAAATACATTTTTTTCTCTTGACCTCCACCCCCCGTCGACTCATTCCAGCCTTTATTATAAAATGTAAAAAAAATTTAAAATTTATGAGCTTTTACTACACTTTAGAGAGACATTTATTAAATAAAACAGGAAGTTAATCAAAATGTTATAAAAAAAAAACTATGTATGGGGAATTTTTGGTAAAAATATATCCATTTATTTTAAATTATATAAAATACCGATAGAAAAATAAATAAAAATAATTTACTTGCTTATTCCATCTTTTAATAAAAAAATTAAATTTTGAAATATCATTCCTTCTTTGAGAGATTATGAAAAAATTGAGATTTTGTTACCTCATGTCTTTCGAATTACTTTATATTGAAAATATATATTCACTATTCAGCCACATCTCCATATTCAGTTTTTAATTTTTTAAAGAACTCGCGATTTTTTCACGGTTTTAGTTTAAAAAAAAAATTCCAAAAATTCCGAAAGTATGTTATGTACTTTAAAGAGCTCTATATTTGAAAATTGCTATCGGATTTCGCTGATTCGAAAATCGTTTGATTTTTACGATTGTCCTCTTTTCCAATTACACGCAATAAAAAATGATTGTAAATAAAAAATACTTTTTTTATGCAATATAAAGATGGATTTTTGAATTTGTTTTTTCTCCGTCAAAATTTTGTTAACCTGAAAAAAATCGAAAGTTTTAAATTTTTTATAAAAAGTTAAATTTCGCTTTTTTGTATGACGCGAATATCATTTAAGTTTCTCTATTTTTTTTAAAACCTTTTCAATTATTTCCATACAAAAATTTAATTTTTTGTATAATTTGTAATTTTTATATTTTAAAACAGTTTTAAAATTAGAACACACTTTTAGCAATGCAAAACCGTGATTTAGTTTATTTGTCCAAAAAAGTATTTAATTTTTGATTCATATGCAATTTTTGGATGCATTTTGCAATTCCAAATTCTGATAAACCAAGATAAAGAAATCACTTTTTTATAAAGAATATATTGTGAGTTTTAACTGCGCGACGAAAAAAGTTCCGATATAATCATACATGATTCTATATAGTATCACATATAAGTAAATGTCACATCTTTATCTGATCCGAAATCATTTTATCTCATGGGATCTTATCTCATATAGTTTGATCCAAAACATGGGTCTATCAAATATGATCAAATCATATATAATTTGATACAATATCATATAATATGTGTTTTAATTAAAACAATTAAAAAAAATTATAAAAATTTAAATGTTTTAGAGATCAGAACTTTTTATTTAAATCCAATTAAGTACTACTTGAAATTCATGTATAAAACATATACATAAATATTAATTTTAAAAAATAATGTCAAATCTAAAAATGTATGCTTTTTATGAATCTAAAGTTGGAACATATAATAACTTTAAAACGATAGGTAAAACAAAAAAAAAACAACATTTACCGAGGAAGAAACTCAAATTATTTGTTCGCAAGTAGAGACCTTTTTTTAAGAGCAGATATAAACAGTAAATAGCAGATATAAACAGTAAAGAGCAGATATAAACAGTAAACTTTACACGTCCTTGGTATACAAAATAGTACGGTCGGTATTATTGATCAATACGATATTTTGTTTATGAAGTGTAAATCTCCGTATATAGTACTTCATCAATTTCAGATTGTTCTAAACAACTATTTTGTTAACCACAAAACAGAATCAGTGGTAGAAAGTATATTCCAGATAGTGGAACTAAGCTACTATTGAATTTTAAAATTGAAAATTTAGAATTTATTATGCATGTTATAAGGGTTGGGTGTTTTATTTGTTTAAACAAGCCGTTACCAACGCTCTCTTCTAAAAATCTGACCAGTGCCTCTGGTGGGAATCGAATTCATACCCCCGCACAGATACGCCAGCACGCTACCAACTAGCCTACCGGGGCACATCAACTTTAATTATAATTAATTAATTAATTTTCATGCTTTTAAGCAATTTTAATTAGATTTTAAAGTTAATTTGTGTTGTTTAAGTTTTTGTATAATTAACACTAAATTTTGTTTATAAAGGGTGCTTTTTATACCGGTAGAAAACTTTAAGTTGACAACACTTTTTAACTGGCGGCAATTTTGTCAGCTGTCAAGTGATTTATGTTTAGCTTGGCTTGGCATTTCAACATGAATAACGCCGCTGGACTATTTTCTGAGGGGATATATAATGTCGCTAGTCTACACCGATACGCCCGAAAGGATTGACCACTTTGAGAACAACATTCGCCGCGTTATTGCCAATATACGGCCAAAAATGTTGGAAAAAGTCATCGAAAGTTGGACCTCAAGATTAAACTACGTCCGAGCCAGCCGTGGCGGTCATATGCCAGAAGTCATATTTAAATTATAATGCCAGAAGATTATCTTTCAAATAAAGTAAATTTCATGTCAATTTAAAAAATTCATCTTTGTTTTATTTCACTTCAAAGTTCTATACCTCTATAAAAAAACGTCCAAGTGGTCAATCAATTCGGGCTACGGAGTACAGCAGCAATGACTTATTCTGTACGCACTGTACGACGTCTCTGTGGATGCATATTATCATTTAGAGTAAACGTAGTGCGAAAACGTTTCATATTTATTCGTATTAATTGCTCTGTTGGACGATTATGTTGACCGTAAAATGGACATAGTGCGCGATACGTATTTCGAACAAAACCATGATTTTCAAATAAATTTGCACAATTTGTCAGACGTCAGTCTATTCATGTTGAAATGCCAAGCCAAACTAAATATAAATCACTTGACAGCTGGCAAAAAGGCCGACAGTTAAAAAAGTGTTGCCAACTTAAAGTTCTATACCTGTATAAAAAACACCATACGCATAGATGATGATATCAAGTTGTATATAGGTATATAGCTACTTTTTTTCATCTGGTGTTTAAAAACATGTTCAAAATATAAATATTACAAATTATACAAAAAAATATTTTAAGTTTTGTATGAAAACAATTACAATGGAGGACTGGTATAAATTAAAAAAAATTAAGAAATTATATGGTAATCGCGTCACCGTAAAAGCGAAAGTTAATTACGATTTACCCATGTTTAAAAAATATTGAACTAGGAGAACAATTTCATACATCTAAAAATTGTTTTTGAATAAAATATTAATTTTTAATATCTATTTTTTATTGCATAAGTGTGAAAAGGGACAACCATATAAATCGAATGCTTTCTGAGTAAGAGAAATACAATAAAATCTTTCAAATATATATATTAGGGCGGGTCGATTTGTAGGGAGTGAAAAAATTCACCAATTTCCCTATGATTTCCGTATTCTATGGGTTATTCCATGAAAATTTCCCAAAGAACCATACCTCTATCGTTAAAATCGAGTCCCCTACTTTTTGTTGGTAGATTTTTTCCCAAATTGACGTTCGTATGAAATATTACCTACACGTTCACATCCATAACTTTAATCGCCAGTAGGCGCGTTGGAAAGGTGAGCTCATTTTGATCAATTTACAAAAAAAAATCTCCAACATTGGTCCAACGGTTCAAAAGTTACGGGCATTTTTGTCCAAATTTTGGACCATTTTTCCATTTTTTCATGATTTTGTCCAAGAATATTACTTTCATGGCCATTTTTTTGGCTCAATCCATTATTTAATTCAATTTACAATTCAAAACGAAGAGTTTAAGCCCAAATTTATCGAATTCGGTTGATTAATTCATGCGATATTGCTAAAACAAAATAACACATAAAACCAACTTTTTGATTTTTTTTCCCTTTTTATTTTTTTTTTCTACAAAAATTCAAATTAAGAGATAATAAAGTATCAATCAACCTATTATCAAAAAAAATATTCAATTTGAGTGTAGTAAAAGACAAAATGTGAAAAAAAACAATTTTTTTTCTGAAAGTCTTGTTTATTTTCAAGTCTGGATGTTTTAGTGGCAGCCAGCAATTGGACATGTCTTTCCGTTGAGATTTTGGTTCCCTCAAAACAACTAGACGAGGTTCTTTAACCATCCTTGGATGCAACTTCTCATCAATTTTTTCTACAGTTAGAGCATCATTTTTCCTGCCGCCGAATGAAAATGATATCAAATTCGAGCCATCATACCGCTTACGAAGTGCGTCTTGTCTCCATTTTTCTCTTTCTCTACGAAGTTTACTTTTATCCATGATGACAAGATTGTCATGAGCATCTTTTACGCCCAGGTCTTCCATCAGAGCTGTTGCCAATGCTGATCCCATTCTATCATGCACACTAAATCTGCCACACATCATTGCATAGTTTTTAGTATTGTATCTGGGAGTGTATGTTTGTGGTGGTAGAACTAATTCTGAACCTCCTCTCACATCAACTTCCATTTCGTCATAATGTGGTTCGTATGTAGGATCGTTGCTCACTGGGATTGTTGGTATAGTCGTTGGTATCGTCTCTTCACTTCCACTATCGTGTTCCGGTATCGTTTGTATTCTGTCATTATATTGATCGCGCATAAAATCTTTTAAGTTTTCTGGGATAGATCCACATGAGCAGTCGTTTTCTTTCAAGTTGCATTTACATTTTCCAATGTTGAATAATTGGTTTGTCGATTCTACGAATTTTTTGAATTCTGTTGCGCGTTTTACTCGTTGTTTATCTGCATTACTATATGCGTCAAGCAAATTATTCAATTTTCTAATGATGCTACCTTTGAGTATAAGTTCAATATTAAGTTGATTCCAAATTTCTAACAATCTGTCTGCTACTTGGGGAGTAAATCTTTTATACGAAAACATTTTGCTTTGGGCTTTTGAACGTTCGGCCAAGAAAAAATAGTACTTCAATATATCTCGTTTAGTTGACAGATTAATATCAGGTAACTCACAGGCCACGCCAAAAGAAGAAACATCATAAGAGACCAAATGTTGCAAACTACTGCGTTGGGTATCTGTTGGATTTTGCGATGAACCAGGCTCTGAATCCATTTTTTTAAAGCGTCACTAAAAGAATTAAATATGTTTTTCATAGAATAATAATATAACTATTAACTATAATAGTTAGCAATGTTTTTACACTTACCTTTAAATCTTTTCTAAATTTCAAAATAGTTTGATTATTTGTTAGTTATTTCAAGTAACACTTCACTGAAATGACGCTCAAACAAAACTAGCATACACTGGAATATTATAAACAAACAAAAATAACAAACAAAAATAAAGAAGTCTATAAAGAAACTAAAAACAAAAAGAAATAAACAAACATAACACAGGGTATGCACCCTGTGAAAAAATATGCCAATAATGTAAAGCGGAAATCAGTCCAGTCGTAACGTAAGGTTCGTAAGCTTCGTAAGTCAAAAAAATTGAGCCAAAAAAATGGCCATGAAAGTAATATTCTTGGACAAAAATGCCCGTAACTTTTGAACCGTTGGACCAATGTTGGAGATTGTTTTTTGTAAATTGATCAAAATGAGCTCACCTTTCCAACGCGCCTACTGGCGATCGATAGTTTTTGAGTTATGGATGTGAACGTGTAGGTAATATTTCATACGAACGTCAATTTGGGAAAAAATCTACCAACAAAAAGTAGGGGACTCGATTTTAACGATAGAGGTATGGTTCTTTGGCAAATTTTCATGGAATAACCCATAGAATACGGAAATCATAGGGAAATTGTCGAAAAATAAATCGACCCGCCCTAATATATATATATATATATATATATATATCTCTTCAAAATTACATACGTTTGCGATTTATGAAAATTAAGTAAAAACATAGCAAGTTGTTCAAAATTTGAAAAACTGAACATGAGGATGTGTTATGGGCTCCATGGAGATTGTGCGTACAAAGATACATAAAATTTGAAGACCCTAGGGCAATTCAATTTGTGATTTATCATAGAAGTCGTGATATACGTTTTTCAATATAGTGTCTATTAAATTTTTAGAAAAATCTTTGTTTTTATGAGAAATTCCAAACTTAATATTAAAACTTTCTAGTGTATTTCCAAAATACATCGAACCAATTTTCGTCTTTGTATAGGTAACAAAAATTTACATAAACTTAATCAATCATTTTATAAAACATCAGGAAAATAACTCTGAAATTTCTCTTAAACTCTCCATCATTGTATTCAATAAAAAACTTATAAGTTTTGACCGAAAAACTACAGATACAACAAAACACTTGAGAAATGGCATACGGTCAAATAGACACACACACACACACTCATACAAAGCAAAGACAGGATACATATCAACATCCTTATGATGAATTTATCATTCACTGCAAAGAAATAGCGGGAGCATAAAAAGTTACAAGACTTGTATGCATACATAAGTGGCTTTTTTTACTTTTATCATATCATTAAACGGAGAAGAGGGTAACTGCTACTTCAAAACTAAATAATATAAATTGTATGTAAACGAAAAGAATTTCATTAATTTTCAAAGAACATTTTACAAATACTACTACTTGTAGATTAGCATGCCTCAAACATAAGGATACTAATACATACACACATATTACACAATGGGCTAGGGATCGAACATTTTTAAACTTGAGTCATCCTTGATAAACCGGGAAAGTTTATCATCCGTTTTTCTAAAAAGTTTTAAAAGAATCCGGAATCCGCTCGTGAAAGTCTCTCAACACGATATGTCTTCTGTTAAACTAAACAACTCTATTAGATACACCCGGATATCCGGTTTCAGTGTCTTATCAAGCAGACTGATAAGCTAACTCGTTTCTCATAATGAATATGACCGACGGCTGAAATACAATTACTCCCGCGTCTAGACCTAATTTCATCGGATTAACGGACTTTTAGAGCAGCACAACTATTCAAGAAGATGCTGATGAATGCTGGATCCAAATTCCGTTTTATAATTATCAGCGCTGCTTTATCAATTCAATATAAATCAGCCTGGGAATTTTATAATTGTACATTTATTTAAAGCCCACTGCAAATGTAGTTGAAAACAAATGAAATTTTACTTGAAGAAAGGACAACTTACATTTCAGTAAATTCAATTAACAATGTCATTTGTTTTGCTGTTCAAAAAATGAATCACAATTACAGTAAAAATTAACCAAATATGTAGTAAAAAACAAACAAACAAACATTTAATTGTCTTATTTCTTTTAATAAAAAAAACTACGGCATAAATGAATGTAAAATCATAATACAGTAATTTGATGTGGTTAGTTTTTTTAAATGAACTACATTTGTAGTCAAAAACTAAATTTCTCCTACGAATGGTTGTTTTTTCATTTAAAAATAAAGATTCTGTATTACAACTCAAACAACTACAAATGCAAGTTGTATAGTTCGAAATATTAAACTCGATCTTACCCCCGTCTCAATCTTTGAACGGTAATTAAAGACCGATATTTCACCATATCAGAAACTGTGGAACATTCCTCCATGGTATTACCAATTTCTAAAACTATTTTGAATAATACTAAATTTTGACGGAACAGATTACAAAGATCTGCTCTGGGAATAACTGGTACTACTTGGTGACGCCTATGCAATCCTAATGCAGAATCCGAAAGAATGGTACCAGACAAAGGGATTACAACACATGATATGGTCTTATCGTTGAGAGGCCTTCGCAACTCAGTCTTATGTATCGTATAGCTTCCCTTAAGGCAATTTAGAAGAAATTCCACCATACCGTCCATTTATATGTAAAGGATCTGGTGCCTTTATAAGGCGTTGTCATAGGAGGACGAAATTCACACGATGTGACATGTCTCGAACCTAGAAAACATCACCTACCCAAGGCTAGGTCTGTGACACCACACAAAGGGAACACTTTTTCCCACCTATGACAACGCCATGTAAAAGTGACAAGTCCATTTAAATTAACTGGTCGGTATGGTGACAGTTCGTCAAAATTTTACATATGCTTTAGATAATATCAACCTGTGTCAAAATTTGTAGAAATTTTTGAGTAATTATTCCATTATTATCTAATTATTCCAAATCTACCAAAAATGTGGTGAATGTTTTATGCCTTATGAAAAATGGTGACAGTTTATCAGAATGAGATGTACGCTATTTTAAATTTGGCTAATTTAATGCTAAATATGACTGAAAGGGGCCTTTATGGTGACCAGTAGCGCCTTCAAAATTCTAGACGTAGGAATTTTTAAGGCTCAATCAATGTGACTACATATTAAATATGGCAAAACTACACTTTATGGGTGTGTTCCTCAAAAACAACCGTGTTTTGCTATCTAGTATGAATGTGACTTTAGATTGCCGAACATAACTAGTATTGTTTTTCAGAACATGGTTACCCTCAAAATTAACCAAATTCCTCTGCGAAATGTGCACAGAGAAAATAAATTCGTGATGACAATCGAATGATTTTGTGGTGGTTACCGAATTTTTTGTTAATATAAATAAATACCAGAAGACCGAAAACTCCCGAAAAAAAACGTGGGATTTCAAACATTACAAAATCCCTAATCCCGTTATTTTTATATATCAATCGCAATTGGCATACCTAGTGGGAAGACTCTGCAACATTTGGCATACATAACACAGTTTATATTTATTTTTCTAAAATTTTCTAGAGTTCTAACCCAGAGTAAAGTATGGCAACATTTACACAGAATCCTGATATACTACAGCAAGGACACATATGTTAAGCTTGGTTTCGACAACCATGAGCTAGCATAATAAATACTCTTGAGTTTTGGTCGTGTTTGTATGTGTTCAAATGGTTTTGGGTGTCATGATGAATGGATATTTGTAGCCTTTAAGCATTTGTCTTTCTTTAGTTTTTCCACTTCTTTACATGACAACCGCCTCGCTGTATACATCATGTGGAAAATCAACATCATTTTTCATACACATTTACATAAAGTATTTCATCTCATTTTAGTCATTTTTGAAGATTCATGATGTTTCAAACTCAAAAAGCTGTTGGTGACGCCATAAGCTTATACAATACCATGAAGAGGTATATGCGCATTCATTGTGTTTGTTGAACTTCTTGTGGCCGTTTGCCACTATTTTCATACACCATAATAATCTGTCAAAATTTGATTTACTCACTTGATTACATTTGGTTTGTTGTTTGAAATTGAAGTAAAAAAGACCGAAAAATGTTAATAAGAATTTTGATTTTTCCTTAGAGAAAAATTGTAACAAAATTAAACTGTCAAATAGCGTGTAATTTGTATAAAAGAGAATGTATTGAGGAATAGTAAAATGATTTTGAATATGATTGATGATATTAAGGGAATACTTGAAAATTAACTAATTTGAATTTTGGTTAAATATACTGAAGCTAAATTAAAAGTAAAGTTTGGTATCTAAATTCAATGGAACACCTAATACTACGTTCACACTGAACCCCAAAATATGAGTTTTCGTTTAGTGCATGGCATAACAATACAAGGTAAAGGCATTAGTGGGAAATAGGGTTTTTTTATTTGACTTTCCATGCTTTTTTTGTTAACATTTTGTAGGAATTTTTGATATTTTGTTTTTGAAAACCACACTCATAATAATTCAAGCATAAAAATACGAAATTATTGTCAAAACTACAAAAAATTTCGAAAAATGTACAAATTTTCATTTATTTTACAAAAAATTTCGTTATTTTGAATTTTTTTTTGTAATTTTACGCATGGATTATTATCAGTGCAGAGAACATTATTCTAATAAGTCTAACAGGTATTATTTGCCATGGTGTGCGCCCCGCTAGGCTAGTTGATAGCGTGCTGTCTTATCAGTGCGTGGTCGTTGGTTTGATTCCCACCAGAGGCACTGGTCTGTTTCGCTACAACGCGCCGAAAGCCATAGTAGCTAGTACTCGGTTAGGGTAATAGGATATAATATGTAATTAGGATATAATATGTAATTATGTTGCCATGGTTTTCTTAAAGTTTTAGATTTAAAATTTGTATTTAGTTTGAAAGTTAAAAACTAAATAAATTTGGAAACTACTATCCATCAAAAACTATTCTGCCAAAGAATGATTCTAATTGGGCATTTTCTTCGATGAATTTAACATTGGCTTGTCATAGGCAGGAATCATTATTATAATGTTGCAAAACAAGTTCCTAGGAATATTTTAAGTCTAAATAACTTCCGAAGAATTTGTTTATGCAAAAAGCTCCAAAGAATCATATTTCGAAAGCTTCCTTCCTATGACAAGACAATGTTAAATTCATCTATAAAGACGCCAAATTAAGAGAAAAAATGTTTACTGGTTTTTTTCAGTTTTGTGTTAACATTGTTTATGCCAACTTATTTCTATTCAGAAATTTACAATCCAATTAAAAATTATCACTTTAAAACTATTTATTCAACGCCCCTTAAAGTATGCAGCCAAATTTCCATATGAACAAAATTAATGACACACATTGAGGGATATTTCTATGTATTTCGGCCATGTTTTAAAATATTTCTTTAAAAAACTATTGTTTTTTTTTTATTTTTTAATGAAACCCTTTTTCACTAAACACCCTTTGATTATACAACCCTATTTTAACTTCTATTAATTTGCATAATTTAAGGGGTGTAAGTCTGTAGAATTTAAATTTACATAAAATTCTACATTAAAATGAAAGAGACAGAGAATTTTTTATTCACATGAAATTTTCTTAAAAAATAACCCCCTAAATATTTAATCCAAAAACCACCTTAAAATTTAAATAAATACAAAATTTGAATGTCTGCCAACTGAGCAGGCGTATTAGGGATACAAGCTAAATTAATAAAGTCCGTTTCATATTTATAACCCATGTATGGAATTATACTTTGTAGCTTTTTAAAATTTAAACTAATCAAGTTACTTTGAATTTTAAAATTGTCAGAATGTCATTTAATAAAATATTTATTTGGTTTGAATCAATTGTGTATTGATGTTAACGATAATTAGTATTTTATGAAGGCCTATCTTTCCTCGAGTTTCATAGTTATAACCAGTTAAGATTTATTTTTAATTTTTCAAAATAATCCATAATTTTAGCGACTTTTCAATCAGTATTAATTATTAAAATGTCAAAAAGAATATGCCTTTCTGATTTGAAAAAGACAAATTTTGGCTTTTACAAACCCAAAAACTACACTCATAGAAATAAACTTGTAAAAATAGCAGAAAAAGCTACTAAAAATTAGTTAAAAATTATCTTGCAGAAAAAACTGCTAAATTTAGCAATTTTTTTTTATTAATAAAATAAGAACAACTAAAATAAATCTGTTAACTTTGTAAAATTTTAGTTATATTCGATGTGAATTTTAGTTAATTAAAAATAGGATTTTACTCTGTAAAATTTGCAAAAACTTTTACTAAATATTTGTAGACTCAAAATAGCAAACAAAAAACAGTAATATTAACAATATTTTTGCTATACTTACCTCAAAATTTAGTAGAATAAAAAAAAAACAGTTTGTTTTGATAAAATCAATAGAGCGGAGACTTTAATTGCATGAAAAAAACTAAAAATTTCACATTTTTCAATGAAAATGGACAGTGCCACAAGATGCAATCGCGGAATCCTCAGCATAAATATTCAATTTATTGAAAGCAGTACGATTTGTGTAAACACTTTAGGCCTTATAGAGCTGAAGAAATCGCATACATCCCAAAATCTCCATGTTGAAATTCAGTCGATATTAAATGACTTCAACATAAGTAAAAATCAAATTTATACCATCACCACTGACAGTGGTAGAAATATGATTAAATGAATGCGAAGCTGGATTTGTTTTAAGAGGATATGCAACTATGTTGGTAAAAAACCTCACAAAAAAGTCATAAATTGAAAGTGAGTTTTATTTTGAGCGAAAAATATAAAAATCATAAATAATGATTATCTTTGAGTTGTATTTCTTTTTTGCTCAAAAAATAATGATTATGGCTGATTTTTATTATATTACTCAAAAATAATCATTACCATTGAAGAAAATCCTTAAAACACATAATATAATCATTATTGTGTAATTTTTATTACATATAAAACTCCTAAAGGCATATCAATTCACTTTAACTTTATTTTTTTTGTAGTGTAAGAGCGCTTTCTACCTCTAGAAAGGAAGACACACTCAAAAAATATAACTTTGGTGCTAGCCAGGCCAAATTCACAAGCGACATTAGCTCAGCATGTAGAGCGTTTGCCTGGTAAGGTGAACGTTTGTAATCAAGCCATACTGTCACCTAGTAGATTTTTAATTTAATTTTTACAAGGAAGGACCGCTGATGGGTTCCCTCCGATTACGTTAAAATTATTATATGTGACAGAGGAGGCAAAATAAAAAAGAATGAGTACATTTTTAGATAAGAAATTTCACGGTTAAAGGTTCTATTTTGGGTTCAAAAATACCCAAATTAAAATCTGTTTTAAGGCATATTTTCTTTTTTTTTGTATTGGAAATGAGAAAATAGGCTAAGAAGGATTAGTGTTTGTGGACATTTGACTTAAAATTTCCTTTATAAAAAGTAACAGGGAAGACCTCTGGGGTGAGTTTATTCCACATGCCGCTGGTACGACTGATAAACGAAGTCTCCCTGTAATGCGTTCTGCGGTTCATTGGACAATAACATAACTTTTGAAGATTGTTATCCAGAGTTGAAAAATAATTATTTAAAAAAACAATTTTGGATTTGACCTTTTTAAAAATATAAAAAAGCTTAATCTTTTATATTTGCAATTGTTAAACTGATGAGAAAATATGAAAATATATTTCTTTGTGATATGAGAAAGATTATTCAGATCAAGATCATTGGTTTTTTGTTAAACAAAAAGCCGTGCAATGTTTATTTATTAATTAAAAAATTTCTTCATCCGCTAATTTAAAGCAGACTTTATCTACTGGCAGGTAATTACATGTTTCATTTCCTCATAAGTTTTCACTTTTTAGAAGTTGTGCCCCGCCTACTTCGCCCACTTATTTGAAAAATTTAAAAAGTTGTTCCATGAAGTTTTTATATTTCATTGGACAATATTTACTGTAAGTTTCAAATAAAGTCGCCAAACGTTTTACTGAAGTGGGAGAGCTCAGAAATAAAGCATCATATACGATATACCTTCATATAGTTTTTGCGAATTGACAAAAACTAATGTATTCCATCTTCAATTTTTTGCTTCGAAAATAATCTTACAAATGCATTTCATTGTAACATTTATGACAACTTATCTCTTTTTTAAATGTATTGTATAATATTGATTTTATGTCATAGACAGTCATAGAACTTCCTTAAGAAGTTTCTTATTTGTAAATTGTTTTTGTTTTTTTTTTTTTTGTTGTTGTCTGATACAAAAGGATACAGGATATAGTATAAAATGAATATAAACTTTGCATGTCTTTGCTGAAATATACAAAACTTTCTTTTACTCATTTTAATGTTAGCACAGCGGAAAAGGGTGTCTGCCTAAGACCACATATCCTGCATATGATGTTCATATCGATGATTGTGATGTTGGTTGGTTTGAGTTCCAGACATGTAACTTCTTAAAAAAATATGAAAGTAGCATAATGATAAAGCAGACATGTTGGTGTCTAAGATGCCTGGCAAAATAAGGAAATAGGAAATCATAGCAACAAAAATATATGTATAAAAAAAACAAAAAATATATGAGGAATTTCTGACATGAACAACATTTTGTGTATGTGTTAGCCGATGTTTTAACATGCTAAATCAATTCGCGTTAATCATTTATATTTTACAGCTCAAAAATTATGACGATTTTAAGTTAAAGCAAATTAAAGATCCCAATTAAAAAAGTTTATACATACATATATGTACAAATGTATTTATATATGGACATATGTGGTTGCGTATATGGACATATATGTTTCATTTATGCTTCAAACGGTACTCATATATGGTCTTATATGGAGGTATATGTGATTTCATATATGTAAAATGAGCTCATATATGGATATATATGTACGTATATGTTACTTCATATTCGCTAAAAAGGATCATAAATGGGCCAATGTCGAAGTATATGAAATTTCTTATGTGCAACAAGGGCTTATATATGAACATATAAGTAGGTATATGTGACTCCATATCACATATGCTGTGTGTCAATATTAACAAATATGATATTTTTGAGGGCAAACATCTGTCATTATAATTCAGTATTCGATGGACGAAAAAGTGTAAACACACATTTTTTTCAATCGCTATAATAATGTCGAATTTTGTGCCTAAAAAAGATGTTTTGCGGGGAAGTCTGATAACCTTCTTTCATTTGAAGAAAACGGCTGCTGAAAGTTATCGATTGTTGGTAGAAGCTTACGGTCAACATGCACCAACTCAAAAACTTGTGAGCGGTGGTTTGCGCGATTCAAAAGTGGTGATTTCGACACAGAAGACAAGGAGAGGTCGAAAAAGTCTGACGATGAGGAATTGGAAGCATTACTCCACGAAGATTGTTGTCAAATGCAAAAAGAACTTGCATTGCCATTAGGAATCAGACAACAAGCCATTTTTCTACAAACACAAGCAAACGGTTTTCTACCGTTCATTTTGTTGTGTACAGTAAACATAAACACAAAATTTTCTTTATTTTCCTTTTGATTTGTAAACGGAACACAAACAATTTCACAAACTAGTTTTCGATGAGAGACCAAACTAAACGATTTTGTTCTGTTTGTCCAATATTTCAATCAGTTTGTTTTTGTTGTGTTTATGGAATGGAACAAAACTATTTGTAAACCGTTCTTAGTGTTTATGTCATGTTACAAGTGAAAAAAAAAATTTCTTTGAATTTCATGAATAATTGCATTAGTTTAATAAAAAGTTTCAACGGAGGAGTTCCAGTGAAATTTCATAAAACGAATGCAAAAAAACATTAATAATGTGCAGAAAAATCATCTCCTTATTTTGCCAAACAAAACGTAAAAAACGCGTTTTAATGTTTAAGTTGAATGAACACAAAAAAATAACCACTACGAAATAATAATGTTTGACGAAAGAAACATTTTCATTTTGTTCCGTTCGTTATATTACAAACAACAATTTGAGAACTTCCCAGCTAAACCACACATTACCAAATCATGGGTAAAGTAATGTATCCCCATAGGGCTTCATGCATTATTTTACACGTTACTTCACTGATGAATTATACAGGCGATGAGCCTCAAAGTAACTCATTACCTTGTAGCGGGTACTTTACCCGCTGGTTACTTATATGGTTACATGGTGGGAAAAAGTAATGTGTCTATAAATAGATTTTCATTAAAAAAATGCATAAAATTTTTTTTTACAGATATATTTTTTAGTTAAATAAATAACTTTGTTTTTATTAAATAAATACATGGTCATGCTGGGATTCGAACCTGGGGTCTCTGGTATTTAACAATTAGTTAGGCGAGAACTCTACCAACTGAGCTATCGATACATACAATATGTTATTGCTTAAAATGTAGATGAGTTGTTGTGATTCGTGTTTTCGTTCGTGATATCAAAAATATACACCTTACCATTATGCTTACAAAAAATCACAAAGTAATGTGTCTATAAATTGATTTTCAAAAATATATATAAATAATTACTTTACGTTTATAATTCATGCATTATGTAATTGATGATCGGTAAGTCATTATTTTATGTTTTGAAGTAATGTAAAATATAATGAGGTCTCATTACAAGGTAATCCATGAGTGTTCAATTATTGGTAACTCATTACTTCTTGTTAGAAAATAATGATACAGGTAAGGAGTACACATTACAAGGTAATGCATTACTTTATCGCACCCATTACCAAAGTTTTGCTGGGTTGTGTTGTGTTTATAAATACGAACGAAACAATAGAGATTGTTGTATTGGTTTTTTTTTTTTTTGATAGGAACGTTATGTTAGCGGTACAAAAATTTTCGTACTCTGATTACGATAACCCCAAGCGCAAAAAGTCTAACCAGTCAAATCTACGCCGAAGCCGAATATTCATGGCGCCAAGGTAATGCTCTGTATTTGGAGGGATCAGAAGGGTGTTTTTTTTATTATGAGCTTTTGAAATCGGGTCAGACGATCACAGGGGACCGGTACCGAACACAATTAATTCGTTTAAAGATAGCAATGAACGAAAAACGACCAGAATATTCGACCAGCCACGAGGCCATAATCTTCCATCATGACAACGCTCGGCCACATGTTGCAAGACCGGTCAAAAACTAGTTGAAGACAGTGCATAGGAAGTTTTGGCTCACCCGCTTTATAGCCCAGACCTCGCCCCTTCTAACTACCATTTGTTTCGATCGATGCGGAACGCACTTACTGGAATACGCCTCACTTCAGAACAGGGTATCAGAAATTGACTTGATTCATTCTTTACCTCAAGACCGGAGCGGAACCCATATGCTACCAGAAAAATGGGGAAAAAATAGTGGCTAACAATGGACAATACTTTGAATAATGTATCAATTCATTTTGTTATTATAATAAATGCATTTTTCAAGCAAAAATTATTATTAACTTGTATTCCCTATATAATTAGTTCCTTTCTTTACAAAATTTAATATACATAATTAAATTTTTACTGCAAATTGGACAACGTTAATATTAAACCCGATTTCAAAATTAAAGATTAAAATAAAAGTTTTTGACAACTCTTTACCTGTAAGTGAGGAGTAACATTTTACATAAGCAAGGTAGTTACCTCCATGGGCATGCCCTTGTTAAAATAACAGGATTTGTAATAGAAAAGTAACGCGTTAACTCTTTATTACAAAAACTTTTCATGTTTGAAATGTTTAGTTAAAATTTTTAATTTAATAACCAATATAAAACATCAAATTGAAAAAAAAAAAAAACGTATTGCATTTATACTGGAGGTAATATGTGTGGCCAGAATGGACATTCCCTTGTTAAAATGATAGGGTTTGTAATATAAAAGTAACCAGTTATCGACCTTAATTTCTTATTTCCAAACATATTACTGGGTAATAGAAAGTTTTTTTCATCCGAATTTGAGCTAAGTAAATCGTGACTCTCAAATTTACAAACTTTTCCATTAATTTAAAACCATAATTGTTTTCAAACCATTATTTTTTTGTGTCTCCGCAATCAGTCTCACTTCTAGATGGCGTTATATTCTCATATTTTATATTTCATAATCATAAAATAGGCTATATCTAGGAAACAAGCGGAATACAGCAAATTGTACAAAAACAATCTTTACTATGTATCTAAAATTATTAATTATTAACCACCTAGTTACAAATATGGACCTGCCTCTCGTCAGATCCGGAAAGATCTTTTAAGCATACATTTTCTGTTGATTCAGCTTAAAAATTCTGTTGTTTAAGCTTAATCCTTTATGAATGAACTAAAGCTGTCAACTCAAATTTATTTCTTCTTAAGTTTAGGTCACCTAAATTTAGCAAACTGTGTGTGATTCTCAAACTTCACTGAAAATTCTGCTGGCGTAAAATCAGATACTATTCTCTGTTGTCGTAGCTGAATTTTCCTCTATTTATACGGCCTTTTTATTAGTAAACCGATAATCGCATCGAATCGGTTACCATCCATGAAATTTTTCTTAAGAACGCGTAATTTGTTTAACTTATAAATATATTCATCAAAATTTTCTAGCATATTCTGACTATAATATGTATTATCCTTTTATATTGTTCATAAGAAAATATTTATACCTTGAAATAAATCTCATTTAATATTCTGCATCTTATTATGCAAATACAAACTAAGTAAGTTTTAGTTTTATGATACAAAGACATAAATCTAAATTTTCATAAATAAAATTCAAGCAAAAAGTAGAAAAAAAAATTGAATAAAACTAATACAAACGATATAAATGTTGCCACTACCATGACGAGAGATTTAAAAGGAAATTTTGTATCCTTAAGGGTTGTTACATATTGAGACCATAAGGAATCTGTGTTTATTTACCTATGTGTGCATATCGCTGTCTATACACTTAGCAAGAATTTTGAGTAACATTTTATCTTATTAAAGTGTAAGTAAAAGCTGCTGGCGCACAAAAAGAATTTTATTATTTTTTTTAAGAATTCTTTACAAATTAAATAAAAAAGTAATACAAATACAAAACTTCTTAATTTTTAAAAAAACTAGTTTTAAATGAAACTTCTTCATAAACAAATAAATTGTTTCATAAAAATCGTCGACGAATGCCAGTGAAACTTCAAAATGCATTAATAAAAATTTAATTAATCTCAAAGGACCTATTGCGTGACAGGTTAACTGAAGGCATTTTACAGCATTTCAACTAAATTTTTTTGTAATGTTAGTGTCTTTTCTTTTGTATATTTACTATTATTTCTTGTGGCGGTTGTCTGGTATTCTTTTTATTTTAACACACAAGCAAATAAGATAACTTTGCTGTTAGCCAGCTAACACGCACAAGTAACAATAGCTCAAACGGTATAGCGTTTGCTTAGTACGCGGGTTATTGTTAGCAGATTTTTTTTCTTAAATTTTTAGGTTTTCAAAGTTTATTTCAAAATATACTTTCAAACTCACCACCGAAAATGACACGATGTGATTTTAAGCAGCAAATTAAAAATGTTGTTAACTTTTTTTCACGTGTACCTTATATTCATAGAGAAAAAAAAATAAATATAAATAAAAATAAAACATTAGTATAAGTTTTATATCAAGATAATGAATCATATTTAGAGAGCTTAAATTATACATAAATCCAACCAATTTCTTTTATTTTTTTTGCAAACTAAGTTAAAATGCTAAACGTACACTCAAAAGAAAAAAGTTCGTAAAGTTAGCAAATAAGTTAATTGTGAAAGGCGTGTTAGAGAAGAATGAGTGTATTTTCTAAATATCATAACTACATGTAAATTTTCAATTTTCTGAATCAGACTGCGCAGTTTCTGGTATTGAACCTTCGTCAATGACCCTGTTTTTTTGAATAATGTAATATTTGTTACAGTTATATTAGTTTTTTGTTTTTATATACATCGAGATTATTTTTATGTTATTTTCAATTTATAACGAGCTTTCAACCTCCGTATATTTACAAAAATAAAGCAAATCAAACATATTAGCTAGGTTGATACTAGTATTTCGATCTGGCTAAAGAGTTCTAATAGGCAGAACTTTAACAAAAAACCTATTAATAATAAATTTGCTCCATTCTTGTCTTCTTAGTAATCAACCACGTGGTTAGGTCTTTTCCTAACAAGCATCATGACGTTACTAAACTTTGAAGACCAAAAATGTTCTATTTATATGTTTGTTATGTTTTTATTTGTTCGATTGCGTCTATATGAAATTTTCTGTGCAATCACTGACCGTGGTATAGATAAACTGATTTCTAATGCCACATGCACTTGCACTACACGTTAGACAGAGCGCGTTTTAGCGCACTGAGCTATCGTCAGGTCGAGTTTTTGTTGTAACTAAAACTAGTTTTATTCAATACACGGTGTTAAGTTAGTTGAGTCAGCTAAGTTTAGTTTGCTGGGAGGATCCTTGCTTGCTTATATCTGCAAAAGAGTTTTGCTGAAAATCAGTGAACTGATTTTTTACCAAAAAAAAACTTGTTAAAATCAACATTAACCGAAAACTTGTTAAAATCAACAAACTTTTTTGCTTTAGCTTAGTGGATTAGTAATACAATTTTTACTTTAGGTAATTTATTTTGCTGAAATTTAAATAGACATCGTTAATATAATGCAAATAAATTAAAAATTTGGAAATAAAACGAAATATTTTATTAATAACATTTCGAACAAAACGTAATAACTCCCAATTACTAACATGCATGTATGTAGGACGCAATTTTACATTTTTCGAATAAAGATAATTCTTTTTTTTTTTATTAATTAATAATCATATAATTACAAATTATAAACTATTACCCTAACCGAGCACTAGCTACTATGGCCTTCGGCGCTTTGTAGCGAAAACAGACCAGTGCCTCTGGTGGGAATCGAACCCACGACCCCCGCACTGATAAGCCAGCACGCTACCAACTAGCCTACCGGGGCGCACAAAAGATAATTCTTAAATACGTAAAAAAGTATACAAAGAAATATAATAAAAACGCTTTACCTTTTAAAAAACAACTACCTGAGACTGATATTTATTCTTTTGTACAGTCGGACCAAAGCGCAGTTTATATTTATTTTTGCCTGCATCCTAAATGTTTTGAAATATTTTTTTAAAAGAAGAGCAACACTCAGGAAATTCTTCTTATTAATTAATGTGATGCTTTCTTTGGAAAACGGATAGTGGAGAGATGAAAGGTGGGGAAAGATGAAGGGCTTCAAACATGGCAACACTGTAATTGCGCGAGTAGATAAGTCTTAGAACAGTTGTTGCTCGCCACCTGATGTAGAGTTGGCGAATTTATTGAAGCTTTTTGTTTCATAGCCCTGATTCATTATTTTTACTTCAGTGGGGTTAAGTGCTATGGGAACAAGGAAGGTGGGCGCAGCGATACATATAAGTGATAGAAAACTCATACATACATATTATTTTCTTCTAAATTGATGTTGTTGTCACCGGGAATCGAACCCGGGACCATCTGTGTAACAGTCCAACGCGCTAACCATTACACCACAACCCCCACAATTTTTATGTGCACATGCGTGCCTTTGTTTGATTTGTAGTATACAAAAGAAAAATTAAATGAACGAAATTCATTACGCTTGCGTTTTGTGTAAGTCTTATAATGGCTGTGTTTATTTGTACATTTTATTTTTTCTCTACCTCTAGCCCTTTTACTTGTTCTCCTTGCTACTAATGTGTTTATAAACACAATTTTGTTAGCAACGTAAATTAGTTAAACACTAGTTCAAAATTAGTTTTTTGGTAAAAGCATTTACTAAAATTTTAGCTCAAAACTCGATGTAAGCATTTAACGGTCTGTTTTTGTAAGACGTGTCACTCAAAAAATTCGTGTAAATGAGTGAAGAAATTCATTTTGGGGGTTTTGTATCGCAAATGTCAATTTGAATTGAGTGAAAACGTAAGAGTTGTCGTTTTCGTCTCTTTTTTTGGTTTCCACAATGCGATTTGAAACGTCACAAACGTCAAAAACAGACGTTCACAAAAAAGTATTCGTCAAAGAAAAAAAGCAACACAATTGAATATTAAAAAAAAAAAAAATACAGCAAAACTCGGTTACGACGTACCCTCGGTTAATACGAACTAATTTAAAAGTCCCGACGTTTTGGCAAAAATTTTCATATAAAATACATCTTTTAATACGAACTCGGTTAATACGAACCCTCGGTTATTACGAACTGTTTTAAGCAGTCCCAAAAACTCGTTTTCATACAAAGTACCATGTTTAGTATACTTTTTTCCGTTTAATGGGATAGACCTAATATGAATTTCATATCCGTGGATGACTTTCTAGATATAGATGCTAATGTTTTAACGTCACATACTTTATCAGGTGAATAAATATTGGAAATTGTTAATCCTGCCGATGTTGAAAATTTGTCAAGTAATATATTCGAACAAAATCGTGTGCCGAAGAAGCTGACAATCATATTTTGGCAATAGAAAAACTTATAACGAATGAAATCGTTAATTCAGTCATTCAGAAAGAAATAACAGATTTTTTTTTTTAATGAAGAATTTTAATTGAATTTTTAATTGTGGATGCATGAAATGCTAATTTTATTTTTATTTATATAAAAATCTGTTTTTGTTTTAATAAATACATATTTTTTATCGTTAAAAATACCCGCTTAATACGAAACTCGCTTAAGACGAACTAATTTATTTGGTCCCTCGGAGTTCATCTTAACCGGGTTTTACTGTAATACTTTTTAACAAAAAATTGTAATAAAAAAAAGAATAATGATTTTTAATTTCATTTATATTTATATTTATTTACATTTTTAGTTGTAAATGTTTTTGTTTTTTTTTTATACAAATTATATTTTATATCCACTTTTACTGTTTTCTAAACAACATAAATTAATTTTTTTTTTAAGCAAAAATTTTGTTTATATTTCAATTATAGTGTTGGGTTGCCATCTAGCAACGAAAATTGAGTTATTTGTATATGAAATAAACTAACAAAAACCGAAAAGCAATATCATGGCAATCTCTACTGTTTGACATAACATAAAGCTTAACGTACTCAAACGTAAGTCAGGCGAACGAATTATAAAAATTCATTTCCTTACGTATTCGTTCGGGTGTCACACGTTCGTCTGAAATTATACACGTATTGTAAAAACAAGCCGTAAGTTAGTACAATATAGACGTTTAACTAAATTTTCAACAAACTTTTTTTTTGAGTGTAGAACAAAACGAACTTGCCTTTTTTGTATGTAAAATGTTCTATCCTCGTGTTTTTACATTCAGCATAAATTTGAGAAAATTACTGAAGAAAATTTGAATTTATTTATGAATTTTTGTCTCTTTTTTAATAATATCTGAGTTTATGATTTATAGATGGTTTAATTATAAAGGTTAGCCGATTGCAGCGTGTTTGGTCACCATAACAACTTTTTTGATAACTTTCAGTACAATAATATTTACGAAAAAATAAAAGAGAATAAAGACCTTTTTTTCGGCATAAATGACTTGAATTCACACTTAATTTTAAAAGTTGTAGTATATTTTTAAACTATTGGTAGTATTTTTTTTTGTTATTGATAAAACGTTAATGTAATTTCAGTTAAAACATCAATATCACTTTGTCATTGCGTTTTTAAGGCCTTAAAATGTGATTATTTAGTTCAATTCGGGTGGTGAAATATTATGCCGTTTATGCCAACGATTCTTGATTTTGAAATGTTATTGTTCTGAGAAACGTCGTAAACGACATTACTTGGTAATTAGCCCATTAATTTATATGTATGTATTTCGGGAATCAAAATGTTTATATTGTAATTGTTTTGATTGGTAATTGGCATGAGTAAAGAGATGTATGAGTTTTTTGTTGGAATACAAGGGCAACATGTTTTTATTTGGAGAGAGAATAAAAATAGCTAGGTTAGGTTAGGTCGAAAAGAGTATTCGGAGAAGGGAAATACTTCCCTAATCCGACTCAAGTCCCTGAGGACTTACAAGGAAGCCAGAATGTCGGCTTGTTGTGCGCTCTAAACAATCGGTTCTTTCTACCCAAGGAACTCCGTCGCACTGACGAAACTCCTCAACTTCTTCCATCCTGTGCCCCAATGTGGATATTGGGTCACTGCATAGTATTTCGACCCGGATCCCGGCAAATGCCGGGCATTCACAGAGATAGTGTTCCAAGGTCTCCTCGTCCTCCCCACAGGCCCTGCACAGTTCCGAGTCCGCCCTACCAATACGGTGGAGATGGGCCCTAAGTGTCGACTGTCCCGAGAGGATTTCCATCAAAAGACTCAGTTCCTTCCTACTGAGATTCAGAATTTCCCTCGCCTTGTCCTTGTCCGGGTTGCCCCATAGAATATTTGTAGTCCTGCCAACACCCGCATTTTCCCAGATGGTCCTATGCATGGTGTCAGCCCAGTCCACCAGCTCCGCCTTGAGAGCTCGAAAAGGTTTAACCTTCCCCAAAGTGACTAATTCCAGGGAAGATCCTTCCCTAGCCAAATCATTAGCCACTTCGTTCACCGCTATACCACAGTGTCCCGGCACCCATATAATCTCAATGCGTCCCCGTGCAGAGAAATCGTTAATTTCCCCTTTACACCTGAGTATCGTCATTGATTCCACAGAGTCCGTAGATAAAGACCGGATAGCCGCTTGGCTATCCGTGAAAATCACAATATCACCGGTCAAGCACATGATATTCACCTGCTTAATGCACTCCGTAATCGCGGTGACCTCCGCCTGTAGTACGGTATTATGGTCAGGAAGACGGAAGCATTTGCGTACATTGAAGTCAGCGTCACAAAAGCCCAGACCCGTTTTCCCATAAAGTTTTGATCCATCCGTGTAAAAGTGGATTCCCGGATGGTTCCCCAAGAAGGTCCGATTTAACCATGGTTCCCTGTCGGGGATTAATGTGTCACAGAGCGTCGTGACAGACCTCTCTGAAATCCTGTCGCAGTCCCATTCTGGTACGCAATACCCTGGCAATTGGTCCAAAATAGTGCGGTGCCCGGTAATATGGCCATTACTGTCCCATTCCCCGGTAGCATTAAAATAACTAATTTAATTCAATAATCTGTTATAGGGAACTTTTGAAAACTTTCGTCACACCTTTCACATAACGGTCTATCAAATTTTATTGAACTTGGTATTTATATTCTCCTAGTAAATGTGGAGTTTAATTATTTTTTCGCTGCTCAAAGTTGGGGTTTTTTAACAAATGTATAAGAAATATTGTACAATGTTTGAAATATCGTAACTTTTGACCGCGTCAACGGAAAAGTAAAAAGTGTCGCACAAAAATTATTTTTTTTTTTGAACTTATTTAAAACAATGAATGATATTGAAGGATAAAATATTTAAAGGGACATTTTTAAAATTTTTGGCCTTGAAATATTATAAGAAATAATTGTTTGGTATAGAGTCTGGTTTGTAACCATTTTGTAACCAAGTATAACGAATGAAATGAAATAAAACGAGTGGAGTTGGAATGCTATCCACAAAGAACGAAATGTAATAGAACGGGGAAGGAAATTTGAATTTGGCATGTGCTTAATGAATTATCATACATATCGTACATGTTGGTGAAAAAAAATTAACAAGTCACCCTGTGACAATTTTCTAAAAATAAATCATTCTAAAAATAAATCAACCCTAATTCATTTGCATTATCGAGGCGTGATTTATAGGTAAACTTTTGCAAAAATGTTGTCCATCGTTTCGACCATTTTGTAAAATGGCCATTATTTTAAATGACCAGTATCTCCAAAACTAAACGAGATGGGGCAAAACGGACAAAATGTTTCTTTCACAGGAGTATTAATTAACCCTGATAATCCAAATGAATCAAAATGATTAATTTTTTATGAAACAGCCACAGCGTGTCTTAACAATTTGTTTACGCATACATGTACGTAAAAATACACATTTAAACACTCCGATAATAGAATGAAAAATTGGTCCAAAATATGAAGATATGAAACGGAAAGGGGAACGAGTAGAATCGGAACAATTTACACATTTGCATTATCGGTACGTCTTACTTCCAACAAGTTTTGCAAATTTTTGCCCGTTTTGCTATATCTCGCTTAGTTTTTGAGACGCTTGCTATTTTATAAAATGGCGTTTTTTGAAATGGCCGATAACTTCAAAACTAAACGAGATAGGGCAAAACGGACAAACTTTTTGTTCCACAGAAGTATTAATACACCCTGATAATACATATAGGCTAGGTCCGGTTCCGGTCATTGCTTTAAATTTTTGATTTCAGACTGGAAATCAGCGACCCCAAATATTTTAAAAGCAATTGAACATATTGGATCTGCCATTTTTGAATTTTTAAACTCATATTCGTAATCAGCTACCTCTAAGCCCGTCTATTGAACATTTACAGTAAATCAGACAACATTAGGAATTTTATATAAAAACTATTATACACCGTATTTGATTCGCCATTTCAATTTAAATTTTCTGATTTCAGATTCGGAACCAGTCAAGAAAAATCCTTTAACACAATTGATTTGAATTCAATACATTAAACTTTTATAAGTTATATCCGCCATTTTGAATATTAAAATTGTGATTCCAGATTTAGGACCACACTGAGAGAATTATCTTCACTTCAGTAATGAATTTCTTCATAGCTTTAATGAAAATTATCAATGAAACTCGTCCATTGAAACTTTTCACAGAATCTATAAAACAGGTTTCATTAAAGTCAAAGTTTATGAAATGTTTGCATAACTAATGAGAATATTTATTAAACTAATGAATCATTTGGACAATGAAGCGTTTATAGAATTTATGAAACAGTTTCATAATTTTTTTTAATATTAAGAAGTTTCCTTGAATTAATGAAAATTTTCATAAATGTCAAAAATGCATTTGAACTAAGCCAATTAACCGCTCCATATGAGTTTGTGAACAATTTCTTTGAAGTCCAAAATTAATAAAGGCTGCATTGAAATAATTTGTAAAATATGTTGAGCACTTGAGAATTAAAACTTAAAACTAAAGTTAGAAATGTATGAAAGTAAATGAAATTATGAAATTTTATGAAAAAATAAAAAAACGAAGTCTCCGAAATAAGTTTAAACTTTAAAGAAAATTTTCATTAAATGTATGAAGAGATAATTTATGAAATCCAATGAATTTTGTTAATGATGTACGTATGATGTGAGCAAGATTATTCAATTTCAAGATCTTTTGTTTTTTTGTTAAACAAAAAATCGTGCAATGTTTATTTATTAATTAAAAACATTTTTCATCCGCTAATCTAAAGCAGACTTTATCTACTGACAGGTCTTTACATGTTTCATTTCGAGTCACCGAAAATCTGTAGAGAACTTGAATAATCTTGTTCACATCATAATTTAGGATAAAAGATCGAAAAATAAACTTTTGGTTTTAATTTTTTAGAATTTAAAAGTAAAACATTTGAAATTATGAAATTTTATGCAAAACTTCTTAATATTAATAAAATTTCTTGGATATAATAAAATTCTTCATTGAAAAAAACGAAAAAAAAATTTACTCATTAATATCATGAAAGATATTTCTTTCATTGCAGCAACTGTCTATACCTATTTTAGGGTACTTTTTATACTTCGACCCCCCTTATTCTAGTTTTGGCCCAAATTTCAGGCATGCTATCCCACAATTTCTACACTAGGATACTTTATAAGTATATGTATTAGGCCGGGTCGATTTGTATGGAGGCAAAAAAAATCGCTCAACGTTCAAGGAAAATCGTATTCTAGGGATCAAAATAAGAAACTTTGCCGAAGAAACCATACCCCTAAAACGAATTCTGATGTCCCGACTTTTGACCCGTAGGGTCAAATTTTGAAAAAGCCTACTTTGATATTTCAGAAAGTAGGAGAAATCTCTCCAAGATTCTTCTCCGGGAGACGCGCTAGCTGATTAATGCATAAATCATCATTCTAGGGGTTAAAATTTAAGTTAAAAGATGGCCTTTTTAGCCGTGTTTTTTTTAGCAAAATGTACAAATCTCGGGATAGAGATATTTCAGAAAGTAGGAGGAGTCTTTCCAAGATTAGGGTCTCTATTTCTTCTCCGGAAGAAATAGAGTATAAATATATTCGATTGGGTTTGATTCGATTGGGGCACTCTAAATAGGTCAAAGTGGGATTTTTCAAAATATTAACCTACGGGTCAAAAGTCGGGACATCAGAATTCGTTTTAGAGGTATGGTTCCTTAGGCAAAGTTTCTTGTTTTGATCCCTAGAATACGATTTTCCTTGAAAGTTAAGCGATTTGTAAATCGACCCGCCCTAATATGTATCCTCATTTTTTTTTCAATTTCGGGCCTCTCTAGTAGGTACCTTTAGTTAAACCACGATTTTAACAAATAAATGCATGTTAAAATTTTGTACTACATATTTTATTTAAATTTTTAACGTACATTTAAAAGAATTTATGGCCATGTGTCAGACAATTTTGTTGTAAATCAGCAAAAAATAAGTCCAGCATGAACAAATGGGAGTAGGCACGTTGGCCATTGGTTTGTAATTTTTCAAAGAAAACTGTAATAAAAACAAAATATTAATAAAAACATAAAATTAACATATTTATTTATATTAAAAATTATGTTGTAAAAGTTACCCGAGTAAAAATGATATTATATAATATTGCATAATGTGATCCAGTTTTATACAGTTTAATATAGTTAAGAATGACATCATGTATATATAGTACGATAAAATTTTACTTGCATTTGTAATTTTTCGTATAACGGCATATTTAATTGTATCTTACCATATGCTATACCCAACCGCTTTTTAAAGGCTGATCCCGCCTTGAATTTCTTTGCCGCTTTTTAAACCGAAATATCGTTTTTTAATTTTTTATAACTTCTGAATACAGTTTTCATAAACAATACAAAAATCTTTTTAAAACTTTAGATAACGGCGTTGTGTTTAATTTTTAGAAATCTAAGTGTTTTTTAATTGAATTAAAGCCAGCAGAAAATAAAGGTTTTGATAGAAATGTGTTCTTTCAATTCAAAATTTTAAAAGTTTCTGTATTTTTATCTGATTTTTTTTTAAAAGACATTTATATTAGAAACTGCGTATATAGCAAACATTTTTTAAACTTTAATCGAGTAACTATTTTAAAAAGATGGAATACCTCTCACGTGTCTCTCGAAAAAAGTAGAGCTCTGCCCAACTCAGTAACCAACATAAACAAGTTGTGCTTGCAATTTTCGGTAAAAATTATGACTTGTTTTATTTATAATATAAAACCAAAAACAAACCAAGTTACAATTAACCCTTAAATGCCCAACAGGGTCGATTTGAATAAATGGTGTTTTTAAAGTGTGAAAGAAATGTTAAATAAAGAAATGCTTTTCAGTATAATTTTTTTTTAAATCAAAATTGTGTATTAATAAAATTTTGGAAAAACATTTTTAAAACTTTTTGATGCCATTAAACGTTTACGAGTTTAAAAACTGCAAACTGCATTTACATCAACAATTTTAATATTTTGGCTTAGAAGTTTTTTTAGCACAGTATTTGTGTGGTAGCTTAGCATATTTTTTAACTAGATTTACTAGATTTTTAACTTTTTAGTTAAGCAGATTTTTAGCATATTTTTTTTTCTTACGATATAGCAGATTTTATCATTTTGCTCGGTGATTTAGGATATTTCGAAAGAAAGCAACACAGCATCAAGCCCAACTTCAATACTTTCAAACACAGATTTCTATCTTCACACATAGTTTTTGTCAACATAACTTAAATTTCTTTAAAAAACCCCGTATTTATTACTCTTTGGTTGGTTACTGAGCAGGGCAGAGGTTTTAAGTTTGCCGCATGTAAATGCAGTTTTTTACATATAAACCTGACACCTTTCTGTTAAAATGAAAAGGCTTCTCCTGTAGTTTAATTTGAGGTGCATATTTGATTCACAAAACTGTAGATTAAACCAGCTATTTATTGGTTTTCTTATTTTTCAAAATTTTAATGGTTAAACGAATTTTATCGCTAAACTAGAAATTTGACTCTTTCTACTGCGTGAATATTTGATTATCTCGATTAATTTTTTAGCGATAGAATTCACAAAAACCAAAAAAAAAAAAAAAAATAGAAAAACGTTTAACAGCTAAACTCAAAAAAAAGTTGGTGGAAAAGTAGGTAAAACAAAAAAAAAATATATTTTCAGCTAAAATTTTAGTTATACTTCAGCACTTAACTGTTTTGAACTAATGTTTTACTAATGTTTTGCTAATTTATTTCGCATTGTGCTGATAAGCACATTAACCCTTAAATGCATGAGGTCAGCATCCGGTATGGAGACCAAGCTACCCTTATGTAAAATCGCACGCTGAACTCAAACGTTTTCCTGGAAAAGAGAAAAAACAACGATTTTTGATGTGTACCATATATGGTACACTATGCATTCTATACATATAACTAATACAATTTATCAAATTTGATCCAAATTCTTTATAATGAGCTAAAACTAAGTTCAATTTATTACCAATACTTGTTTCCAAACGAATAATATATTTTATAAACTTTTTTTTTCACTTTTGAAATTCACTTTTGAGATTTTGTGCAAAAAGGGCATATATTATGTATATTATGAATTTATGCATTTAATGGTTATGTTACACTATGCTATGTTATGTTCGTATTAGTTCCGAACTTTTATAAATAAGACGTTTTAACTTCTATTAAGTTTTTATTCAACTGAACTTTTTTTGATTTTATTAATGCTTATATTTAATAATAACAATAATAATTCTTACAACTAAGCAAAAAGAAGGGTAAGAGAAAAGTGAGCACGACAGACAGATTGAAAGATATACGCAGAATGAAATAGATGTCGCGGCATGTCAAGATGTAGTAGAGACTAGGAAAATGATACTAAAATGTACAACTCTTGTAAGATATATCAAAAAATCAACCATGGAAGATTACCCAATGGACCACAAAATAAGTAAAGTATAACAGTACTTTAGAATAAGCTTTTTTTAAAAAAAATACTAAAGCCTTTTTCAACCGTGTTTGAGAAAGTAGTATTCTTTACAACGTGCTGACAACATGTCGCTGCAGCAAAGTCCCGTTAAATTCTGTATGTACGTCGTTGATTACTTTGCATTGTCATTGTCAATTTTGATCGAAGATAGTGCGGTTGTCATAATTTGATAAATAAAAAATAATAACAATAAGTGAAAACAATAAGTAAAAAACTTGAATTTTTAATGAATTGATTTTTTTGAAATTATTTTTTAAGTGTTTTTCAATTCCAAAAACTTAAATAAAAATTTCTTAATAAAAAAAATTAAATAAAATGTGAATTTCTTATATTCAAACATAAGGCCCGATTCTTACACATTTTTGTAATTGTCCTAAATTTGTCTGACTATCTTACCTTGAAAAAAAAAATTCTAGGTAAGAGTCACAAAAATGTAAGACAGTCACAAAAATTTCTGAAAATCGGGGCGATAATAGGCATAAGCTAATTCTACAATTGGTAGCATAAGCTTGTTCTAAATTTGTAAGCATAAGCTAATTCTAGAATTGTTGACATAGCTTATTCTAAAATTAGCGGCATAAGCTTATTTAAATATTATTTCAGTAATATTATCACGAGGGTTCCGTTTTGATTTTTCTACAATAAAATTAAAGCGTTTTTCAATACTTTCTAAAGTCTTTTTAAAGCTTAACGCTTATGCTTGCAAGCTTAATATAAAATTTTTCTAAAGGGTTTTGGTCCATTGGGTATTGTATCTGTTTTTCGTGCATATCAGCTCGCTTATTTTCAGCAAAAGATTTTGCCGACATTAGCAATTTTTTTGTAAGCACCCTCCTGGCTAAAAGTTTGCATTTTTTTTGCTGACTTTACTGACTTTTTTTGAGTGTAGTTTGATTTTAAGCTTTTTGAAAATATGTACCATAAATATTAACACTGGTCTTGTTCTTAGATTTTAATAGAAAGAAATCACATTTAATGCCTTTGCAAATTGCATCAAATTTTAAAGTAATTTTGCGGAAAAACGGTACCATAAATCAAAAAATAAAGTACACCATTGAAATCAGCATGCTCGATATATATAGAATTAATTAATGGTCAGAAACTTATTAATTTTTTTTGATATCAAACCGTTTAATCTTACATACACATCGCAATTTGAAATATTAAACTCCAAAAATTTTAGTTTGACTAAAAATGTTGGATTAACTGTAAATTTAACTGTACCTTAAACTTAAATTGGGCTCATAATAATCGGATCATAATATCAATGTAATATAATCCATTTATATACAATACGATCCACCATTTTTTCGGATTAAATTGTATTTCAATTAGATATAAGCCTATATCAAATTTGATACATTTCTTTGATGCATCAATAAATTTTTTTTAATCGGGAACATACTTATTATAGTTTTTTTTTTTTTTAGACTACATCGCTTACTCGCTTAACGGTTCTCCACCACCGTAGATAGGCCGCTTTGCTGGGGGGCTAAGTCTCCCCGCCCATACCAATTTTCGTCATCAGGCATTTTTCTTAACATCGCAAAATTTTTTTACTAAAATGTCATGCCCCAGCAAGATACTCATTTATAATATACATAGATTTCTAAAACTTTAATGGTTTTTTTCTAATAATATCATACTGTCAAAAGAAAAACTTTGATTGTTTTCAAAAGCATCATATCGTCCCCTTAGTATAACAATAGCCTATGTGCTCATAGGCTATTATTTTTTTATTGAATTTTTGGATTCTCCATCGTCGATTTTATATGTGGTCAAAATTTTGTCAAATTCTAGTTCCACAAAGTGTGTCAAAACGTCAGTCAAAAAAATATAGTATAAATTTGTATTAAATTATTTTCCTCAAAAATCATGTAAACGCATATACGCTATTTTACATAAAGTAAATTTTCTGTTTATTCAATATAATAGTAATGTACACTCACATACTCTATTTTAACTTTTAGGAAAAAAATCAATTTTATCATGACACAAACACCTAAAATGACGTATAATGATATACGTTGTTGTTCAACAAATATTTTCAATTTGTTCATTTGTATGAATCTTATAGGCCGTTATATTGTCAGAACAATTAACATGTGTTTTAAAAATAACAAAAAACAAAAGTAGGCTATGCAATGCTTACGTTGTTTTATCATGTATGTAAATGCAATAGAAATAATTTGTACAATTAAGGATTTCAGTTCGTTGTTGAAATTCGCTCGTTCATAATCATTTAGTCGTTCATTCGTTCCCAATCATTCATTTATTTAATCATGGATTTATCAAGCTCTGGTGAGTATCTGCTAACTTAAATTGCAGGAAGGAATATTAATGTATATTAATTGTCAACAGAATTTGCGATGGAATTAACAGGAGCCCTATGTGTCAAACTTGCTCCAAACTCTGTTGGATTATCTGTGGAACCATTGGATTCAAATATATCGTAAACTGACGAAGAGGACGGAGAAGACTTTTCAGCAGGATCGTCGGATTATTATATTCCAGAAACGGATGAAGAGGAAATTGAAAAATCTTCGGTAAAGCAACATGAAGTGCTCTGCGAAATCGCAGAAGAAAGCAATAATGAAAATGTAGAACTGACAGTAACACGAAAAAGAAAGGTGAGTTAATTAAAAGGTAATTTAAGAAGATGTCTCCTGCAATTATGTATTTGTTTTACTCAATAGCGTAAGAGCCAGCTTTGGATGCAGAACAAAAGAAAGAGTGACAGGAGTCAAGGAAAGGCTTATGTTACAAAGAGTGGTAAAGTAATTAAGGAACGTTTACCGAAGCCCGCTAATTGCAGCTGTCATCACAAATGTCCAGAACACTTCTCTGAAGAAGATCGTAAGAAAATCAATGCAGACTATTGGAGTTTGGGCGATTACTGCAAGCAACGTCTATTCCTTAGTAATAACATAAAAGTGGAGAAGTGCAACAGGACATTAACGAGAGAATCACGGCGGTCGAACACTCTAAAATACTTTCTAAATGACAAACAGGTCTGTAAAAAGTTCTTTTTAAATACTTTACACGTGTCAGACTGCGCGATATCTGTATTAGCCAAAAAAAAAAATCAAAGACAATTTGTTGACATGAGGGGTAAACACGGAATGCAAAGAAAAGTAGACGCCGAGATAGCAACTCTTATTAAAGAACACATAGAGTCATTTCCAGCAGTAGAAAGTCTCTATACTCGAGCAAAGTCCCAACGCCTTTATCTGAGCTCAGACCTAACAATTACAAAAATGTATATCTTATTTAAAGAACGCCACCCAGATCTCTCAGTTAAAGAACATATGTATCGCCACATATTTTGTAATAATTACAATTATTCATTCCATCATCCAAAAAAGGACACATGCTTAACATGCGAAACGTTCAAAAATACAGAGGACAAGGCTTCAATACAGAAATCATATGATGAACACTTAGCAAATAAAGCCCAAGCAAGACTCCACAAACATGCTGACAAGGAGTTATCTAAAAATAACAGCAATATAAAAGTATTTACTTTTGACTTACAATCAGTGCTATTGACACCATGTAGCAATGTAAGCACCTTGTATTACAGTCGGAAGTTCGCCACATACAACAACACATTTTACGATTTAGCTAATGGAGCTGGATATTGTTTCCTGTGGGATGAAAACCATGGTAAGCGTGGGTCAGAGGAAATTGGAACCACTTTATTAAAAATGCTGAACAATTTACCCGAATCAGTAACGGATGTTATTCTGTATTCAGACTGCTGTGGAGGACAGAATAGAAACAGATTAATTGCCACATTATTGCTTTATATAAATCATTCATTGCATTTTAATTCAATAACGATTAAATATCTTCAAAGTGGACACACACAAATGGAAGCAGATTCCATGCATTCGGCTATAGAACGAACTAAGAGAAATATTTGTGTATATTCACCAGAAGAATGGCCAACTATACTTAGACTGGCAAGACGAAAAAAATCCGTACGCTGTAGAAAGGCTTAACTACAGTGATATTATTGATCTCAAAACGGCGTTCTCAAAATTGAACCATAACTTGAAGAAAAATGTCAACAATGAATCGGTAAATTGGCTTAAAATCAAGGTTCTCCAAGTAATAAAAAGTGAAAAGAGACAATTGTTATACAAGGAACAATGGAACGAAGACTTCAAAGTGATTGATATAGATGGCTCGAGAATGAAAAAGAAAGGGGTCACAAATTTTACATTAACTCACAAATATAAAAAAGAACTACCAATTTCTGACACAAAACTGAAGGATCTCAAAGATGTAATTCCTCCCGGCTCACAGACATTTTTTTTGAATTTACAAGGAGGGAATAATCGCGATTGTTTAGATGAACCAGACAGATTCGAAGAAGAGGACGCAGACGACAATTATTAAAGACCATGCTAATAATTTACGATCTGACTGTAATTAAAACATAATTTTATACTAATAAAAATTCATATTAAATTTACTAATTATTGTGGTGTATTTCTTGAATAAAATAGTGTATACCATACAAAATAAAATAACGTATCAGAAACTTGATAGAAAACATTAAAAAATAAAATAGCTTATCTGATGTATTTGCAGTTTACACCACTTTTTTGTTCATTAAAAGGATGATTACAATAATAAAAATTGATCAGTTAACAAAATAGACTCATTTTTAAACAGTCTTAAAAAAAACGTCGAAAATAATAAATATTTACAGACATAACGAGATTTGAGTGAGAGCTACTTTCGACAAAAAGTTTGAAATTCATTTTCTCAAAACATCAAAAAATTTATAGGCTATTTTAATACTAAGGGGACGATATGGTCATTAAGAAAGCTGTTAATGAGTGCTCCGATGTTGCTTTTTAAACAATTTTTTACTTAAGGGGTTTACTAGCTTAAGAAATCAATAAAAAAGACAATATTTAAGTAATTAACAAAAATAAATGGTTTATTCAAAAAATTCTTTTTGCGATAGAAAAACACATTATTGGATAATATTTTGAAAATTATAATTTAGAATTCGGAATAACATGGCAACCCTGGTAACCATTTAATTAAAGACAATTTTTGGAAAGGCAAAATCGGGTACTCATCTGAGAATAAAAATTGTAATTTTTTCACCCACGCATAAACTCTTTGGTCGCTAACGTGGCTGGATTTTTAAATTTTTGATATGCATTAAAATGATACGAGGGTAAGCTCAAAAATTAAAAATTAGTTTTTTTATCAAAACATTATTATTTAGTTCTACACAAAAAAAAAAACGATTTAAAATCAGTCCACCCGTTAATGATTTTCAATATCTTAATTTGAGAAAAAAGCATTTATGGTACGGTTGGCATTTACAACTTTTTATAATAACGGTAGTTGGCTACCACAGTTACATCAAGACCAAACTGAAAATTTTAGAAAAGCAAATCCTTTAAATCCATGTTTGTTTTCTCTTTTTTACCGGTTTGATTTTGAAATATCTTGAACTAAATATCGATTCACCGATTATTACGATATTTTGTAGCTATAGCAAACTTGAATGGGTAACATTTTGATATCAACTCTGTAACATTAGAGGACACATGCCACTATTGAAATCGCAGTTTTAACATTATCGGTATTGAGGGGAGCGTGGTAGGCTACTAACATTATAATGAAGAGCTAGTGTTTTCTAACTATGATTTAAAGTAAATATTTCTCATGTAAAATATAGGGGCAAGGAGTTTGTTTAACAATCTGTAACTTTTTTATTTCTGCGATTTTTTCTCCAAAATTTTCTTACCATATATAGAAAAAAGGTCGAACTATTGAAATATGAAACAAAAAAAAAAAAAAAAATCTAAAGCTAGTAAACTCCTTAATCTTTAGTTGACAATTGCTAATTTTTTAATTTTTTTTGTAATCTCTCAACATCTATTGCGTGGATGTTTTTTAATCTTAGAGCCCTTAAAAAATATAATTTGAGACTTTATGAACACGAACATTTTTATAGATCTGTGAAACGTCTTTTGAGTTCCTAAATAATATCTAAATATATTGTACTCTGAAGACAAACACAAAAAGTTTTTTTAATTAAAATAAAATATTCAAATGTTTAAATAGCGAATAAGGCAAATAAAATTTAAATTGATTAAAAGAGCAATCACTGGGGCAGAGGACTATTAATCTGAAGGCCACGGTTCAATACCAGAAAAAACAAAAACATTTTTTAATTTCAATACAATTTTGTGGTACGTAATATTTTTGTGGAGTATATATAATATTGGGTTAGGCAACTGAATATAGCTTTCACGACTAAAAATATAATTTAACAAGTTTGATATGATTTTATTAAAAAATAAAAATTATGTTTTTTCGACCTTTAATTGTGCAATGAAAATTATTCAAGTTTGATGACATACTCTATATTTCTTTATTAGGATATTGTCATAACAAATAATCTGTAGAGTTTTTTGTTTCCAAATTTATTATTTGACCCTTTCAGGAATGTGTTGCTAGATCTATTTCGGGAATTTTCTAGGTTCCCATCATCAGAACACGTTTTGAAAGCGGTAACAATCCCATGCCAAACATCAAACATTCATATAAACTAGTTTACTCACTACATGAGAACTAATATATGAGCTTGAAGTTAAAGATTATAACCATTGATTAAAAAATAAATTGAAAACTTTTTTGTTATGTGCAAGGTCCAGCTCTGGTGAATATTCAATTCCCGTTTTTTGTTTTTTTCCTCCTTTTTATGTTTTGTTGCGTTTATAAACAAAACAGGGGGAGTAAACTAGACTGTACTTTGTCTTTTATAATTTAACATTACGATATTTGTCGTCACCGCCAGAATTCAATTGGCAACAAATTCGGTGGACACAACTGATACTGTTTTCTGGGTGTGTAGAAAAAAGTTTACCCGGAAAATGTTGACGAAGATTTGAAGAAATTTGGCAAGTGGATTATTATCATTAAGTAATCAACTTTTGAGACACCTAATTAGTTTTCCAATCGTTAGAAAAGGTCAAAGCCCTTAAAAATCTCAGAAATCAGCCTTATGCAATTTTTTTTTCAAAAAACATAATTTGCTTTATAGAGTGTAGCTACGCCGGTACGGTTATGTACCACCTTTGAATGAAAAGGACCTGTCACTTTTACATGGCATTGTCAGAGGAGGGTAAAATTTACATCTTGTGACATATCACAAACCTAACCTAGAACATGTTACCGAACTATGTATTTTATGATTATTCTGTGACAAGTCCTAGGTTAATCCATTGACATATTTTAGGATATGTCACAGAACTGTTTTTTAAGGACAATTTAGTGACTTATTCAATGTTAGGTCAGTGACATATCACAAGGGGTCAATTCGCCTTTTCATTACAGCACCATTGAATAGTGAACAGGTCGGTTCCATATAAAGGGATCGTTTGCTGGCAGTTAGTCTGAATTTCTCATAGGTACAATATCCATTATGAGAATCTTAAAAATTAAAATTTTTCGCTTTCTACGGATAAGCGAGGGATCAGTTTAATTTTCGAAGCGACGCATAAGTACATTGCATGTGTTTTGAAGCAGGAAATACTGCCTTATTCGATTATGTTATTTTGAAACGTTAAGAGATGTTGATAAGATTTACTTGTAAAACGTCATATTAATTAAAATACTAATTACATATTTTTAGTATATATTTGTTCATTTAACTAAGTGTAAGTTATAGCATATCAATTATGATATTGCTTATGTATAAGGCAACATATCTAACATGCTATGGTCAAACAAATTTAGAATAAGAAATTTTATGTTAATTCTTTGTAACAGTCATGTTAAGAATTCTTTAGTTATTATAATTAAAAATATGTTGTAATTTTTAAGTAATAACAAGGGAGGACAAAATCTTAACTTTTAAAAATTAGTAAGGTTATCACAACTAATTCAGCCACGCTAAGGGCGTAACTTATTTTTCGGTGTCTGGTACAGTTTTTTCACGAAACGACTTTAAGTTTTGCACAATTACATGCTGTTTTTACATACAAATGTTATTAAATGAAATCAATCTGACATCGTTTTGTTCATACAGAAAACAGACTCGGTAGTAGCAACCGTATATGCAACCAATCCAATGGTTCGGTTCCAGTTACCGAATTGTTTAGTAGTTATCACAGAATACTTGTTGATGCAATCTAAATTCTATTGCCGTAGCAGAGTTCTGTCACTTCAATCAAATGATTATTGTTTCAAGCTAAAAATTCGGTTGCAGCAACCGAAACGTTCGACTGGCAACAAATACGGTTGCTAATACCGAGTCTGTTTTCTGGGTGTTGCAATGTTAGGCAGTAGGTCTTATTTAATACACATATCTGATACGCAAAACTTAATGGTCCAAGTTTTTTATACATAAAATTTTAAAAATCATATATTTTATCTTAGTTTGTTATCGGAAATACATAAAAGTCCTTCATTAACATTCGGATATTAATGTGCAGCAATAACAAGTAAAACCGCATTTTTTTCAGTTTTTACTATATTTTATTATTTTTGTACAATTTATCATCCCATTTCGCAATCGATCAACGCAATTTTGTGCATAAGCAAAAACGAAACGAATTAGGGGCGATTTTTTAGTACACTTTAAAATTTTTTTGATATGATTTGTGCATATTTTAGAATATTTGGCTGTTAAAAAATGTATATTCGTGCGTCATAAGATTATCCAGAATTAAAAACTCTTCATCCATTCAAATCGTATGCAATTTCAATATTTTAAGGCTAAATATATTTAAGTATTGACAATAAAATCGACCGTAAATCGATTCGGTATCCACCTTTGGTAAAAAAGAAGAAAAAAATTCGAAAAATTTGAAATGTGACTAAAATTTATATGTAAGCATAGCGAAAAGGACGACCTATGTTTAATAGTATAATATGTAAATAGCTTACAAAATGATGTGTACCAAAAATCAGCCAAAAAGTTTATATTTGCGAAAGTTATTTTAACAAACACTTTCATTACAGTGAATGTCTACAAAATATTTTCAAATTTAATTTTAAAAATGTTCACATATTTGTATGAATTTTAAAATAAAACTTGAAAATGTTTTTTAGACATTCACTGTAATGAAAGTGTTTGTTAAAATAACTTTCGCAAACATAAACTTATTGTAAAATATTTTTGTTTGTATACGGAGGTTGAAAGCGCATTATAAATTGAAAATAACATAAAAACAATCTCGATGTATATAAAAACAAAAAACTAATAAAACTGTAATACACTTTTTGGGCTGAATTTTGGTACACATAATTTCTTAAGCTATTTTCATATTATACTAAAAGATGAACTTATAGGTGGTCCTTTTTCGCTATCCTGTCCACATAAATTTTAAAAATATTTCGCGTTTTTTACCATGAGCCGGCCTTTTTTTCTTTTAGGAACTATTTGGTCAGATTTGGCATTTTGCTTATGCACAAAAAGGCTTTGATCGATTGCCAAATAGGATGATAAATTGTGCAAAATAATAAAACATACACTTAGAATACTACGCCGGTAAAATATTACTGCAAATGCAGTTAAAAACAAATGAAATTTCACTTAAAGAAAGGAACGACTTACATTTCAGTAAATTCAACTAACATTTTTCATTTGTTTTTTAATGTTCAAAAAATTACTAAAAATTGTAGTAAAATTAACCACATGTTAGTAAAAAATAAACAAACATTTATTTTTTAAATAACAAAAAAAAAAAATACTGCAAAAATGATTGTAAAATCAAAAAACAGTCATTTGATGTGGTTTGTTTTTTTAAATGAACTACGAGGTTATTAAAAATTTAATTTGTGCTACAAATGACTGACATTTGCAATAAAAATAAAGAAACTGTATTACAACCGAAACAACTATATATATTTTTAAAGCATATAAAAAACTGCGTTAACTTGCAAACTTGCGAAATTTTGCATCAAAAATGGCTTAAGAAAATAACTTTTTCTTATACCTCTTCCTAAATGACTGTTTCCAATTCATAAACATTTCATTGTGTCGATTGATTATTCAACGATCGAAATCGCGGAAACTAAAAAAATTTTATGAAAACTTTTAATATCGGGTTTAATTTTAAGCTCTAGGAATCAAATATGTGCCACAAACATTACTACTACTGGTCTTGTCCTTTTATTTCAACAGAAAGAAATCTGACTGATTGCATTTGAAATTTTTGTATAGAGTCATTCCAGAAGGCCTATTGAGTAAAATACGAGTTTTTTAAATTTACCCTTACCGATTTGCATGAACTTGGTATACGTATTCTCCAAATTAGAAATGACAAAACAGTAGATATTATTTTTTTAAAGGATGCTTTAAAATATTTTTCTAAAATTTCAGTAAATTTTGATATATTAATATACTAATTGATTTTGTTATATATATATGCGCCCCGGTAGGCTAGTTGGTAGCGTGCTGGCTTATCAGTGCGGGGGTCGTGGGTTCGATTCCCACCAGAGGCACTGGTCTGTTTTCGCTACAACGCGCCGAAGGCCATAGTAGCTAGTGCTCGGTTAGGGTAATAGTATATAATTTGTAATTATTTGATTATTAATTAATAAAATAAAATAAATAAATGATTTTGTTATTCCTTTTTAAATAGTAAAATAAAAAATAATGATTTTTTTTGTTGTTAAATATTATCAATTTTAAATTGGTGTTACTTGTATGCCGGTTAAAATCTTCTACTGTTTTTAACTTACGAAATTTAGTGAGATTAATGTATAATAACAGTTGTGCAAACGCAAGTGTAAAGTTTGCGAAAGAACCAAGCATACAAAATGAAAATTTATTTTGCTCCTTTCTCGATATCATTAGAAATTTTCTAATATTTTTCAATTACACCCATAAGATCCAATTACCACATAGATAAATTTTATATGATGAATGGTAAAACTGTTATCCTTGGATTGTTCAAAAAAACTTTCTCTGTCAAATAAACAAAAAAGGAATCAAAATATAGTATGTTGGATTATATCTACTCCTTAATAAAAACTGGTTTGTATAAATTTTTGAAAATCGTTAGCGCAAAATTTAGCAAAAATGTGGTTTGCATATTTTTGAGTCCTAAGGATAAATGAATATTTTAGCATGCAGTAACTGCGGTCCGACATTCGAAGAACTACAAAAAAAATCCTAAAGGATATAGAAAGGACGATAGGTTTCGAATAGTTGCAAATCAAACTATGAGAAAAGCCATTAAAATAAGAAATTTATCTAACAAAATCAAATGTCTTCATGTTGTATATAAATATTTAAGACCTATAAGAGTATCTACAACGATTCCAATACATTTTACCATTAAAGCATTAACATATCATCAATGAAAATGAAAAATTATTCAACTTCGAGGCCATACTCTATATTTCTTTATTAGGATATTGTACCCTTTCAGGAATGTGTTGATAGATCTATTCGGGAGTTTTCTAGGTTCCCATCATCAGAACACGTTCTTTGTTCTACGAAGAAATAAATCCACGAATAACAATTATTCCACTCATCATGCAAATATCTTTATATGGCTTTTCGATCATGTGTCAATACAGTGTACATATAAAATATTTGCAAATTTATAAATACTACTAAGAAGGAGAAACTAGATTTTCAGTTTGTATGCTTTGGTTATTTCATGCACTCTACTGTGATAAGATTTTTAAAAAGAAATTCAATCAAATTTATAATCTTCCTGTCCATATGTATAAAACTTCAAAGTAGTTTTTAATATCTTTGATTGAAAAGAATCTTATTAACACTTAGCAAAGTATTCTTACTCACACAAGCGTATAAATTGTAACAAAAACTTGCCTAAAAACTATGCAATACTTTTGTATAAACAAAATCCCCTAATTGTATACATTTGAAAAATACAACATATGAAACACATTAATAAGGCCTTAAAAGAATTTTACTATTAACAAAATTAAATTTCTTTTTTTTAACAAACTGTAAAGAAAAGTTTTTTTTTTAAAGAAAAGAGGATCAAAAGATATAAAAAGTTTTTCTTATTTTGTTAACAAGGAATACAATTAGAAAATTTTTGTAATTCCTCAAAAAAAAATACTACAATTGAATTGACATGTAGGTTTTTTTTTCGGAATGGGAGAAAGAATATAAAGAGGATTTAGATTTTCTTAAAATATAAAGTATTTCATTGGTATTAGTTTGAATGGCCATATGCAAGAATGTGTTTGTAAGTGTAATTGATTTTATTTAGGAATTAAATTTCAAAATATGTACTTAACTCATACCTTACCCTATAAATATTTTATTGCTAAAATGTCTTAGAATTGTAACTTCTACTATTCGCTTGATGCCTTTGTCCAAGTATTAGAAAAGTGTGAATGTTTTTGATAGATAAGCAGAATAAAAAAAAAAATACATACAACTAAAAATACTTAAGGGTATTTCTATCAATGATAACACCCTGCAACAAATTTCAATTTTTTTTTCACACATGGGAAAATCGATAAGTACGAGAAACTGAGACTGCGTTTTCAGTTTTTCGATTCCTCTTAAAAGTACTGCAAGGTTTCAGTTTTTTCAAAAAGTATTAAAATTCTTGTACTCATTTTAATATGCCAATATGGATGTCACATGAATGGTTAGAATTTTGCTATTTTTATAAAATATTGGTTCACAAATGTCCTTTTAATCCTTCAATATTATTGATGATTCTAAATTCCGAACTAACAAGCAAGCGGCCTTGTCTAATTTTACCTATATTAATGGAAATCTTACCGAGCATTTTGGTAAAAATCGGTTCAGTGGTTAAAAAATTATAAGCATAAATGTGAAGGTATCTGTAAAAGTTGAATTTCAGAACAAATTCATCTCGAGGCGTATAGTGAAAAAATTTGTTTTTATCAGATTTCAAAGGTGAACAATATTTTATTTTCACCTCCAATTTTTTACCACATACGTTTTTTTTAACACATAAATTTTTTCAAAACAAAATTGCTTTTTCAACACTATTTTTTTTTATTTCATTAATAAATCATTAATTAAATCAATAATAAATAACTAAATCAATAAGTTACCATTTGCAGTGTTAGGTTAAAACTCCTTATGAAAAATATTTAATTTTTGTCTATATAAGAAAACTTAAAATTTTTTTTTTTTTTTTTAGTTAGTCTCTTTACAGGAAGAAGAAGAAGAAAACATTTTGGTTGAAAAATTTTACGGACACATGGGATACACCAGACTGCCGCAGTTTCGTCCCCCACCTGGGACTCGTCAGTGGTTAATTTATGTGTCAATTGAACAAAGTATTTTATATTGTTAATTTGCTCTATATGAAAAACTTTTTATTTTTTGGTGTCGTACTGTGATTTGAACTCACTACCTTAGCGTCAAGCTATGCATCGTAATCTCACCTCTTAACCAGTTGAGCCACGGTCGACACAGCGATGACTGCAGCTAAAGTGGAGTTTGGTCACACTACGTACACACAAGTATTGTTTCGATCAGAAGAGATAGAATTAACTAATACCAATGCACAATTCATTTCTCAACTAGAATGCTTTTTCTTCTTTATCCTATCTCTTTTTCACAAGTAATTATCACGTTTTATGATGCGCTTTATTCACATACAATAGTTGGATACCAAGTGTAGGTTAGAGATTGAGTCGCCGTTAAGCAAGTTTCTTCAAATTTCATGTTAGAAAGTGTTTTGCAAACCGTCAGATAACGACAATCGTAATTAATTTTTATATTAATTACTGTAGAATATTACTTTAGTTAGTCTCTTTACAGGAAGAAGAAGAAGAAAACATTTTAGTTGAAAAATTTTACGGACACAAGGGATACACCAGACTGCCGCAGTTTCGTCCCCCACCTGGGACTCGTCAGTGGTTAATTTATGTGTCAATTGAACAAAGTATTTTATATTGTTAATTTGCTCTATATGAAAAACTTTTTATTTTTTTGGTGTTGTACTGTGATTTGAACTCACTGCCTTAGCATCAAGCTATGCATCGTAATCTCACCTCTTAACGAGTTGAGCCACGGTCGACACAGCGATGACTGTGGCTAAAGTGGAGTTACACTACGTACACACAAGTATTGTTTCGATCAGAAGAGACAGAATTAACTAATACCAATGCACAATTCATTTCTCAACTAGAATGCTTTTTCTTCTTATCCTATCTCTTTTTCACAAGTAAAATTAATCAAAAACGGCGGTTTGATGAAAGTTGGGTATATTTTTAATATATTCAAGCATATAGAATGATTTTATTTCCGACAACTTATGAAAAAACAAAAAGAAAATTGAAGGAATGCATTATTTAAGGGAAGGTTTTGAAAATTCCGATCCGAAAAAATGTAATTTAAAGCAGAGGTTCTCGCCTTTGATTTAATATTTAAGTCATATCATGAGTATAAATTTTTTAAAATATTTTTTTGAAAAATTTAAATTTTAAAGTCCTTTTGAAAGGAATTTTGACCTGATGGCGAAAACCTAAAAACGCAGTTTAACTACATATGGTTTCTAGTTTCATGAATATATTGTTTTGTCCATGTGTCAAAACTACTGTTGCACAGTGCAATAAAAAGTTCCAGTATTCAAGTTTATTTCTATACTAATATAATATATATTTAAGTTGGCACTTATTTCAGTAAAGCAATTCTCAATAAGACAGAGAATAATTATTGTATATGATTTTGCTTGCATATGACTTAGCTTAAAACATCTTTCACACATGATCAAATACACTCAGAAATGTACTTTTAACATTATAGTTATTTGTGTAGTCATGCAATTGTCGTCATTTTGACTGCAAACTGCAGTTGTTGTACTTATGAAACACTATCAACTTTCATGTTTTTCTTAAATAACCAACAAGGTCATTAACTTTGTAAAACTTAAGGGCTAAATTAAATAGTTTTTTGGAATCGCTAATATGTTTTAACAGTTTGTAATTGATGAGACCTAGAATACTATGTAGGTAAAACCACTGCAAATGTAGTTAAAAACAAATGAAATAATTCTTTAAGAAAGGACGACTTACATTTCTGTAAATTCAACTAACATTGTCATTTGTTTTTAATGTTCAAAAAGTGAACCATAATTGTAGTAATAATTAACCACATATCGCACACCTAGTTCAAAAGTGACTCAACTCAAAGTTTTTAATTTTTCAGAAATCGAAAAAAAAATATTTGCAACTTTATACCAATTCAAACATAAAGAAAGGCATGACAATTCAAACATAAAGAAAGACATGACAGTTAACAACAACAAAATACACTGATATTCATTTATAGATAAACAAGTGTATTGTGCATAGTTTAAGCATATAAATCCGAAAAATTAAAATTTTGAGTTAAGTCACTTTTGAACTGGGTGTGCGATATGTAGTAAAAAATAAACAAACATTTATTTTGTTTTTGTTTTTTTAAATATTAAAAAACTACTTTAAAAATTAATATAAAATCATAAACAGTCATTTGATGTGGTTTGTTTTTTGGAATGAAAAAGGACAAATTTTCAGAAGCTTTTCAAAAAACAGTTTTCAAATTTTATTTCAGACATTTTGAAATATCGACGAAAGAGTTTAAATTTTAAGGAAAATATATGAATACGTTTTAAAAGCAATAAAGTCAATATTTTAAAAGTGAATAGAGAAGAAAAAAAAAAGAATTAAAATTTTGTATAATCGCTTTAAGTCAATTAAGAATATCGATTTACATCCTTTAATCTTTTTAAATTAAAAGCAATATGATGTCATCTGTTAATTCCTATTTAATATCATAAATAATTGAAAAAGGGAATTCAGAAAGTAGAAACGACTAAAAATTAAAAAGGCGATGACTACTTTTAGTTTAAATTAACTTTTTAATCACTGTGCAAAACGTAACAATAAATATTTCGAGCAGCTTTTTACCTACTATTGTGACGGTTTGTTTTAATTTACGAAATTTGATTCACACAGAGGAAAATTGGGCATCTTTAGGGCAAATTTGCCAACAGCTCCCAGTTTAAAGCATTTTGATAAAAATATGATTTCCCATCTGCTGTCATTATTTTATTTGATACAAATAAAATTTAAAATAATCGCTTTTAACTGTGTAATTTCTCTGTTATAACTAAATACTTTAATTGCATTCTTTAAATATTGGTATATAAAGTGTATCAATGAAGCAGAATATGGCTTTTTATCTTAATAAAAGATCATTGCGATTGGCAAGCTTTTAAAGATAAGCGGATTTGGCAAATAATGTCTATAGAGATAAAAATCCTATAATTTAGAATATTTTTTAAGTTACAAATATCAAAAAAATTTAAATTTCTTTGACTTAAGCGATTTATTTAAAATAGAAAATAAATTTGTTTTAAAAATACGCAAATTGTGGGCGCTGTGGTGTAATGGTTAGCGCGTTGGACTACTACACAGATGGTCCCGGGTTCGATTCCCGGTGACGACAACATAAATTTAGAAAAATAATATGTATGAGTTTTCTATCACTCGTGTGTATCGTTGCGCCCACCTTCGGTGTTCCCATAGCATTTAACCCCACCGAAGTAAAATAATGAATCAGGGCTATGAAACAAAAAGCTTCAATAAATTCGCCAACTCTACATCAGGTGGCGAGCAACAACTGTTCTAAGACTTATCTACTAGCGCAACTACAGTGTTGACATATTTGAAGCCCTTCATCTTTCATCACCTTTCATCTCTCCACTATCCAATTTCCAAAGAAAGTAAATCATTAATTAATAGGAAGAGTTCCTGAGTGTTGCTTCTCTTAAAAAAAAAAAATTTGTCAGCTAATTTTAATTTTTAAAAATTATAAGAAGATATATTATTGGAATAAGAAACAAGGTAACTAATTAAAGTTAAATCCAAACCACCAGTGTAACAAAGTTTTCAAAATCGGTTATGATTATAATTTATTTTTTTTTTCAAAAAAATTTTAGCATTCTATAGTCAAAACGATTTTTTAATGATTTTTGTTATCAAGTAAAAGTATTAAAAGTTAAACGTGGGAAAAGTAACAAATTTGAAATTCAACTTCATATTCGTTATTATTGAAACATCTAATATTTTATTTGGTACATCATGTTCAATGGTGTTGAAAATGTGAATACTTCTGCCTACCTCTAAATAATTACTTTCTCTATTATTTATTTATTTTTTTTTGTATAAATTTGTTATAAGCGTTCTTCCAAGTAGAATTGCTTCAATAGTTACCTTATCTATAAGCCCTTATTACCTGGGGACTCCCGGGCAAACCCGGGCTTTATAACGCTTTATACTATATGGAAAGTGTTGTATGTTTTATGTATTGGAAATTAGCCTCTCTGCGTTGTCTCTTAAACGTTCTTGATCAGTTTTTTAATATAATTAATTTTTGAGCTTTTTTAACTTTTAAATATTTTCTGGAATCAAAATAATAAATATAACAAAAAAAAATACTTAAAACTTATTTAATTTTGTAAAGTTGTCAAAATAACTACACGGTTAGTTATTTTGTTTTAATAACTGTCAAAAATAGTTATTTTACATTTCCCCATAACATGACTACAATTACAGTTAAAATGACTAATACCGTTCACTACATGATTGATTGACATGTAGCTACGGGAATGATTTTCTGAGTGTAATTATCACTTACATTTTGAAACTTTAGAAATAAGCTAACTATTTTTTTAGCATTTTTTTTGTGACAAATTTTCCGCTTTTTGTGACATTTTGTCCGATTAATGTAACTCGTTTGTGCCATTTCAAACTTGCCCTGCTCTTAACTAACAAACAGTTTTGGTATTTGAGATAAATAAGAAAGTAGGGGAGTGTACCACTCCATTGCAATGGTGATGATGCGAGGAATATAAAAGAAAATGCAAACATTCTAGCTTACACAATTTTTGCATATTTAAAATTTTTTTAAAAACTAAACCGCGCATGAAACAGTTAAATTTCAAAAACTAAAACGCAAATGTTTAAGTGGTTTCATAGACCAAAACTGAATGCAAAATTTAATTGAAATAAGAAGATCCAAGTTCAAAAAATGTCCCTTTTTTACTAATGAAATTTTTATTTTTTTTTTTTTTATTAATTAATAATCATATAATTACAAATTATATACTATTACCCTAACCGAGCACCAGCTAATATGGCCTTCGGCGCATTGTAGCGAAAACAGACCAGTGCCTCTGGTGGCAATCGAACCCCACGACTCCCACACTGATAAGCCAGCACGCTACCAACTAGCCTACCGGGGCGCACAAATGAAATTTTATTTTTTAACGATTTCTTAAAATTACCATAAATTGTTTTTAATTTTTTAAATCAGTCAAAATAAAAACTTTTTAGGACTACATAATGCTATAGTAGGGCAATAAAAAAAAATCTAAAAACAATGCTTCACTAAATGCCAACTGAATATTTTGCTTACAGCAATCAGATTATTTGGTTGTCTTAACCTAGTGTAGAAACAGTAACGCCATGTCATTACTAGTAATGACACCAGCTTATTCTCTGCCTTACTTTAAAACATATATACAATAACAAGTGAATTTTCTCATTATTTCAATAAAAAAAAAAAAATAATGCGTTACCAAATTTTATCCTTATTTTAAATATAAAGTAATGATCTAAACATTTTTCGAAAATCTATTTTATACTCATTGTTTTTTAAGTGCATATAAAACTACTTATTATTGATTTTTTGTAAGTTGGAAAGTAATGTCATTTTGTGCAAGAAAGTCATTTATGTTTTAAACATGTTCGAGATAGAGCAGATGGTAGAGTGGCTGACTGACTACATGATGCCCAGGTTCAAAGCCCGTGTCTGCCACATTTTATTAAAAAAAAGTTCAATAAAGAAAAATATTTTTACATTAAATTTAGTTTTTTTTTTTTAATCTATGTTTAAACTCATTATTTTTGTCCATACTGGTAAGCGTATAGGCCATTATAGGCCACCATTAATAATTTTTACCAAGGAATAGTGAAAATTTAGGGTTTCAGAAAATTTCTAAAAACCATCAAATTTGTTTTTATAAAAAAATCGTGTTTTCCATCAATTTGATATGTATATAATATTGTTTTTAATTAAATAATATTATGAGTGTAATAAAATTAGATTAATTTAGTAATCCGAATTGCCTTTTCAATCTTAAATTTAAACCATCGAGATTTTACTTAAGTTTTGACAAATATTATAAGATAAGTTTCAGAACCATTTCCAAACCTTATTTTCAATCTCTGGCCAACCCCTTTTTGTTGCTTCTTATTGCCGGACTAAAACAAAATTAGTTGAGTTTAACAATGTTTAGTTAAAAATTAGTAATATACGAGAATTTTAAAAGAATTTGGTTTTTGCCAGAAATTTTTTTTTTAATTATATGTTGCTTTCTTTGGAAAGAGGATAGTAGAGAGATGAAAGGTGGGGAAAGATAAAGGGAAACAAACATTGCAACATTGATAAGTTCTTAAAAATGGCTCTAAATGTTTAATTTTCTATTAACGCATTCAAAAGTTCAAACATTGTATATTTCTTACACATTTGTTAAAAACCCGTAATTTTGAGCAGCGACTTAACTCGAACCATAATAAATATGGAAAAAGAAAAGACAGGAAATATACAAATACCAAGCCTAATGAAATTTTAAAGACCATTATCTGAAAGGTGTGTCGAAAGTTTTTAAAATATCTCATTACTTAAAGTGTTCTGAATCAGATACATTTTTCTAACCTAAAATTTTAGTTTAAATAACTTAAAGTGCTGCTAAATTCCGTAAATTTCAATAGGCGATACTAATCGATAGTTTTTAATTGAATACTCGATACTTTTAACTGGGTTTATATGTAAAATTCGCTTTCACTTTTTCCGTTTTTTTTTTTAATTTCACTTTTATTGACAATTGAAATTCTTAAAATATTTTTGAAACTTTTTTTTTTGCAAACTATCGTATTCAATGTTTTTTTCACTTCCTCTTCTTCTTTTCACATATGATATTTTTTTCTATCGGTGTTATATTTTAATGCTACCCAGCCAACATATTTCTGAGCGCTCAGAAATTATGACTCATACAAGACCCTAAAATATCATAATTTTCCGAGTGCTCTAATTTCTGAGTCATAAATGAATCACAACTGACTCTTATTTATCAGCCTAATTGAGTCACATATGACTCAAAAATCAATCATAAAAAACTCATAAATAGCTTAAAAATTGTGAAATTTTCCATGTATTTTGGAGTCTTTTATGAGTCATAAAAGAGCGAACAGAAAGAGGCTCATCATCAGCAAAGAAAAACATCCTCAAATATATATGATTTCAGAAGGTTTAAATGCTCTTTTACGAGTCTTTTCGGACTCCTAGTGAACACTGGCTAGTAATTTAATTGGAGACGCATTTTGTATTGTTGTTCTGTCCAAAATACAACTCTGCAAATATCGTGTAGTTACTTTTAAGTATCGAGTATCCAAAAAACAAACAAATACCCGATATTTGATACCCACTACCCAAACTTTTAACCAGCACTAATTACTACCATCCTAATATTTGTTTTTTTGCATTTGATTTTTTTAGTTGTAAGTATTTTTATGAATTTTCTATATTTTATTTCCCTTTTTTTATATATTCAAAGTATATTTTTTTATTGGACATAAATTCTATTCGTCTATGTATGATGCCTTCATACTTAATGTGAGGGTATGATTGTATACATTGTGTGATAGCATAAAAAGGACATTTTTTATGATAGTTAAGACCCTGTGATGACATGTGTATAAAAGTTTTTATTTTCCTCGTGCTAGTCGCAAACGTCGTCCATCTACATATTAGACATGCGTCTAAATACATATTCAACATTCTATTTAGTTTTTTTTGTAGTTGCTGTTTGTTTATTTCTGCATCCGTTTAGTGAAAAAAGCATTATGTTGATGATGATATTTATGTTATCTAAAGGAAATTCACTTGTCACACGTCCATCTACATTAAAACCCAAACTATAACAAGGGTTAACAGGGGTTGATTATGACTAAATTGGAATATGTCACTTGATTTTTTTATATTTCATATTGAATTTAGATATGAACCACGTATTTTGAAACAGGCATCAGTCAGTTTTCAAAAAAATTGAGATGATGGTATTCCACCGTATTTAATGGCTTCTTTTCACTCAGCAAAATTTTTTTGTCAAAACTATAAAGATCGCTTAAATGTTAACGGAATTTTTGTGTTGTAAGTTCATTTGATTAACACGAACATTCTCCCCATAAAATTATGTAGCCAAATATTAATAAAGTTTATCTCCAGATTCCAAGTCAGCTGTTCCATTTTGATAAAATTTCTTTAAACAATTTACAATAAAAGTATAAATTTTTTTTATGTTCAACAGTTTTTAAGAAGTTTTAATTTTGAAAGTGGCATAAGTGGTATAAGTAAAGTGGTTGCTCTAGATATTTCTAAGGCGTTCGATCGTGTGTGGCACGGGGCACTCGTGACTAAGCTAGTTGCTTTTGGTGTCGGTAATGTCTTCTCTCGATTTATAACGAGTTTTCTCAAAGACCGCACTATACGTGTTGTTTTAGATGGGATCTCATCAAACGAGTTTCAGCTAAATTCAGGGGTACCGCAAGGTTCTGTTCTTTCTCCTACCCTTTTTCTTATTTTATTAATGACCTTCTTGGTCAGACCATCAACCCTATCTACTCTTTTGCAGATGACAGCAACATTTGTCATTCATTTTCATTCGATCACAGGCCAAGTTCTTTGGAGATAGAGGGCATGCGGCAGAACATGAATGACACACTCAATCAAGACCTTTCTACAATCTCCGATTGGGGGTCGCGCGAATAAGGTCGATTTTAATGCACGCAAGACTCAATGTTGTATGTTAACCCACAGACGGGCTGTGGAATTGACATTGTCATCTGTAACTATGGATGGTATAGGTATTGAGGAATCGGATACTCTTGATGTTCTGGGCATGAGAATACAGTGTGATGTCCGTTGGAATAAGCACGTATTTCAAGTGTCGAAAGAGGCATTCAAGTGTCTCGGTTTTCTAAAACGGTGCAAGACTTACTTCACTCCATCCGATCTCCTTACTATTTATACCAGCTATATCCGGCCAAAAATGGAATACAACTCTCATATATGGGCAGGGGGCTCCATTGTCTATTCTGAAGCTTCTGGACCGTGTTCAGGGGAGGGCGGTGAAGCTTATCAATGACAGTAGTGTATCCAACTCTATTGATTCATTGGAACATCGTCGGAATGTGGGTTGTGTGACACTTTTCTATCGATATTACCATGGGAGATGCTCATCTGAGATAAGTGAACTTATTCCACGTGCCCGAGTTTTTATTCGTAATACTCGCTTATCTAGTAGAGCACATCCGTTTGTAGTTGATTGTCCTGTGTTTCGCACAACGCATTACAGAGAAAATTCGTTTTTTAGTCGAACGATTCGTATGTGGAACAAACTTCCCGCAGAAGTCTTCCCTGTTACTTACAATTTAGAAAAATTTAAATCAAATATCCACAAACACTACTCCCTCTTTCCTCCTTCCCATACCTTATTTTCCTGATCAATACAATGCACTGCATGAGTAGGGGGCATCCCCTGAGTATTGGTTAAATTATAAAAAAAGATATGCATTTATTTTAAGTATAAAAAAATTTATTGTCAGCTGATAAGTGGTGTACAAAAACATTTTAAAAACTTGAAATGCAAAACCCTTTATATATCATTTCAAAAATAACAAGTGGACTCATACCACTTTCAAAATGTATAGCTCATGTTAAGATGAAAATTAAACTTCAAGTATTCATACATTAAAGGGATTGCTAAATATAAGTTCTAGCACAGATTACCAAATATTGTCAGATCCGAAATATTAAATTTAAAATAAATGTTAACAATTTTTTAGGAAATCTACAGCTTTAATCGCTATGTGGAAGGGTTTAACCTGAATATTTTTTAAATATTTTTATTTTCTAGAATATTATAAATTTTTATATACTTTTTTTGCAGTGCACAGTGGTAGAATATGGCCATAAATCCATATCTTCTTTATTTATGCATATAAATAGTCGAAATTTGGTATGGGAATAAGGAATGTTATTCATGACGTTTTACGAAAATAAATACTAAATTTTACCGAGATATGTACAAGGGCCGCACAAACTAGTGTGATATATTAAATGGAGCAAAACTACAAATTAGGGCCTTTCAGCCTTTCCACATTTTGGAATTTATGCAACTATTATTATTATATACTATTATTATGGTCCAAAAGATTTTTGAGAATTTTCTTCAATTTTTTAGAAGGGGAGTGTACGGGGCCACCGAAATCGAGTATGTGCAAAAACAGAGGTTATGAAACAATTTTTTTTTTGAATTTGTTTTCTCTTGTGCTTTGTTTTCACAAAACCATATAAATTACTACTCAATAGTTTAAGATTACTAAACCCATTCTTCTTCCTCTTCTTCTTCTTGTAACTAACTTAGAAGATTTACGACCTCCGACCCTCCGGGGCAGGTGGACACCGGGCAATGATATTATAGCAACCGCTATGATATTAGCAAATGTGAGCAACGTTTCATCTGTTCTTGGGCCAACCCGACATATTCGGGGAATAGGGTCAAGCAGATTACGGCACTATTATGGCTGGATAGTGCAATAGGGATGGTAGCGGAAGAACCATTAAAAGTCAACGATAGCGCCCAAAAGCTTCCATGAAGCCTACGCCTGTTCTTAGTCAAAAAGGAGTGTCAGGCTCCACTAAGATCTTCTTTGTCCTTACATGCATCGAAGAAATCCTGGCAAGCTAGTCAACAAAAACAGAAAATAATAATCTCCCAGGAGGTCACAGACGTTTGTCAAATCCTCCCGCTTTGGCGGCAAGCTCCATATGTCTGGGAGGGAGCAATTCATGTTTAGACAGTATTTTAGAAAAATTATTAGGAGTACAAATTTTTAGTTTTAAAGGCCACACTGATGATTTTCTGAACTCAAACATCAATAACTCCAAAAATGGGCTTCGTATTGGCATGAAATTTGTTGGATAAGTCTTTAAAATACCTTTAATTTGATACCGCATTTTATTTTGTGAATTTTCCATAATGCGAACAATGATACATCAGATTGCTTTTCACAATTTGTTAAATAAGTTTTGGGACTTTAGCACATTTAATTACTATAAATGCAATAAATGATTTTGTTTTGACCATGACATAACAATACCAGGTAAACCCATTAGGAAGAAATAAGGTTTTTACTTGACTTTCTATGGTTTTCTGTTTACTTTTTGTATGAATTTTTGTCATTTTGTTTTTGAAAACGAGAGAACATTTTTCGAATAAGTCTACCAGGTATTGTTTTGCATTGGTTTTGACTTTTTAATTTTTTTCAACATTTCTCCAAGTGTAAGGAGCAAATTTAATATTAAATTCAAGGTATTTAAAAGACATTTCCAACAAATTTAGTTTAACTAAAACAACATCATTAGAGTGAGCCTTAAACTAATAGTTTTCACCCCGAATAACTCCTTTAGTAGGCTAGAACTCTTGAGTAGTGATTTATATGATTTTCTGAAAACAAAGCACAAGAATAAAAATTTTGATATTTTATGTTTAATTCATTTCAGCGATCTTTAAAAAATTTTAAAAAATTCTCAAAACACTTTTGGGCCATAAGTATTTATATTCCGTTTCAAGAGTTGCATAAATCCAAAAGTCAAAAAAAGTGCAAACGTTGAAACGCCCTACCACACATAAATGTTTTACAAACCGTCTGAATTTTTAGTATACGAGTACTATTTTTGAATACTAATTAAAGTTTTTTTTTACCAAAAATTAACAAAATCGAACCAAAAGTTCCTAAGTAATTCTAGATATTTAAAATTTTTATATATGTTATGAAATGTTTTTATTTTTACTTCAGAGGAGTGTATAACAAATATTTTTGAAATAATTCAGACATCCACAATCAACGTAATTTCAATCTTAAGTTTCAAAGAAGCGCCCACTAGATCCATCAGGCGCTGATCAATTAGACTCCAAATTAGGACACCTCTGGTATTCAAAAACTTTTAGAGCTTGTTAACTTTATATTTTTCACCCGATTTTCCAGCATTTCTGTGATCTGCTTGTAATTTCCAACAATAAACAGCCGTATTGATGTGGATTATCTCTTAAAGTGCAAAAGCTATCCGCATTTGAAAATCAAAATATTGCATTTTTACAATAGCCTAGTGCGGTTTTTTTGCGAATGCAAGAGGCCTCAAGTCCGATTTCTTTGAAACGTGTTGGTGTTATTAACAAGAAGTTATTTAATTAAACAAACAAAAATTCAATGCAATATCTTATTCACACTCAACAGAAAATTCCTCTTAATATGCAAATTAGAAAATAAAGTGATTTTAGCAATTTTTTGGTCAAAAAGGTAGCAAGACAATTTTGCCTCCAGATTAAAACATTCTTAATTAACACATAGTATTGTGTTTATATTTTTTTTGAAAGACTACAATATGTAGTAGCGTTTTATAAGTTGGTTATTATTCTCCTCTCAGACCGCTCCGAATTCGACATTTTTTTTAATCAAATTTCAACTTTAACCAATTTCTTCTCTGAGTGCACCACCGATATTGGAAAATCAAAAACGGGTGCTGGTCCTTCAATTTAGTCCAAATATGCTAGCATTATCCTTTTAGAACATCGCTTCGAATGTCGACAAGACAGCAATAATTGAAAAAAATTCCGTTTTCGGAATTTTTTTTACAGTGTTTTGGTAATTGTGGGATTTCTTTTAGTCCTGTATTATTACGAGCGTCCAAACTCCGTATATTTACAAAAAATAAAGCAAATCAAACTTATTTGCTAGGTTGATACTAGTATTTCAATCTGACTAAAGATCAAACTTATTTGCTAGGTTGATACTAGTATTTCAATCTGACTAAAGATCTCATCAGAACCCGAAGTTTTACTTTAACTGACAGCATATCAACGCGATATCAACGCATGTCCATAAATACAACGTTGGGCGCCCCTTAAAAAATCTTTCATATGATACTTGTACACTTTATCTTTCATTAAAGTACAAAACTCTGTGATATAACGAAAAAAAAATACTTATTTTTAATTTATAGCGAGCTTTCAACCGTCGCACAGTGGTCAATTTCGCGAGATAGCGGTCAAAACTCTATAACTTTTGACCGGATTGGTATTTTTTACGCAATTTGTTTTGTTCAATAGGAGGGACTTTAAGCTTCAATTTGCGTGTTCAAACGTAAAAATCGACTGATAGGAACGTAAGTAATGTGGAGTTAAAAATGCATTTTAATTTTTTGTTGAGTTTCCATGTAAAAGTTGAATATTTTGACATTTTAAATAGGTATTTTTTCCAGTTTCAATTCGTCAGTGAACACGATCAAACGTCTTAGTGCGATTGTCTCCGTTAGTGAATTGTGCTAATAAATAAAGTTAAATATTAACCGTAAACTATTGTAAATAGTACTCTCTTTAATCTTAATTTTTTTCAACTGTTATTTGCTAAAACAAAAAAAAAAAATTTGTAAAAAAAAAATTTTTTTGTTTTTAATATAATAATAAGCTCCTATGGGGGAAAGAAGCTTGGGTGATCCTCCGGATCGGATGATATCCCAAAATCAACCATTATTTACTATGGACAAAAATAAAAAATTAACAATTTCTACCAATGGCCCAAAATTTCTACTTATGTCAAGAATTAACAATAAAGTAAATAAAACCGAAAAAATAAAAATCATGACAAATGAAGACAAAGAATCAAAAGAAACTATAGCAAATGTTTCTCCATTTCTCATTAAAAAAGTCATCGATTGCATATGCGGTAGTGAGGTCGAAATATGCAAGAAAATCCGAGATGGAAACATATTGATAAAAACGAAAAACAATACACAAGCAGCAAAACTTATTACTCTGACTTCCCTTTCTCCCACCATACTTGTTGATGTGCGCGAACACACTACTCTCAACTTTTCAAAGGGTGTGTAATCTACTCTAATGACCTTAGAGGAATAGATGAAAAGGAAATACTTAATGAACTGAACAACCAAAACGTAACTGATGTAAAAAAAATACTAAAAAAAGTAGGAACTAAGCTTGTGGAAACTGGACTCTTAATCATTACATTATCCACACTTGACTTACCAGAACATATCAACATTGGGTATGAAAAAGTAAGATTACGCCCTTATGTCCCCTATCCACTGAGATGCAAAAAATGTCTCCGATTTGGACATACAACAAATTCATGCGAAAATAAAAAAATATGTCCAAATTGTGCTCTTGAATATCATTTTGAAGAAGAAGACGATATTTGTGAAAATCCAGCAAAATGCGTTAACTGCAGTAACATCAATAACGAGAATAACAACATAATGCTCTTGATAAAATCTGTCCAGTATTCTTAAAAGAAAAAGAGATACAAGCAATTGTCTCTTTAGAAAAAGTCGATAGAAAGAAAGCTATAGAGACATACAAACAACGTCATCAGAATAGACAAACGTCCTTCTCCTCTGTAATAAAAACACCAGCTGTAAATAATAATGTACCAACAACAAACAACAACAATTCGGATACTCTTAGTGTCACATCAAGAAATCAAGTGAACTACAATGATATTGAAACGCAATCATGTTCCAATATCCATCCAGTTCTAAATTCACCAAAAACAAAATCAATTAAAATTCTACCTAAAAATACTTCAAACAGAATTAAAAGAAGGCTTAATAAACAAATAAACAGTAAAGAAAAACAAGTGGAAGCATTAAAGTCCGATGTGCCGAATTTGGTATTAAAAAAGATTAAATTCGGCTGTGACGAATTTTTGGATACCCTCCATCTCGGTGTTTTCATAAACCAGGGAAAGTGCAAACAATATTAATATCTATATTCTTTGTAAAAATAACAAAAATAATGTTGTTTTTATAAGTAAAACAAAATATGACTGATTGATTAATGTCTTTGGGATGTTTCAGAAGAAAAAAATGTTTAATTAAAGTTTACTAAAATGAATCTGAAATTCTGCAGTGGGTATTCAAAGGTTATTCTGATTACCTAAAGAAGAACGTGTAGTGCAAAATATATATATTTGTATAGTTCCTTATGATGTTAAAAAAACTGTTGTAAAATTCGCCTGTTGTTTGTCTCTTTGCCTATATAATAATGAAAGAAAGTTACTAAAATATATTTTTGGATCGTTAGAAGAGATGCAATGAATACAAACGCATAAAAACAGTTTCGAATAATCAGAATTTTAGATAAATTTAAGGGAACAAAAATACACTTGCGGAGACATACATAATGAAATAATTATGAAATGCCAGTTTACATTACAACACATGTGTTTATACTATACATCACATAAGTAAAACGGAAAGTGTGATGAAACTAAGTTTGTCAAAAATTATAAAAGAAAATCTTTCGAGTGTTTTCGAGATACAAAAAATTAAAGAAACTGGTATTTCAAATTATTGTTTTTCAGCTCAGTTGCTTGTGCAATTCTCGTTTACGACTCCTAGAATAAGAACCCTAAGAAATTTTCCCATAATTCGATTGGTTTTTACACATCAATACATTAATTTAGATTATTTTTGTATGTATCAAATAAAAATTAGGGCTTTTAAGGAAAACAAATGCATATAATCAAAAGATTTTAAGATGAAGTATGCACCTTATATGTCTTAAATAAAAAAGTTCTGAAAGTGAATGTCCTTTAAATTGAATGGGGTTTTTAATAAATGTAATTAGAATGTAAGAGTTTCCTTGCAAATTTATTAAAGGTTGAGAATGAAAATAAGTAAAAATAGTGTACGAAAAAAAGTTATGAATTTACATTGTTGGATTCGGGGATTTTGTTCCTGGATATTTTTTTGATCTGATAACGATTAATGTGTCTGGCAACTCCGGTTAATGCAGTCAAATAAATAAAGAATTTTAACTAAACTATTTTGTTCTACCTTTTTCTTATTGGTGATTTTTTGATTTGTTGGGGTTAACAAAAAAAGGTATATGGCAAGCCTGGTATATGGAAAACAAAAGCATACTTTATAAATTAGCTTAACAATTTTTCGAGGGCTTCTCGCATTTGCACTTATAACCAGTGTTGCCAGGTTTGCAAAGCATAAAAACGACAAACTTTCTAGAAAAAATCGTCAAAATCGTCATCATATTTTGAAAAATCGTCAAAATAAAATATATTTGTTAGAAGAGGGATAAAGTTTTAATAAAAAATAAAATACAATAATGTTATTCACATTTCAAATGTTAACGTGTTATCGTTGTAATATAACACGATTTTTGACACTTCTCTTTGGTTTAAACTTCGAAAATCATTATATTTTACAACGATATTCATATTTATAAAATGTTGAAACAGTGTGCCCCAGTAGGCTAGTTGGTAGCGTGCTGGCTTATCAGTGCGGGGGTCGTGGGTTCGATTCCCACCAGAGGCACTGATCTGTTTTCGCTACAACGCGCCGAAGGCCATAGTAGCTAGTGCTCGGTTAGGGTAATAGTATATAACTTGTAATTATATGATTATTAATTAATAAAATAACAAAAATATAATGTTGAAAGATCAAATAAATACAACTTTAAATCAAACTAATTTTACCACTTGAACTGTTAAACACTTATATCTGCATAATTCTGTGAACAACATTTCAGTGGCACAACTTTTTAAATATTAAATTATTTTACAAAATTTGGAAATTCTTTAACAATAAGTCTGTTCGATTACTTTTCCTGTAAAGTTCAGTAAAAACTACTCAGTAACAAAATTACAAATAGTAAGACAAATTTACAAAAAAGTAAACGAACAGAAAATTTGTAGGAATTATTAAATTAGATAAAATAGCTTGTTTTAAATATTAAAAAAAAAATCAACTGGTCATTATGGAAAAGGAAAAAGTTAATTGAAATTATCGACCAAAAATAATTTAAATGTTTTTAACTTCTTCCATAGTTAATTATTTAATCATTTTCACTTTCAATCCATAAACAATTAAAATTTAATTTAATTTTTGTTTACTAAAAATACAAGCATATTTTTTTATTTTTTAGTCATATGTTTTTTTCATCTTACAAATTCTTTCTGGCAAAAATGTATCCAGTAAAAACTTGTAAGTTCTTTGGCATCAAACTGTCACTTTACTCTCTCTTTTTACCAGTTTTTACTGCGTATTTATCTAAACGAACACCTTCCAGTAAAAACTTGTACAAATTTTTGTGTTATCGAACAAACTTAATGTTATATTTTTAATTATTAAATTTTGGCACTTTATTTATATTATTAGGCCTGTTTTTTAAGCACCGGATTTATTTTTGGATTTATTTTGTTTCATTTAAAGTTGTATATATATCATCTTTCAACATGAAATATATTCGGGCTAGAGATCTGTTTGTTTCGCAAAAAAAGTCCATGCCTTGTGTTTTAACATGAAAATTTTTTTATTTTTATTTAAATCTAACTCCAATTAAATTTTATAAAAATTTAAAGAAATGTTCTAAACATATAAACACAGAAACTAAATTAAGCTAAACCCGTAATGAATTTATAAAAAAATAAATGCGGTTTGGATTAAGTTTTATTCAATTCTAGGATTTGCATTTTGCAAAATTGTATTTCACATCATATTAGCATATAAAAGCTAGCTATCGATCAAAAAACAATGTTTTTGCTTTCAATTTTTAACGAAATAATATAAATTTAATAATCGAGCCGGCGATTTTATGAGAATGATAAATAAGTAGATCTTGCTGACATATTAAATTATTGTCAAAAAATCGTCATTTTGGAAGCAAAAGTCGTCAAATAGTCATTTAGTTATTTTGGGTATTAAATATCATCAAAATGACGACAAATCGTCAAACCTGGCAACTCTGCATGCGATTGCTACTAATTCATACGTACATACATATATATATATATTCCCGTCGTTCCTATAAGGAGCATAGGGCCGTACATACATACTGTATTACAAAACAAACAAAAAAACAACAACAATATTTTGTGGGTTTTTTTTTGTTTTTAAGTGTTGATCATGACCATGGATGGTAACCGATTCTATGTGGTTGTTGGTCGTAGTAACGCTATTTTCTTTTATTTCGGTAACGGTATTTTAGGGGAAACTATACTTCAGTTATTTCGGTAACGGGATTTTAGCGTTAACGGTATTTTAGCGTTAACGGTATTTTATTTATTTCGCTAACGGTATTTTAGCGGTAACGATATTTTAGATATTTCGGTAACTTTATTTTAGGGAAAAAGATTTTTCAATTATTTTGCTAACGGCATTTTAAGGATAACGTTATTTTAATTATTCAGGTAATGTTAATGCACACCACAAATTTTAACCGCATTATGCCCGAGTTTAAATGACTGTCTAGTTTATGATCACACTTTGGGAAAATATATCTATTTACAGAAGTTTTTTTGTTCAGATCTTGTTAGATTATTTCGGTAACGGTATTTTAAGGTAACGGTATTTTACGGATAACGGTATTTCAAGAATATCGGTAACGGTATTTAAGCGATAACGATAGTCAGTTGAAAGGTGTTAGAATCGGGGACGGTAATTCAGCGATATTGACAGCCATCCCTGCTTGCGTATATTCTTGTGTATAAGCATTGAATGTACGTATGTATGTATGTATGTATGATGAAATAAAAAAAAAAAAATTTTAGAGGTCTTCCCACATTTTCACTCATAACTTTTGAACGCGTTAACCGATTTTGATCATTTTCACTAGAAAACTGCTCATGATATCAACAAACAATTTGACTGAAAATTAGCAGTACCTCTTCTGCATTGGAGGAGTATTTTGTGTTTCCACAGACAGACGGACGGACAGACGGACAGACGGACAGACGGACATGGCTATATCGACTTCTCTATCCATGCTGATCAAGAATATATATAGTTTATGGGGTCCCAGAATTTTTTAAAAGAATTACAAACATTTGACAAAGTGAATATACCCTCCTGCACTATGGGATGGAGGGTATAAAAACAAAAAACCAAATCGACTGAAGATGACTTTGAGTCATCAGGTTAAATGTATATAAAATTATTGTTATGCACTCTACACTCTCCGTGGCGGCACACGCTGTGGGAAGGTTTTGGCCGGTGTCCTCTTTTTCAATGCTGTTTACCAATATTTTATTGGTACGTATTTTTGCATTTGGACGGGAGGCCTGGCTGAAGGTTGACCCACAGATGGTGTTGCCACATAGATTGTAGATTGTAACATCAGTTAACAAATAAATATACACACATTTGTAATTCATGTTACTTATTTTAACCACTATTTTTTCTTTCTTTGTTAATTTTCATGTTATCTTTAAATATTTTACAATGGAATATTAGAGGCTATCTCATAAATTACAATGAATTACAAGTACTTGTAAAAAAATATAACATTAAGCTAATATCAATTCAAGAATCACATATTACTAACATTATTAACATCCCTGTACCCAACAATTTTTCCATTTACAACTATTGCAATTCCAATCCCTATGGTGGGGTCTCTCTTTTAATCCACAATTCGATTCAACACAAACAAATACCACTGAATAACGACTTTGAGGCAATATGCTTAGAAATTCACTCTAAAATGAAGTTTAATATCATATCTGCCTATATATCTCCAACCTTAGGGTTCAATTATGAAAATTTACAAAATGTTCTGGGTATTTCCAGTACACCTACACTCATAACTGGTGACTTCAATAGCTGGCACCAAAAGTGGGGGTCCAGTAAAAGTAACAAAAGAGGTAAAACTATTGATAAATTTATAAACAATTTTAATTTCATATTATTGAATGATAGATCTCCCACACATTTTTCTACGCATAACACCCTAACTCATATTGATTTATCTTTCTGTTCGCCTGAACTACACGTTCACTCGAATTGGACTATTGAACAGGATTTGTGGGGAAGTGACCATTTCCCTATTATTTTATCTTTTTTTGAGAACAACAGTGATAATAACCAATTTACGAAACCTCGTTTTAGAACAGATAATGCAAACTGGGATCTTTATAACGGTAAATGCATATTCTACGAATCCACTAGTAGATTACCTGATAAAAATGTTAACAGGGAAGCAGCAAATTTAAGGAAAATAATTATTCAATCTGCGAATGAATCCATCCCACAATCTAAACCACCTAGTGGACGTATTTCAGTCCCATGGTGGAACCGACAACTTGAACTTTTAAAAAATGAAAAGAATAGATTATGGTATATTTTTAGAAGAGATATTAACAACGATAATATGTTGAGATATAAAAGGCAAACGCGTTATTTAAAAGAGAAATCAAAATTGCTAAAAGTAAATCCTTGCACAGTTTTACATCCGAAATTAACCCTAATACATCTCCGAAGAGAGTATGGAATAATATAAGAAGATTTTGTGGTTATAAAGAATCTTATAATATTCACTGCATACAAAGTAACAATCCACCCTTTGTTAATTTGACTGATCAAACTGACATCGCAAATGAGTTAGGCCAATTTTGGTCTCTCAACTCCTCTGATGGAAAATTTCCAATTAAGTTTCAGGATAATAAAATAAACTTTAGGGAACGTTTATTAAATATTTTTCCGAATGGCAAGGCAAAACTTATAGAACAAGATATAAATAATATCGAGTTTCTTTCGACTCTGCACAGACTCAAAGGTAAAACCCCAGGTATTGATCGTATATCATACAGTATGATTAAGAACACCCCTAATGTGGTTAAAAATAGAATTTTAAACTTTTTTAACAACATCTTCAACACACATATACCCCAGCAATACAAAACGAGTCTTATTTTTCCCATTTTAAAACCAAACAGCGATCGGACTAGAACGGAGTCATACAGACCAATTTCACTAAATTCCTGTATTGGAAAAATATTGGACAAGATTATTGCTGATAGAATTTGGTGGTTCATAACTTCCAATAAATTACTCAACGACAATCAGATGGGCTTTAGAAAAGGAAAATCGACAGCAGATGCCCTCCTTTTTGTAGAGCATCTGACTGCTAGTAGTCTTGCTACGAGGAACCATATCACAATAGTCTCACTTGACTTTGAAAAGGCGTACGACAAAATAGGTATTCATTCAGTCATAGATCAACTTGTTTCTTGGAAATTTGGGCCAAAAATTATTGGTTATGTAATCAATTTCATGACTAACAGAAAATTTACTATCCGCTTGGGTAAAAAATGTTCTCGAACATTTAACCTGCATAACGGGATACCACAAGGATCCCCTTTATCCGTCATTATTTTTCTTATTGCATACAATCGTCTTAGTGATATCCTATCCATGCATAAAAATATCAACTTTTGTGCTTATGCAGACGACTTTAACATAATAGTGAAGTCAAACAGAGAAAAAAACCCAACAATCAACATTAGCAACATAATCGATGATATTTTACAATGGTGTGAAGGGTCGGGAGCTGTCTTATCGAAAACGAAATGCCAATTTATGCACATATGTAGGAAACAAAATTGCACCTGTAGTTTAGTGGCAGGCAATTTACAGCTTATCCCAACCGATAAATTGAGAATATTGGGTGTAACTTTTAATAAAACTCTTAGATGGAATACCCACATCGAAAAATTGTCTAATGCTTTAGTAAACCGTATCAATATAGTCAAATGTCTATCGTATTCAAAATTCAATCCTAGTACAATTACCTTGCTCAATGTAATCAAAACTTTGATTATATCGAAAATTAGATATGGATTGTTTTTGTATGGTAACTCCCCTAAAACACCCTTGAAAAAGATAAAAACGATTATGAACACGGCCATTCGATGTGCTCTGGGTGCACTTCGAACAACCCCAACTAATAATATCATCTTTGAAACAAACACTCTAAATTTAGATTTTCTATACCAATTAGAATCAAAAAAGCTTGTAAAATCAATTATGTTCTGTAACGACACCCCTTTACGTAAGTTTATTGGAATCTACTATAAATCTAAGAGAGCAAAGAAAATCAAATCGGCTTTGTACAGAACAATTAAAATTTCCACAGAGTTTGGAATACCGGCAACAATTCTGAAACCCGTTTCACTTACCCATCCTCCTTGGCATTTAAATACTGAAGTTATTGATTTTTCTCTCTCACTTTACAAAAAAGATAACACTTCACCATCTCAATATCGTATACTTTTTAATGAGATTATTGATAAATACAACGACAGAACCTTCATTTATACAGATGGTTCCAAAACCAGGGAAACTGTATCTTTTGCGGTCACCTCTGAAGATAGTATACTTCATACTGCTGTACTACCTATTTTTAGTTCAGTATTTTCTGCTGAAATAATAGCAATTTACAATGCGATTGAATATTGTCAACGATCTGGAAAATTTGCCATCTGCTCCGATTCACTATCAGCAATACATGCGATCACCAATATTAACAATAACAATTTTTATGCAGTTAGTATACGAAACTCATTAATTAGGACATTTCCCAAAATTATCATAATTTGGATTCCGGGCCATTCGTCAATATCAGGAAATGAATTCGCTGATTATACCGCCAAACAAGCCCATATTTTACCATTAATCAGTTCAATCAATAGAAACTTTTCCGACATTAACAAGGCTATAAGGAAACAGACAACTAATCTGAACTTGGGCATTTGGGATCATTCAAATAGTTGGTATAGATCTATTAACCCCGCGAAAAATAACATTTACAGTTGGCTACCCGGCAACAATAGTATTAATCGGAAAGATTTAGTAAAAATTTTAAGACTCAGATTGGGACATGCTATTATTACTCACAACCACATCATATCTGGTAATAACCCTCCTATTTGTGATTGTAACAATGACAGCACCATCAACATTAAACACATTTTTTGTGATTGCACCAAATTTGATCACCATAGAAACCGAATTTTCCCTCAAGTCAATCCCCTCTCCCTTCTATCCTCTCCTTCAGCTCAGTCCATTAAACAAATCATACAATTTTTAAAAAATATTGAACTATACAACCAAATCTAAACTTTACAAAAAAATTATATGTAGAACACACAGTATCAAACAATTATTTTTAGTGTATTTCTTCCTCCACTATATATGAAATTCTATTATAAAACAATAATATTAACCCATACAAGATATTTAGCTTAAGGCCTTGTTGCTATAGCTTTATTATTATATTTAGCCTATACATTTATGTATTATCTAAATTTTAAATAAATAAATAAATAAAATAGGTATTTTTTTATAATTTCTTATTTTCTTCAATCGTATTTATAACCAATACTTATTTATTATTCCTAAACTTAATTTTGGTCAGAAAATGCCAACATTTGGCCCCTGACATTTATTTAGTCTCAATATTCACAGGGGCCAAAGGTTGGTTTTTTTGGAAGAAAGCTAATTCTTGTGAGGATTAAACTGAAAAATAACACTGAAATTCCCAACAATATCAATACCATTTGGATATATTATATACAGAACACAACATCGATAAAATTTTAAGTAAACTTTTACTATTGATTTAAAGTGCACATATATTTTATTTAAATGTATTAATAAAAATTTATACTAAAATTAGAAACAAATTATAATCTTTAAACTAGTATTAATTAAACAATATTAGTAAAAATTTCTTCCAAATAGCTTTGATTTTCATTTTGCAGTAGTTGTTTAGCTTCTTCATCTAACTCTAATGAGGTTGATTTCCATTTTTTGTCGAATACTGGACATATATGGGTCTGATGTGCACAACAAAATATTAATAAGATCTTCATTAGTACAATATCTGGAAATTTTTCTTGTATTGTGCTCGCGAAAGAATCTGTAGTCTTTGTTCCTTTTTTCTTGCGCTTCTTCTGAGAGATCTCCAATTGGAAGCATATTGTGCTGAATTATTTGTTCCCCATGGAACAAAATTTTGTGAACTGTGATTGGCATATGTCTCCAAGAATATTTTTGGTTATAAAGGGTTGCTGTCTCATTAGCATACTGACCAAATTTTTTGCATCTATCTTTTTGCTACATGCTATAACTTCTAATATGATTTGGAATCGTCATATTAAATCATAATCTACTCCAGTTATAGAAGCTGCAGTTTCTGGATCGGAAAAAAATCTCCTTGCTGTGTTTCCATCATTAGAATTTCCTTCTCCTTGCTTTGGCTGGTCAATTATAAGGCCTATCTCACGGTATTTTTCTTGAATATCTTTTTTTTTTTTGCTTTCTTTTTTCCAAATTTTCTTTGTTGTTTCTCACTGTTTCGCCTAACGGGCCAAATTCCAAATCGTATCCCAATTTAAGAATATGCTCCATAAAACGAATTCTAGCATGAAGAGGTGACATTCCAAATTCATATGCTTCATTAAAACTATCGTCTTGTGTTGGTGGTTGGCTCAATTGACTTGATGTTTTTTGGCATATGGTGCAGCTAGACGAAGACTTTGTTTCGGTTAAAGCTTGTGCAACTTTTCCATCGATCATTGTAAGTGACATTTTAGAGTTAACTTCGATGCATTGGTCATTAAATTCAAATATTACTGAAGTTCTTTAATTTCATCTCTTATTTTGCCAACTTCTTCAGTTATGACATCTTTAGTTTCTTTTTTGTAAGCAAACTTTATTGGTCTACAAAATTTTGTTGACGAGGGGAATTTCATTCTTCCATACATCTATCTCTGCAGCTCTACTAGTTGACGGCTCTGAACCAATATAAGTTTTTGTTAAACGTAATGGAACGAAAGAAATCATGAATAAATGGGCATCTGATGAATTTTTCTGCATTACATTGTTTGTATTGTTTCTGGCCAGAGGATCCATCACATCCCCATTTAGAAATTAAAGTCATGCTGCAATTTTTAAACTTCTTTAAATAGTCAGCATCAAATGTCTTTAATAATCGTTCTGCAGTGTGTTCAAGAAGATCCTGCAATTTTATTTCTGCTGAACTTGAAGTTACACTAATAGCAGTTGGTGAAGGTAAGCAATCTTTTTTGGCAGAAACTATATCTCGATATGATGGAAAAATTCCACAATTTTTTTCATTGGTTCGCTTCCGCAATTCTGTATATTGGTTTTTATTAATTTTAAATCCAAAAATAGTGTAAATGCTTCTTCTGGAGTAAATTTATTTTCTTCAGTTGGTGTCGGCATACTTTCTAAATCCTTTTTGTGCGTCTGGGGCTTGCTTCCACTATTTTTTCAATGATAGCAATTTTACTCTTTTTAGTTTTCGATGGTTGAATTTGATGCAGAATGAATCCTTTATGATGCTACAAGAAACTTCTTCATTGATATGTTTAAGCTTGCGTCTTCGTGATCTTTCACTACAATTATCAATTGGCTTTGCTGGTCGACCACCTTTTCCAGTTTCCGTGGTAGTTACTGATGGCTTTTTAAAAATAAGTTTATTTCTTAGCCATTCTTGGTTGCGTGAGTAAAACAATTTCTTGTTTCTGGAACATTGATTGTACCGTTTTCTTAAAGTATTTAAAAAGTTTTTTATTTTTAAGTTATGAATTTTAATTTCTTGTTTGTCGCATATTTTGAAGAATGCATTATTCATTATATGTAAAATAATGTCGTTTTCATCTTTCCGTTCAAAATATATATCAGATAGAACACTATAACTGAACTTAGCCATTGTTTAAACAATAATGAAGAAAAAAAATGAATGCATGGATTAATATACTATTGCTCGAAGTTTCAACATGATCTTTTTTACCTCTTTGAAACATAATATAACAGGTACTTGGTTTTACCAGTTATTTCCATTGGTTTTAAATTTATTAGCAATTTTCAGGTATTTAAGTTGTGTAATATTAAATGGCAATAAAATCTTTTTTACCTTTTCCAAATGAATTGCTAGATACCACATAATTTGAGAGTTAACAGGTACTGGTAATAATATAACAGGTACTTGGTTTTACCAGTTATTTCCATTGGTTTTAAATTTATTTGCAATTTTCAGGTATTTAAGTTATGTAATATTAGATGGCAATAAAATCATTTTTTACCTTTTCCAAATGAATTGCCAGATACCACATAATTTGAGAGTTCTATTGTCAAAATTTTGATACACCCTTATATGTGGACTAGGTCCAAATATGGGCCAACTTCTCCTAATTTCAACAGAATTATTTTTTGTGTCAATAAGAACTCTTGCACAAAATTTCATCAAAATATATGCATAATAGCCACTTTCACATACAAATAACTTCTCAAAAAATATGACGTGCATTTGTACCGAATATCTTACCTTGGGTCAGAAAAATTGCTGTAGCTCAAAAAGTGCAGTCCCGATGCATGGACATGTATATATAGGAATGTAGGGGAGAGTTAGGACTACAAAATAGTAAATTTGTGTTTTGACTCAGCTTGACTCACAGGAGTTGTGCTCTATGAAGTAGGAAATTTCCGAGAAATTTGACCTTTTTTAAAAAAAATATTTAAATTGTTCTGAAAACAGTAGAGCTTCAATTTTTTTTACCAGTAATAGGAAATAAGTTAAGTAACAACACAAAATTTATTTCGTCCAAAAATCTTGAAAAACAAAAAAGTTATGATCATTTAAACTTTAAAAATTAACTAAAAATATCATAAATTTACTAAATTCTGAAAAAGCCCATTTTGGACCACCCTGTTCTCAGTGAAATAGTTGAAATAGAGTTCTAATTTTTTGGCTCCCGATGTTTACTACTGTCTACTTTCATAAGAGTCTAATAACTTTAAAATCGGAGAACAAAAACCAAAAGGAGTTTTGGCCGCTATCTCAAAATATTGACCACAGTGCGTCGCACAGTGGGATAAATCACAAAATTTGTGGAAATAATTCGGCCATTTGTTAACTTGTGGTCCGATTGCAATGAAATTTGGAACATGCATAAAAGACATAAAATGGAGTTTAAGTTTTGATTTTGAACCTTCCACACCCTTTGGGGGCGGTAAAATGGCTGCCCAAAGTTGGGTACTTTTTTCATAAAAAATTTTGAGTGTTTGCCATTTTTTTGTTTCTCATCCGATTTACAAAAAGTTAACATATTAGTAATCTTCTTGTAAAGATGAACAAAAAACATGCTTTAATGTGTGGGTTACCTCCAATAGTTTCCGAGATATTCCGATTTGAAAATGTGAAATTCCAAATTTTGTCCGACTCAGGTCCAAAGTTTTCCAAATATCGGGAGAAAATTGGGACCAATTTTCGTTTTAAAATAACGGTTATTTAGCCAATAAAATTCTTGATTGAATAAAAAAAAATTAGTTCAATATCTTGTTTCAGTCAAAAATTACATTAGTTTAAAGTAGAAATTAAAAAAAAAGTAAATTTTGGCGATATATTCCCCAAAAAGCACCAAATTTTTATCGCTCCAGACAAATATTTTTCTTCTGAACATATAAAGTATGTATACTTTTCTGGAAGGTCTTTTTATATAAATGCGAGTTGTGGTAAAAAAAAGTTTGATTTGTAAATACTTTTCCCCCCATCCGCTTCCAAAGTTGCCACATTTTTGAGGTAAATATCAACTTTAACTCACAGTTAAAATTTGTGCACACCTCCAATTGGGTAGTGGAAACCGGTTTTAGATACTCCAACAGATACCTAATGTAGTGTGTAAGTCATTTCCAATCCCCGCTTTAAATGACGACATGGCAGCAAAAAACGAAAAAAATGGCAGCAAAAAACGAAAAAATCCAGCAAGGAATCGAGATTTCAAACATGCCCAATTGTTCAGTTCCAGAAAATGTTCAAGGCAATCACAGAACGAAGATATTTCCAATAACCTATTACTGTCTTCCGATCCCGTCCTGTCGTCAATGAGAAAACGATGGATTTCTTATAACACATTGTCATCTGTAAATAATGAAGAATTAAAAGATTTGCTTTATCTGTTAGATATAAATAATGATGTGTCCGATTATTTTGTATTAAATAAAGAAACAACCTAATTTGCTTGTCTTTTTTTTTTCATTAATGAAGAACATCATAAAACCCTGTTTACCTGTCCCAATTATGTAAGATGTGAATACGAGGACACATTAGAAGAAATATATGAATAAGGGCTAACATTTGAAGATTTTCTGTTTAGAAGTTATGAACATAACATACCAGTGTTTGGTATCGTTGAAAAGAAAATTACCTGTAGAGCAATTTTTTTAAAAAAGGTTGAATTTAGCCATCTTGGTAAAACAAAAACTTGGGTGATCCAAATATGAAGGTAAAAATTTCAGTTTTTGCTTAAATGAAAATTTTCACTATTCAATAAAATATTTATTAATAGACATAATCGAATGATTTTTTGGATTTAACTAGACTTTAAGGTCAACAAATCGGAACAAATGTCAGAATTTATGATTTTCTGAAAACAATCCCACAATTCCTAAAAATAAAAAAAAAATTTCCAAAAATGGGATTTTTTTCGTTTTTTGCTGCCATGTCGTCATTTAAAGCGGGGATTGGAAATGACTTACACACTACATTAGGTATCTGTTGGAGTATCTAAAACCGGTTTCCACTACCCAATTGGAGGCGTGCACAAATTTTAACTGTGAGTTAAAGTTGATATTTACCTCAAAAATGTGGCAACTTTGGAAGCGGAGGGGGGGAAAAGTATTTACAAATGAAAATTGTTTTTACCACAACTCGCATTTATATAAAAAGCCCTTCCATAAAAGTATGCATACTTTATATGCTCAGAAGAAAAATATTTGTCTGGAGCGATAAGAAGTTTGGTGCTTTTTGGGGAAAATATCGCCAAAATTTACTTTTTTTTTTAATTTCTACTTTAAACTAATGTAATTTTTGACTGAAACAAGATATTGAACTAATTTTTTTTTATTTAATCATGAATTTTATTGGCTAAATAACCGTTATTTTAAAACGAAAATTGGTCCCAATTTTCTCCCGATATTCGGAAAACTTTGGGCCTGAGTCGGACAAAATTTGGAATTTCACATTTTCAAATCGGAATATCTCGGAAACTATTGGAGGTAACCCACACATTAAAGCATGTTTTTGTTCATCTTTACAAGAAGATTACTAATATGTTAATTTTTTGAAAATCGGATGAGAAACAAAAAAATGGCAAACACTCAAAATTTTTTATGAAAAAAGTACCCAACTTTGGGCAGCCATTTTGCCGCCCCCAAAACCAAACCTTAAACTCCATTTTTTGTCTTTTATGCATGTTCCAAATTTCATTGCAATCGGACCACAAGTTAACAAATGGCCGAATTATTTCTACAAATTTTGTGATTTATCCCACTGTGCGTCGTATATTTGCAAAAATATAGCAAATCACACATATTAGCTAGGTTGATACTAGTATTTCGATCTGGCTAAAGATCTCATCAGAGCCCAAAGTTTTAGAAAAGCTAGAGTGTTCAGAATAAGGAGATTTTTAACTAAAAACCTATTAATAATTAATTTTGCCCCATTCTTGTCTACTTATGGCCGTAATTTCAAGCAATATATACCTACTGGTGCTTAGATACCTACCGTGGACACGAACAAAATCGGGTAGGTATCTAAGCACCGGTAGGTATCTATTGCTTGAAATTACGGGCATTAGTAATCAAACACGTGGTTAGGGTCTTTTCCTAACAAGCACAAGAAGTTTCTAAACTTTGAAGACCAAAAATGTGTTATTTATATAAAAAATTTTAGTTTTTATTTTGGCTCAAGTAATATTTTTTTTGAGTTTTTTTTTTCAAATACCCGAGAATTTTATCCGATTCGGTTAAAACTTAGCACATACCATTTAGATCTGATGAAGGTGTGCCAAGTTTGTATAAAATTGGTTGATATTTAGACATAGTTTACTTACAATGTCATATAAACTGAAATTTTATTTGGTGTAATTTATAGCAAAATAAAAGCTCCTGAAAATGTTTGCGCGATTTTGAAAATTTTTATATTATTTATTTTTTGTCATTCCAAAATCTGATTTTGAAGCGCGAAATATATATACACAATTTTAAATGGAACTTTACAAAATAAATCATCAACAGTAATCTCAATTTTAAAATGATGTAATTTCATTCTTGCGAAAAAGCCATTGAGGCATTGATTTTTTCATATAAATGCTCAGGTAAATTGCAAAAAAGAAAACTTTTATTGCGTTCTAGTCAGAGTGTTATCATTAATTTGACATCAACATTTTATCAAAATTAAAATTTTTTTTTTTTTTTTTGGCCAAAATCTGTCACTGTGCAGTGGTAGAGTTCTTCAGCCTACTCTTACACTCAAAAAAATAAGTTAGTACAAAAGTTAGTAAAACGTCTTGTAAATCGGGTATACTATTTTTTAGCAAAATTTTTGCTAAAATCGTGTTTTCAGCTAAAATTTTTGTTATACTTATTCAGCACTTAACTGTTTTATACTAATGCTTTACTAATATACTAATGTTTTACTAATTAATTTTGCTAACAAAAATTGTGCTGATAAGCACATTAATAGTGTAGACGACAACCAAATTGAAAGATATACGCAGAATGAAGCAGATGTCGCGGCATGTCAAGATGTAGTAGAGAAGAGGAAAATGATACTAAAAAGTACAACTCTAATAAGACATATAAAAAATCAACCATGGAAGACTTTTGTATCTGTTTTTCATACATAAAACAAAATTGAGGATTAAAACAACTTAAATTTTGCGTTGTCACCATCTTGTGAAAATAATTGTCTTTTAATTAAATAAAAGACAAAATAAAATATTTAAATTTAATATGTATTTCTAAACTAAATGTTTATAGATTAATAATTTAGTGTGGTCAAATTGCAAACAAACAAACATACACAGACATGTAGACAGAGTAAAGCGAAAGACAAAGACACACATCTTAGGTAGATTTTTATGGTTCCTTTTTATTATTGCAAAAAAAGGGTTGTTTTTTTCGTTTCGTTTGTTTTTGTTTATTTTTTCGTTTCGTTTCTAGAATTATCTTCGGCAGTTTCGTCATTGAAAAGATAGCATCATTAAGACAACCATTGATGTAAGTAGTTAAAAGAAAATTTTTGTTATGTTATATATATTTATTTCTATATATTTACAGATATTAAATTAATTCATGTCATCAATGTGGGGAAATGAAAATTTTTATATTTCGTAATTATTGTAAATTATTTTAAAAAGAATCACAAAAATAAGTTTTATGATCTTCAGCAAATAAATTAACTAAATTACAATTTTTCTACAAATTTTTTGTGTTTTTTCAGTCTACTAAAATTGAGCAAAAAATTTATTAATTGTTAGCAAGACATTTTTATTTCTAATCCACTAAGTGTTAGCAAAACTTTTGCTGAATCTACTAATTTTGTTGCTAAAAATCAGCTCGCTGATTTTCAGCAAAAGATTTTGCTGACATTAGCAATTTTTTTGTAAGCACCCTCCTGACTAAAATTTTGCTGACTCAGCAAAATTTTTGGCTGACTTTACAAACTTTTTTTTGAGTGTAGGTATTCAAATGGCATGTATTTAAAACATAAAATCTTTTTAAAATGAAATAAAGTTTGTTTACATTTAAAATAAAATGTTGCGTGTAAAAATTAAAATAATGTTTGCTCACCAGTTGCTAATTATGAATACTGAAATTAGTTTTTCTATCAGTATTAACCCATTCCTGACTATTGGGTATTTAAGACAAAAATATTGTTGAAAGCATGTGAGATGTGCATTAAATTGATTCTCATCGGCAGGTAGAGAAATTATAAAACTACAGTGAGAAAGTTTTTGGGGTAAAATTTTACACTTTTTCTAGGAGGGTGGGATTGGGGTTAATTAGCGAGGGGTAATTAGCGGTCTGCAAATTTACAAACGAAATGAAAATTCGGAAAAGTCTTTTGATGACTAATAGTCTCACTCAGTGACTCTTAGACGAGTTTCAATGAAACTTTTTACTAAACTAATGAAGTTTTCTTCACAAAGAGAATGAAAAATTTCTTAAACCTTATGGAAAAGCTTCATAATTTTAATGAAGCTTTTTCACTAGGCGTATGAAATTATAAATGAAATTTTTCATAAAATTTTATGAAAAACTTTATTTATTTAATGAAAAGTTTTAATGGAAGAATTCCAGTAGCATTTCATAGATCTAATGCAAAAATTCATTGATATCATGCAAATAATTATCACAGCGTAGGTGTGCGCTACCCAGCAAAATCTCAGTAATGAGCACTCATTAAATACTAAGCAGTGGAATTATGGTGAACTACATACAGTAAGCGAAATTCAATTAGATACGCTTCTGTTTTTCTAAATACTGTGAAAAAAAAAGATTTTTGTTTATTGATATTGGTAAATTTATTCATTTCAATTTTTAAAGTTTAATGACTGATTTGTTTTATAATACTCATAATATTATTTACCGGTTTTCCCGATATTGTTCTAATACCGATTGTCCTCATACCGATTTTTAAGTTTTGTGAAGTTGTGAATTGTGGTTTAGAATCTTTGACTGGTTAAGAAGTCAAAAGATATTAAAAGTATTTCCAATATATTTTAAGTCATAATTTCGAAAAACATGATTTGCGTTACTTCTTAAATCCGAATTTCCCCTCTTAATTTTGACCCTCAATCGCCAAAATCCCCAAAATGTATGCAATGTTGTTCATAATTTTTTTTTTGCATTAAAAATCAAATAGCTAAATCCATACATCACTTTAGCGGCCACATGCAAATTAAAAAAAAAAACATAATACATGACCATCTCCGAGAAAAAAAAACGAAATTGAAATTAGTAGCGACTCAAACGATGGAAAATTTCCTCGTGGTTGCAAAAATTAATTTTTTTTTCAGATCCAATAAACGTGTGCCATACTAGAGTTATTTTTGTAAATTTAAGGTCCCTAAGTCCGGCTACGCGTAAAGCTTATTACACAGAAAAACTTTCCTCAGCGAAGCTGCTAAACTGCATATCACATACAAAAAAATCCCCTATGTCCGGACGAAGGCCGGCTACGCGGAAAGCTTGTTAAACAGGAAAACTTTCCTCAGTGAACCAAGGGTTTTGACACACGGAATGACTTTTTTCAAAATTAATTAAAATGGCTGTTATTCGATGTTATTCGTACACACACCTGTATGTAAATACGCGTTACCGTTCTATGAACCCAGGGTTCTGGCGCCACTTATTTTGAATTTAATTTTTTTTTAATTCTAAATTTTTTATTTGTTTTTTAACGTGTAAAATAAAATTTTGGCAAAAGTGCTAATTAGTGTTAAATATGGAAAACACAGTCGAAATTAAAAGTCACAAAATCAACATACGGCCAGGTAGAAATTTCCAACCATAGAAACAAAATTGTATTGGAAAACCACTGCTATTTTTGTAAAATCCGCCGTGTTAAAAATTACCATAACTAATATTGCACTAGGAAAATACTATTTGTTTGCAAAGCATTAAAGCATTTTTTTAGTCTTTTATTATATTTCACACATTTGAATATGAGGTACAGAGTAGACAAGAAATGGCTCAATCTGTGGTGTTTATGTAAAAAAAAACATTGTAGAAAAGGCGAAAAATGGCAAAACTAAAAAAAAAGTAGAATCTCATTAGAACAAATGTTTGGCATACAGTTAAGAAACAGTTCAAAAATCCTTTTAAGAAAAAAGAAATGCTTTTAGCAATGATAAAAAAATTTAACTTTTTTAAAGAAAAAGTAAACAAAAAATGAGGCAAAAAGAAAAGGCTGTTTTTAAGCCCACCAATTAAAAATCCAAAAATGGTAAAAAAGCAAATATGAGTCAAACTGGCAAAAAAAATTTGCTAAAAAGCATATTTGATGTTGGAAGCGATCATCACTTGGTGGTAGGCCAAATACGTCTAAAGATCGTAGCCGTTGAACAGAACAAGATGCAAATTAAAAATAGAAAATTAAACACAGACAAATTGTCTATACAACCCACTGCAACTGCATTTATAAGCGAACTTCGTTCAAGAAGTTCCGCACTCATAAACATAGGATGTCATGTTCCGGTTCAATATTGGTCGCAAGCTAGATCCATGTTGCTAGACACTGGCCAAAAACATCTGGGTTATGTGAAGAAAATCAGAAAGTCATGGATATCGGACTGCACCTGGGAACATATTGAAAGCCGGAAACAACTAAAAATCGCCCGTGATAACGCAAAAACTCGCCAATTAAAATCGGGATTGCAAAACAAATATAACGATGCCAACCGGCAGGTCAAACGAAGTGCAAGGCGTGACAAAAGAAAGTGGGCAGACGATCTAGCCATCGAAGCTGAAAAGGCCAGTGCGACGATGAGAACAAGAGACTTATATAAAATAACAAAAAACACTAACAGGCAGCAAACATGTCAACACCAAACCTTTTAAGAATTCTAGGAATGAGCTGGTGTACTCCAAAGAAGAGCAAGTAAAACTGTGGGAAGACCATTACAGAAATATGCTATCTAACGACAATAGCACAACAAACTCGATGATATGCAACTGTACTGAAACAGAACATCAGGCGCGTATTAAAAATATCGACATAGAGCCACCTGACTTTGTAGAGATCCAATCTGCAATTACTTCCCTGAAGTGTCATAAAGCTCCAGGCCCCGACTATTTACCACCGGAACTGCTAAAGGTAGATTGCACAACCACAGCCCAGTTACTTAAACCGCTAATAGAGCATTTCTGGATAAATAAACATCTACCGGATGAACTTAAAGAAGGTCTAATAATTAAGATTCCAAAGAAAGGTAATCTGACCGAGCTAAAAAATTGGAGAGGTCTCACACTTTTAAACATGGCAAACAAGATCATTGCTCACATAATAAACAAACGCATTTCTGCTACTATTGAGCCAGAACTTCGCAACGTACAATCTGGTTTCAGGAGAGGTAAATCTTGTATAGACCATATCAGCAGTCTTCGTATAATAGTAGAAGAATCAGTCGAGTGGAGGTCTGCATTATATTTGCTTTTTATAGATTTTGAAAGGGCATTTGACACGTTACACCAACCGGCCATATGGCATGCTTAAGATGTAAAGGGATTCCAGAACACCTGATCCAACTAACCAAATGTTTATACGATAACGCATCCTGTCGTGTATTACATGATGGACTTATAAGCAATAAATTTCCAGTTGAAAGAGGAGTACGGCAAAGATGCGTGCTCTCCCCACTTCTTTTTAACATCGTTCTTGATATTGTAATGGAACAATCGATGGAAAGGTGATCGTGGTATAGCTTTTGGGCTGCAGGGCAGATTAGATGATTTAGATTATGCCGACGACATATGTCTTCTGTCACATAACTTCAATAACATGCAAACCAAACTAAATATACTTGTTGAAAATGCATCCAGAGCTGGCCTTAAGGTAAACATATCTAAGACAAAAACATTGCGTATTAACACCAGCAACACCGAGCCACTAAAAATTTTAGATCACCCACTACTAGATGTAGACAAGTTTTGCTATCTCGGTAGTATAATAACTACATCCGGTGGTAGCAAAGAAGATATAGCTTACCGCATTGTCAAAGCAAATCAATCATTTGGCTCACTAATTAAAGTGTGGAAGTCCAATCGTATAACTCTTCGCACGAAAATAAAACTTTTTAATTCAAATGTAAAATCAGTTTTACTATATGGATGTGAAACATGGAACATAACAAGTGAAGACTCAAATGCACTCCAGGTTTTTGTTAACCGTTGTTTGCGAAGAATTTTACGTGTTTTTTGGCCTACAACAATTTCAAACAATGATCTATGGCGAAAAACCCAACAAAATCAAATCATGTTAGATATCCGCTTGAAAAAGTTTAACTGGCTGGGTCATACCTTTAGAAAAAGCCATGACGACGTCACAAGAAAAGCTCTTGATTACCATCCCCAGGGCAGCCGACGTAGAGGAAGACCCGCAAATACATGGAGGCGCCAAATAGAAAATGAACTGCTTTCAGCCAGAACTTCATGGAGAGAAGCAAAAAGACTAGCCGAAGATAGAAGTCAATGGAAAGCTTTTGTACTGGCCCTATGTTCCAACTAGGAATCCCAGGAATTTATATATATTTGTCTTCTCTGATTATGTATAATACTAAGTCCGAGCTGTATTGTTGCTTTTTAAATGTGTTTTTTGATACATATTTCTCAAAATTAATTTAATATAAGCTATTTAAAAGCAATTTTTTTAAACATCAACGTTATGCCAACGGTGGCAAGTTCGATCAAACCAACGGTTGGCCACTGTTATCAATCGGGCAACAGGACAATACTGCCAAAATTGTTAATTCCACGTTCTATAAAGGCATAACCGCACTTAAAATATTTTTGTTTAAATAATTAAAATTTAGTGCTAATTTACAAAACGTATACAGAAAATATATTAAACAATACAAATTAACTTGAAAATTTAATTAAAATTGCTGACCAGGCAAACGTTGTTTTGCCTTCAAATTTTAATTGTAATTAATTCTTTAAATCAACAAATTTCTTTTACGCAAATAAATAATTAAAAAATAAATTCACATTAGTAAATCATTTTAAAATTTGTAATTTCATGAGAAGCCCAACGCGGATTCATGTTTACTTCTTTACCTTTTTTATTTATTCTAGGACTATGAGGAACGCTAAAACAATTTTTGAACAACATTATTAAATAACGTTGCAAAACGTCTTGAATGTGATAATTTATTTTAATGCTTATTTGTTTTTTGCTTTTGGTACCACTCCTATTTATCCCATTCCGCCCATTTTCAGTTCGACTACTAATATTTGTAATTGATGGACTCGTACAAAATTTGAAGGCTATATAGCTAATATAGAACCCTAGATATTGGAGCTGACACGCCCATTGGTGCGATCACGCCCATTTTTCCCATGACTATTCAACAAATAATCAACGTGCACAAATTTCTAAGACTATGGCTATTATAGATAGTACTGTAGATATATTATATTAAATATTTACTTTGTATGGGAGCTGCCACTCCCACTGGTCCGATCCCGCCAATTTTTTTCCTGATTGTTCAAATCAGTAACATATGGTATACTGCAATGTTTCAAAACTCTTGCTATCACAATAGTCAAGATATATGATGTTATTCAATTTATGTGGGAGGGGTCACGCCCACTTGAAATATATATAGCCGAAAACCTAATTTGGACTATAACCTTTCAAATGAAACCGGTTTGGGCCAAATCGGTTGGATAGTTTTAGAGTCTATAGAGGACAAACATACAAACATTGTATTTTATATATATATAGATTAAAATTTCCTAAAAACATGAAAAATAATTAATTTAAAGTGAATGCCTTTCGACGTTTGTTGTTAATTTTCTTCGAAGCTATTCAAATTCCAGTTTAGGTTGTTATAATAGTAAGAGTACAGTGGATAGTGCTTGATTAAAATCATTTAAAAAATTTCAATTGTCAATGGTTATTAGTCAATTATAAAATAAAATTGAAATTGATTTTTTATGAAAAACTAAGAAAAATACAATAAAAATAGACATTTTAAGCAAAATAGGTAAAAATAAGCATTGAATCAAAATATGCAAAAATAAGCATTTATAGTAAAATATGCAAAAATAGACACAAATCAATGCCATTTAAACACAATTTCTTTGATTCGCAAAGATAATTTGTTTATACTATTCTCAGACTTGAGAAAAAAAACATGCATTTGCATGAACTACCGGCCCCTGGCGATGATTATGTTCAGTAATTTAATTTTCTTAAGAAACTAAATTTAATTTTATTATCACGAGATTCAATTTCGGACACCGTGTACAATTGTTAAACATATTCTTAAGAAATTTGGAAAGTTTTATCCCATTCAAAATAGCTTCTCAGCAAAAAATAACCTCGATTTGGTAAACAGTAACTACATGTCTTGCATACAATGAAGCAATTGAGAACGCATTTTGCTGTGCATCCCAGAATAGGTGGAGTTATATTATATCAGAGGTTATTTCATTAGTCCTTAGTATGGGAAATCCAAAAAAACTTTAATTTTGAATGTGTAAAGTTAAATGGACAAAGTAATCGGGAAGCAGTCATTAATGGGTTAAAAAACAAAGTAAAATATGATAAACAAAGTATCTGGGTAAGTGGAAATTGAAGTTGAAAAAAGTGTTAATTTATTTTTTATCGCCTAGTTTAAGATAACAATAAATATTCACTATTTTACTATTCATGATCATATCTACCTTAAGGTGGCATTTGCTGAAATATTTAAAAATCGGGATTATAAAGACCCAATTCTTAGGATAAATTTTGGATCCACCGATATATAGAAATGGGCTTTCTTCTTTCTCAGATTAACTTTGACTGTGGGGGTTTTTAAAATGTCTGACTACCGGGAAGGGTAATTTGTCAATAGGCGATATATAATACATATGCTGATTGTCGAGATATATAGATTTTAATCTATTGAGGCGATTTCGGTGCACTGAACCAAAAACAGCGATGAAATCAACTTATTTCCATGTTAATTTGATGAATATCTGATCACCAGGGCAAGTCTAAAGTGGCACAAAAACGATATAAATGGTATTCCAAATAGCACGCAAATACTGCTAAACTGGCACGAAAAAGAGCAAAAAAAAAAAAATGGCATGCCAATTCAAAATCTTTAAAAAAATATCTGTTTATTAAAAATATAAAAAATATAAATTATAAAATAATTGCAAACAGAAAAAAATCACAATAAAATATTATAACAAAAAACAAAATAATTTAAAATTAAATATAATAAAAACACAAAAAAAATTGTGGTCCAATGAGGGTTTGAACCTGGGACCTTCTGCAGCAGAAGCCATCACACACTTCTCGCAAACAAATTTGGAGTATAAACACATGAGATTGATAAAACGGAAAAACAGGCAAAAGCCAGCCTTGTAAACTTTTTGAGGGCGTTTAAGTTACACTTTTTGCCTTTTCTAAGGCAATATTAAAAAAAAAAAAAACACGCACTCTATTTTGGAAAAGAACAAAAAAGGAAAATTGAGGGCAAAGTGCAAAAGAAATGTCAAATTTTTGTCAGAAAAGAAAAAGCCATTAATTTTTATTAACTACTGCATAGTTTTTAGTTGTTGTATTTTATCAAATCTCAAAATCTTAAGATGGATCGATTTCCTTAAAATTTGCCATTGCTGCACAGTGAGATATATCACAAAATTTTTTAAAATAATTTGGCCATTTCTTACTTATTGGTTCGATTCCAATGAGATTTTTAACAGGCATAGGTGACGTAATATCAAGCTTAAGTTTTGTCTTTGAACCTTTCAGATAACCTGGGGACGGCAATATGTACACCCAAAATATGGAACTTTTTACATATACAATTTGAGTGCTACCTCATTTTTTTTGTTTCTAATCCGATCTACAAAAACTTTTTTTTATTTAATCAAGAATTTAGTTAGTTAAATAACCAATATTTTAAAAAAGAAATTGGTTTCTGGACCTGCGTCGGACCAAATTTGGAATTTCACATTTTTAAATGGAAATATTTCGGGAACCATTAAAGTAAGAATATTTTTTGTAAGTATCTACTAGCTAATTTTAAATATCTTAATTTTTTTTTAAATCGGAATGGAAACAAAAAATAGCGAGCACTCAATATTTTATACACAAAAAGGGGTTCTGGAATGTTCAAAGTCAAAACTTGAGCTCGATATTACGTCACCTGTGCCTGTTCCAAATTTCATTGGAACCGGGCCACTAACAAAGAATGTATCCCGACCGGAAGATCATAATGAACTTCGGATATGTTGTAGAAAATAAAAGATTAAGGGTCCCGTGTCCCTATTTTTTAGCTGTCCAATCTCATGTTTAGGCTTTACTAAGTGGGGTCAAAAATGACCCAAATTTACGTTCTTTCTGGTTTATATCGTTCTATTAAAAATAACAATGGACAAAATTGGTATCAAGTGAAAAGCTTTTTAAAGACACATTCGCTGTTGTACAAATTATTCCCACGGATTTTAAAGTATTTTTGTTTTTCAAAAAAATATGTCTTTAGTAACATTAAATTAGGCTTATTATTAATTAATTTTATTTGCATTAAGCTAAAAATAATGTATATAATTTAATCGAGGTTGGTGTCTGAGCTTTTTCCGATATTCGAAAACGTTACGTTTTTAAGCGACTTTTTCCCCTACACTCAAAAAAAGGTAGTCAGCAAAAAAGTTTGCTGAGTAAACAAAATTTTAGTCAGGAGGGTGCTTGCAAAAAAATTGCTAATGTCAGCAAAATCTTTTGCTGAAAATCAGCGTACTGATTTTTAGCAACAAAATTAGTATATTCAGCAAAAGTTTTTCTAACACTTAGTGGATTAGAAATTAAAAAAAACCCCTTGCTAAAAATTAATAAAATGTTAGCTGAAAAAGACTGAAAAAAACTGTACAAAAATTAAACTTTGGTTAATTTATTTGCTGGAAATAATAAAACATATTTTTGTGATTCTTTTAAAAATAATTTACAATGCGTTACAAAATAAAAAAAATGTTCATACTCCCCCATTGACGACATGAATTAATATAATATCTAACAAAAAATAAGAATATTTATATATTTATATAATATAAACAAAATTATCTTTCAACTATTTACATCAATGTTTGTCTAAATGATTATATCTTTTATAGAAACGAAATGAAAAAATAAATTAAAAGATTTACAACCCTTTTTTGCAATATGAAAAAGGAAACATAAAAATCTACCTACTACAACTGCATGTATATTTGTTTGCAGATTGACCACACTAGATTTAGTTTACAGATAAACATTTAATCTTTATTAAATTTAAATAATTTATTTTGTCTTTTATTTAATTAATAGACAATTACTTTCACAAGCCGGTGACAATGCAAATTTAAGTTGTTTTAATCCACAATTTTGTTTTATGTATGAAAAACAGATACAAAAATCTTCCATGGTTGTTTTTTTTATATTATGTCTTACTAGAGTTGTACTTTTTAGCATAATTTTCCTCGTCACTTCTACATCGTGACATGCCGCGACATCTAATTAATTCTGAGTATATCTTTCAGTCTGGTTGTTGTTCAAACTATTGATGTGCTAATCAACACATTTTTTTTTAGCACAATAAATTAGTGAAACATTAGTAAAATATTAGTAAAACATTAGTTCAAAACAGTTAAGTGCTGAATAAGTCCAACTAAAATTTTAGTTTAAAACATAATTTTAGCAAAAAGTTTGCTGAAAAATAGTATACCTGATTTACAAGATGTTTTACTAACTTTTCTACTAACTTATTTTCTTGAGTGTACTAATTAAATTTTATATAGTCACATTAACTGATGACTATTTTCGAAGTAGTTTATATGCAAAAAAAAAAAAATGGCATATATAAAAATTAGACATAGTTATAGTCACATTAGCGATATAGTCCACAATTTATGTGCAACTAAGAGATGTGACTATAAGCGAAAAGTACTGCATAGGTTTTACTGCCCTTTGGTAGTAAAATCGAACGTATACTGCCAAGTCCGAGATTTTTTTCACTGTTTCACTGTGTTTTTTTTATAATATTTCCTATTATATTTTAAAAATGTATAAATTTAGAAGCTTTCGAGAAATTATAATTTTAAATATTTAATTATAAACGCATCCCTATTTTTAATTATTATTTTATATAAAACATGTTCAAAGAATTTAATTTTCTTTTTCAATAGAAATAACTAAATGTGCATTAATATGCATTTTAGTATATCCATGCATAAATTTTGCAGTATTTCACACTTAAATAAATTTACATGTTACATTGTATGATTACAAGTAGTTTAGGTACGATATACAAGATAAAATATCAAATAACATTTCAATATTATAATTACATTGTCGATGTGTAGGCAAAATGTTATGGAAAGATAAGAAAGTTTTAATAGATCACAGCTGACTTTATAGATCTCTACAGAACAAAGTCTGTAATAGCTACGGGAAAATTTTCTAGTTTTACGGGAAATTTAACTATTTTAGGCATTGCGGTATTTTATGCTAAATTTAGCAACACATGTCTGCTCAACTGTAGTACAATGAAATTATTAAAAAAAATTAGTAGCCACTACTAAATTTTAGTAAAATTGTTCTCAAATGCAATTTAAAACCAATTTGCTAAAATCACAAAAAAATGAAGGACGTGCTGGTTCGAATCTCAGCCAACGTTAATTACTTTTTTTTACAGTTATATTAGTTTTTTGTTTTTATATACATCGAGATTATTTGTATGTTATTTTTAATTTATAACGAGCTTTCAACCTCCGTATATTTACGGAGCAGCAAATGGGAATGGAGCAAAATTGGTGATAAATAGGTTTTTTGTTAAAGTTCTACCTAGCTTTTCTAAAACTTCGGGTTCTGATGAGATCTTTAGCCAGATCGAAATACTAGTATCAACCTAGCTAATATATTTGATTTGCTTTATTTTTGTAAATATACGGAGGTTGAAAGCTCGTTATAAATTGAAAATAACATACAAATAATCTCGATGTATATAAAAACAAAAAACTAATATAACTATAAAAATATTACTTGCGCCAGATAATTATATTATATAAATAGAACATTTTTGGTCTTCAAAGTTTAGTAACGTCATGATGCTTGTTAGGAAAATACTCTAACCACGTGCTTGATTACTAAGAAGACAAGAATGGAGCAAAATGGATGATTAATACGTTTTTTGTTAAAGTTCTGCCTATTATGGAGGCTCTAGCTTTTCTAAAACTTCGGGTTCTGATGAGATCTTTAGCCAGATCGAAATACTAGTATCAACCTAGCTAATATGTTTGATTTGCTTTATTTTTGTAAATATACGGAGGTTGAAAGCTCGTTATAAATTGAAAATACTTTTTTTATGTTTTTAAATAACTTATTTTTTCAAGGAAGTAATAAATTGGGAGTTAGCTTTATAAAATCCTTTTATTGATTTAATAATTTTTATTATAATTTTTGTTTTTTTAACGAATTTTAAGTTAAAAAATTATTATATATTTTCAAACAGAAAAAAATCAAAATAAAATATTATAACATAAAACAAAATAAAAATTCGAAATTATATAAAAAAAAACAAAAAATTGTGTTCCAATGAGGGTTTGAACCTGGGACCTTCTGCAGCAGAAGCCAGCACACTACCACTCAGCTACCAAGGTGATCATGTTCCCGCAAACAACTTTGGAGTATAAACACATGAGATTGATAAAACGAAAAAACAGGCAAAAACCAGCATTGCAAACTTTTTGAGGGCGTTTAAATTACACTTTTTGCCTTTTTCTAAGGCAATATTTAAAAAAAAAACACTCTCTCAGAGTGTTAACTTTATTTTAGTAAAGAACAAAAAAAGAAAATTTGAGGGCAAAGTGCAAAGAAATGTCAAATTTTAGTTAGAAAAGAACACGCTATTAATTTTATTAACTACTGTATAGTTTTTTGTTGTTGTATTTTTTCAGATCTCAAAATCTTAACATGGATCGATTTCCTTACAATTTGCCATTGCTGCACAGTGAGATATATCACACAATTTTTTTAAATCATTTGGCCATTTCTTACCTATTGGTCCGATTCCAATGAGATTTTTAACGACATAGGTGACATAATATCGAGCTTAAGCTTTGTCTTTGAAACTTTCAGATCACCTGGGGCGGCAATATGAACACCCAAATATGGAACTTTTTACATATACAATTTTGAGTGCTACCCCATTTTTTTGTTTCTAATCTTTTATAGAAACGAAACGAAAAAAATAACAAATTAAAACATTTACAACCCTTTTTTTGCAATAAGAAAAAGGAAACATTGAAATCTACCTACTACCTGCTGTATATTTGCTTGCAATTTGACCACACTAGAATATTAATCTCTATAAACATTTAGTTTACAGATATACATTTAATCTGTATTAAATTTAAATAACTTATTTTGTCTTTTATTTTATTAATAAACAATTACTTTCACAAGCCGGTGACAGCGCAAAATTTCAGTTGTTTCAATCCACAATTTTGTTTTATGTATGAAAAACTATCTTCCATGGTTGCTTTTTTTATACGTCTTACTAGAGTTTTACTTTTTAGTATCATTTTCCTCATCATTACTACATCTTGACAGGCAGCGACATCTAACTCATTCTGCGTATATCTTTCAATGTGGTTGTCATCAACACTATTAATATGCTTGTCAGCACAATTTTTTTTTTTTTTGCAAAATAAATTAGCAAAACATTAGTTCAAAACAGTTAAGTGCTGAATAAGTATAACTAAAATTTTAGCTAAAAACATAATTTTAGCAAATAATTTGCTGAAACTAACTTTTCTACTAAATTATTTTCTTGAGTATATAATTCAAATAATTAAAAAATGTGGCAAATTAGGGACCACTATATAGGCAATATTTGTGTTAAAATTTTTGTTTTCTTGAGTAATTTAACCCTGCGTACAAATAAATCTAGTTTTCGTAAAGTAATGACAAGTTTTCATACAAAAAGAAATTAATTTTTAGCCCTAATCCTTTAACACTTAAACCTAAGATTGGGCAGCTAAAAAAATATGTGTCTCCTTTTCTGCTGCTTTAAAACATATCCAAAGTTCATTAAAATCTGCGAGTTCGGTCGGTATACCTTCATTGTAAGTAAGAAATGCCCGATTTATTTCCAAAAATTTTGTGTTATATCCCACTGTGAGTTGTTTCTGAATCTAACTTTATTTGAAACTTCCTAATATCACTGTTTATAGTGATATTAAGAAACGGCATATGCATACTAAAAATAATAGGCATATACCAAAGTTATGGTTGGCATCAATTCCAATTTAAAAACTCATATCATAGAGTCGACAGCACTTGAATGGCCATAACTTTGGAATTTATCCACGGATTTTTAAGAAATATACCTTGTATTCTGTATAAACACGTCGGCTCCAAAATGCTTATTTTTAATGCTTGTCCGCATTTTAAAAATTTGAATTTTGACAAATAATGCAATTTTGAAAGTTTTGCGGTCTAATAAACATAGAAATCATGATGACATTAAGTTCACAGAATAACTGAAAATTAGTGTAGTTGGAATTTTTAATAATGCTTTTAATTTCGACACCATTTCTTTTGCAACTTGAAGTGTCTGCAACAATATTTAACACCACAAATTTTAATATATTCCCTCTTTCATAAAATAAAATGTTACATTTCTTTCAATTATAAGTTATTTATTTTATACAGTTTAACACACTCTCTCAAAACAATTTAACACCTTTTTTCCCAATGAACGCCTTAGAAAATTGCCAATTTTATAAATTTAATTAAAAGAAAACAACTATTAACAAAATAACATTACTAATTATATATAGACATAATGAACAATTTCTGGACTTCAATATTTATGATTTTCCGTATTTTGTTAAGCGTTATTTTTTTAAAATTTTATTTCAAAAAAAAAAATAAATGAAATTTTCTACACTATTTTTTGTTCATTAAAGAAGGAATGTTAATAAACTTTAAGTAGTTTTAAATAAATTTAGTGAAAAGTATGTTAAAAAAGAAAAAAAATCCAAAAAGTTTGCGTGCCAAATTAGAATTTCATGTGCGAAATTATTAATAACAATATAGACTTGAAATAGCATGCATATAGAAATGCATAAAATATTTTTTGAGTTATTAATAAAAAAATCTTAAAATTCATAAAAAACAGTAATTAACAAATTTGTTAAAGTCACAGCCATGAAGCCTATTAGGAAGAAGATGTTAGAGAGACGATAATAAATACTGGGTATATCATAGAAGCATAAAAAGTGGAATATTTTGACTGAACTTAATTAAAGCAGTTTAAATTTAATAAGATTAAAATAAGATTAAAGAATTGTAAAAAAAACAAGTACTAACTACATCTGTTTTAGAATTATTTTTATATTAAATATGAGTTCTGCAGTAACTATCCCGAGTAAAAACTTAATATAATGTTACATATCAGACTTTGGCGATTTCAATTACATTTCGATTACAATTAAATTACATGTTATTTGCTTTTTTTTTCAATTACAATTACAAGTTATTGTAATTGAAATGAAGGAATAAAAAAAAATTGCAATTACATGTCATTGTAATTGGAAGAAATGCAATTATTAATTGTAATTGTAAAATTTCAATTGCAATTACATGTAATTTGTAATTGTAATTAAAGTAAAGTAATTAAACAAATATGTAATTACAGTAGAAACTCAATTCTTGCACGTAATGAAAACCGGGCTCGGTGCAAGTTTCGAGGTTGTCGCAAGTACCGAGTATTAATTTCCCATACAAAATAAAAGTCACATACATCTGTTTATAATCTAAGTTTAATATTTCAATTCAAAACACTTAAGTTCAACGCATTCGTATAACAGTAGATACATAATTTATGTAGAATTAAAGAAATTTAAAATTTTTGTTTGTTTTGTACAAAGTCGCTTGTTCAGTACTACACTGCTTCTTAGTCTCTGGAGCATCATAGTATCGTCTAATGAAGCATTGTTTTGCTCCGCCCATTCTAAGCAAATACTGAACGCTGATATATATAATACAAAAATTTTCGGATGTCGCAAGTACTGAGTGCGTAATGAAAAATATTCCCATGTTGCAAGAATCGAGGTGTGCAAGTATCAAGTATGTGCAGGAATCGAGTTACTACTGTAATTACATTTTTGAATAATTAAGTTTAATAAAACTACTGACGTGTTTAGAGAAGAGGTGAATTTTGGTAGAGATCCAAAAAACGCTATATACGAGGGCGGATCAATAAGTCCGTGACTTTTCGAACTTCCCTTGTAGTCATATGAAATGCAACACTGCTTCCATCAAGTACCACCTGTTAATAGACTACTGTCAAATTTTGAGCAAGTTTCGTCATTTACTTTGCGTTTAACAGCTTTTCAAAACATACAACCTCGTGGATTTTTTTTTAAATGGAAAAAAGTGAATTTCGAGTGCTCATTAAACATTATTGTTTGAAAAATAAAACCGCCAATCAAACCAAGGAAAAGCTTGATACATACTATGGGGACTCTGCACAATCGATTTCAATGGTAAAAAAAGTGGTTTACTGACTTTCGTTGTGGTCGCACAAATACAAATGACGCTGAACGTTCTGGACGGCCAATTGAGGTCAATACACCCGAAAATGTAGAAAAAATCGGCGATGGTCGATCGAAGAGTAAAAATGAGTGATATTGTTTATGCCATAGGCATTTCATATGGCAGTGTGGTTTCGATTTTAAATGATCAGTTGGGTTTACGAAAGCTGTCTGCAAGATGGGTGCCGCGTTTGCTCGCAATTGACCATAAACGTAATCGTGGCCAATAAGGTGATGGCAACAGTTTTTTGGGATGCACGCGGGATAATCCACATCGATTACCTTCAAAGAGAAAAACAATAATCGGCGAATATTATGCCAACTTATTGGACCAATTTAACGAGGATTTAAAAAAAAACCGACCCCATATGGCCAAGAAATGCATATTTTATGACCACTAAAAATCCTATTTTTTGGAAGGTATACAAAAATTAGAGAAACGTAGGACTAAGTGTATTGAGCTAAAAGAGATTATGTTGAAAATTTTTTTTTATTTTTGCAAAAAAATAAAACTGTGTTTCAATTAAAAAAGTCACGGACTTCTTGATCCGCCCTCGTAAATATGAGGAAAATGATAACAATAAATTTCAAATTATACAATTTTTTCTATTTTAGCAATTTCACTAAAAAAGTTAAACTGCCGAAACATTATCGCTGTGGTAGTCACACTATCAACTTAACAGCAACTACTGGCTTAAGCATTGCAATTAAATCTGATCCGGACACTCACTTGCAGGAAAAATTACAACTAAAATAACTGCAAATTCAGCTAAAAAGGCGACAAAGCTACACTGAACAAAAGAAGTAAAAATTGTTTTTAAAACTACGAAAAATTAGTCATAAATGACGTTGCAGAAAAAAAAATTAAATTAACAGATTTTTTTTTTGCTAAAAATTAGTACGATGAGAATATCAATAAAAAATCTGTTGCAACTAAAAATATTAAGCTATAATTAAGCTAAATTTTAGTTAATTGAAAGTAACAAATTAATCAGCTAAAATCAGCAAAAAAAATTTACTAAATAGTAAGTTGGTAAAAAATTATGAAAAAATGCGACATTTTTTTTTTAAGTTTTTTTGTAAATATATTTTTAATGCGAATAAAAATCTGCCTTTCTGAAATCAGCAATCTGCAATTTATAGCAAAATTTTCTGTTGATTTTAGCAAAATATACTGCTGTTTGCATTCTACTAAACTAAGGATAAATATACAAAACATTTTGTTGACATTACAGTTTTTGTTTGCTGTTTTTAATCTAGAAATATTTAGAAAAAGTTTTTTTAATTTCAGTAGAGTACTAAGCTTTTTTCAATTTACTAAAAGTCAGTTCGAATATAACTAAAATTTTGTAAAGTTAACAGTTTTATTGTTACTGTTGTTACTTCATTAATATTTAACAAAAAAAATCTGCTAATTTTAGCAGTTTTTCTGCAACGTCATTTGGAAGTAGCCTTTTCTGCAATTTTTACACGTTTATTTCTAAGAGTGGAATTACCGTTTAAAATAACTGAAAATGCAGTTATTTTTGAAAACAACTAACAAATGCAGTAAACATCACTAACATTGTTGCAAAAATAACTGACAATTTTTTACTACAAACATTCTGAAACAACTGTAAACATTGGTAAAACTATTGTTTTTTAACAGTTATTTTTTAATATAAATGTTCACATATTTGGATGAATTTTAAAATAAAATTTGAAAAAATTTTGTTGACATTAACTGTATTGAGAGTGTTTGTTAAAATAACTTAAGCAAATATAAACTTTTTTGCGGAATTTTGATGCACATAATTTATTTATCAATTTACATATTATACTAAAATATGAACTCATAGGTCGTCCTTTTTCGCTATGCTGTCATATAAATTTTAGGCTCATTTGGCGTTTTTCCATTAACCGCACTTTCTTTCTTACACGAAATAATTGTTCAGATTTGTTTTTTTTTTTTTTTGCTTATGCACAATATAGCACAAACTGTTTATCTACTAATGAAACTTATAAAGTGATATCTTCTAGAACCGATCTAAACTCGTTTCAAAATTGGATGGAGCAAAATATTAATCTTAATATTCGAATAAAAGATACATCTGAACTTGATAGTACTGTTGAAAATTTCACAAATCTAATTCATGAAGCATCTTTTGTATCGACACCAACTGATTCACAGACAAGTAATCGAAATAAGGTAGTAGTGTCAGCGGAGATTAGAGATCTTATAAAAATTAAAAGAAGATTAAGGAGAATTTGGAAAAATACTAGAAATACAGTAGATAAAACTAATTTAAATCGAGCTACAAATGAACTAAAACAACGTTTAGCTGACTACAAAAGCGAACAGCTGAGCTATTATTTAAGAAACCTAAAATCATCAAAAACTAACGAGCATAATCTGTGGAATGCAACAAAATACTTAAAAGACCGGTAAAAGAAATGTACCCATAAAAGACACAAGCGGTTCGTGGTTTAAATCCGATTCCAGTAAGGCCGATGTATTTTCTCAATACTTGGAATCTACTTTTCAACCTTTTTCCTTCAATAACCCAGAAGACGAAGTACTAGTATCTTCATTTCTAGACAGCCCATGTCAAATGGATTTACCCATCAAGCTTATATCTCCCAATGAAGTGAAACTTGAAATTTCTACACTTAATAACAAAAAATCACCAGGGTTTGATAAAATTTGTGCTAAAGATATTAAGCCTTGCCTAAAAAAGCCGTTATTCTATTAACTTTGATTTACAACTCCATTTTAAGACTGAGCCACTTTCCAGAACAATGGAAATGTGCTGAAATAATGATGGTGCCAAAACCAGGTAAACCAGAACATGATATAAAGTCTTATAGGCCTATAAGTCTTTTATCTACATTCTCAAAAGTTTTCGAAAGACTCTTTCTACGGAGATTGCAGCCAATATTAGATAAACAAAATATTATACCAATTTGGTTTTCGGTATAAACATGGAACACCGGAACAATGCCATCGAGTTGTTAATGTAGTAAGAAATGCGTTAGAAAAAAAACAGTTTTGTTCTGCTGTATTTTTAGACGTCAAGCAAGCTTTCGATAGGGTTTGGCAACCTGGTATTCTGTTCAAGCTTAAACAACATCTTCCTGTACCTTTCTTTTTAGTACTCAAATCATATTTACAAAATCGCTATTTTTATGTTAAAGTAAACAATGAATTTTCGAATATTTGTGATATAAAGGCAGGTATTCCACAGGGTAGTGTGCTAGGCCCTGTGCTCTACACGATTTACACCTCTGATATGCCGGTTGATGATGACGTAGTAGTTGCAACATACGCGGATGACACTGCTTTAATGGTAAGTAGTCACTGTAAAGTTGAAGCCTCAAATCTGGTCCAAAATCACCTCAATAACATTTCAATTTGGCTAAAAAGGTGGAACATTTGTGTAAATGCCGAAAAATCTACGCACATTACATTTGCACTAAGAAAGGGTGACTGTCCGCAAATCTATCTCAATGATGAAATAATTCCTAAATCACTCAGAGTTGAACCTTGAAAATAAAGTTCTATTATATAAGTCCATTTTGAAGCCCATATGGACGTATGGAATTCAGCTATCGGGTACTGCAAGCAACTCCAATATTGAAATTTTGCAACGCTACCAATCCAAAACCTTAGAATGATTGCCAATGCTCCATGGCTTATAACCAATAATAACATTCATAAAGACTTACACATACAAAAAGTAAAAGAAGAAATTAAAAACTTTAGCTCTAGATATCTTGAAAGACTAAGTAATCATTCTAACCCACTTGCATTAGTTTACTTGATGACAGTGAAGAGGTTAACAGACTTAAAAGACACCATGTCTTAGATTTGCCTTTCAGAAGATGATAATTGTAAATATGTAAATACACAATAGTAAAACAAATGTAAATATAATATAAAAACAGAATAAGTTTATAATAAGTTATGCACGTATATTTTGTACGTAAGTAGAAATGTTTTAAACCTCAGTGGAGATTAAAACTTATGTTATTATTAATATTTAACTAATTTGCTTATTATTGTAAAATAGATTGCAAATAAAAATTTATACAAAAAAAAAAAAAAAAAAAAAAAAAAACTTATGCACAAAAATGCATTGATCGATGGCGAAATGGGATGGTAAATATAGTAAAAGCTGAGAAAAAAACGCGAATTTAGTTGTTAATGCTGCGTATTTATTAACCAATTTTGATACCCGAATGTTAGTGAAGGTCTTTTACAGGGACCGAAATAACAGTTATTTTCAAATTTTTAAACAAAAAAAGCAACTAGAAGTAAATGTCGGAAAACTGTTTCAGGTATACCATTTTGATCCTTACGAACTAGTCTATAATAAAATGCATTGCTTTTTAAAATTTTGATTTTTATTTTTTTTTAGCAAAATAAAAGTTATTTTTTGATTTTTATTATTTCGGGAAAAAATAAAAGTTATTATTTGATTTTAATTTTTTCGAGCAAAAGTAAAAGTTATTTTTTGATTTTTATTTTTTTGAGCAACAATAAAAGTTATTTTTTGATTTTTATGTTTTCGAGCAAAAATAAAAGTTATTTTTGTAGCGCAGTGTTATTTCTTCAGTTGAAAAAAATCTGTAAGTCTTCTACTTGAAAATTTTGGGAAATAAAAATGTTAAAGTTGTTTTTTGTTTGTTTTGCCTAGCGTTTTAAATTTATTATATTTACTTTGTATATCATTATATGTAGTATGTGTGTTTGTTGTATTACAATTTGAAAAAACAACATATATCCCAACCAACAATGTTTGTATGAAAAGAGCCGTGGTACGCTAAAAAAAATAAATGTATACTCAAATCCATGAAGTTAGTAAAAGTGTCAGGAAGAGCTAATGAAAATTGGGTATTTCAATTAAACAGAATTTTGAAGTGTCCTTTCAATATACAATAAAACTGATATTTAATTGAAAATTAAACTGATTCCATCCACAGCGCTAAATGGAGCAAAACAGTATTTTCGAATGAAAAATGTTCATTTAAAAATGTTTATAGAATCTTAAACTATCTTTAATTAAAAAGTGCTAGCACTAACTTAAAATCTAGCAAAAACTCGTAACTTTTCTGTACGTTAACAGAATATTGAATGCGGGTCATGTACGATAATATAAAAATTCACCAAAAGGTCATACACTATCCATGCCGTTGTGAAACACCAAAAATGCAAAATTTTTATAACAAATGGGCTAGATTATTCACAAAGCGTTCTCATTTTCTAAAAATTAACAAAAATCTGTAATTTTTTGACTGATAAACTGATCCGAAAAATTTTTATTATAGAGCAATTCCATATGAAAACGATCAAAATTGGCAAATTTTTGGACGACCCCTCTCCGATTTTTTAAAAAAAAAGTATCAATCGATTGCCCAGCAAAAAATAATGTACCTACATATTTTTTTTTTTATAGTGACTGGTTTAGTGGTGGTGTGCACCACTGTCATGTGACAAAATTGAAGAATTCTTCATAAGGGACCTCATTGAAAGTTGTTTTAAAAAAATTAGGAAAAAATTTTATTTTTCAATTAAAGCCTGATTCAATACCTTTCCAACGAGCTATCACTCGTTGCGATCGCTTTAGTAGTTTTTTTTTTAAAACAACTTTCAATGAGGTCCCTTATGAAGAATTCTTCAATTTTGTCACATGTCATATGGAATTGCTCTATAGTGACTGGTTTAGTGGTGGTGTGCACCACTGTCATGTGACAAAATTGAAGAATTCTTCATAAGGGACCTCATTGAAAGTTGTTTTAAAAAACTACTAAAGCGATCGCAACGAGTGATAGCTCGTTGGAAAGGTATTGAATCAGGCTTTAATTGAAAAATAAAATTTTTTTTTTAAAACAACTTTCAATGAGGTCCCTTATGAAGAATTCTTCAATTTTGTCACATGACAGTGGTGCACACCACCACTAAACCAGTCACTATAAAAAAAAAAAAAAATATGTAGGTACATTATTTTTTGCTGGGCAATCGATTGAGACTATTTATTTTAAAATCGGAGAGGGGTCGTCCAAAAGGTGATCGCATTCATATGGAATTGCTCTATAAGTGTCCGAAACGTGACATTGGCCAACAACTTTACACAGTATTGTTCTTAATTTGTGATATCAGATGTGTTTCGACTGTTGTTAATGTTAACTTATTATTAAGATTTCAAAATTGTCAATTTGTCAACTCTACTTTAGAGAGTTGACAAATTTTTATACTAGTCGAAAAAAGAGATTTTTAAGTCACATTACGTCCTCTCAAAATACTGAACCAATTTTGGGAAATTTCCCTGTAGTTATATTCTTCAAAATAAAATGTATATTTTTAATGTAATTTATAAACCATTTTATATGATCTAGGTTAGCAACAAAATCTAGTTAAAAAATACATGTAGTTTATATTAAAAAAATGCCGTAAATGTTCTTAAAAGCCAACTGTAATAATTACGAAATATTAAATATACTGAAATGTTTTTTTTTTTAATATTATTTGCTAAAGGAATAAAGCTTAAAGATTTTAATCTTACATGAAAGAAATCTACAATTTATTACAAAACAAAAGACTTAAACAACAAACTTTATTTTATGGTAAATGATATACATTTATTGTGCGGTAAATAAAATATTTGTATTTGTTAATAATATTATAAAAAAGAAAAGAAATTTTAAATAAAATATCTAAATTATTAGCAGTGTTAAAGTATGCTTTCAACTACATATTTAATGTTTTAAAATAAATATGAACAAAAAACGAAAAAAAACTGTTTAAACTCAATTTGGTTGGTTGCACTTTGCGTACAAATTGCAAATAAACTAGAAACAGAAGCAGCTTTGAAAAAAAAGTACCATTAGTCAGTAAATGAATCGTCTTACCAAAAATTCATAAATTGCTTTTTTTTGTTTGTTTTATATTATTTTCATCCACTTATACTAATGATATTAATTACATTAATTAGCTGCATAGACTTAGAGATGGTTGTACAATTTAATATGAAATAAAATATAAAAAACCAAATTTGCTAAGTGGAAAACTTTTTTACTAAATTGCAAACAAAATGTTAATTTAGTTAGTTTTTTTTTTAGTACCAACTTATTTAATTACTATTATGGCTTTAAAATAATACTTATATTATTTTAAAGATAAATTACAATTGGAGCGACAAAACGACAACTAAAATTATTTTATATATTATTTTAAAGATAAATTACAATTCGAGCTACAAAACGACAATCACAATTATTTCAGAACTATTAGTTTGCTTTAACCCTCAAACTGGCATAAGCTTTTTTGCAATGAAATGTATAGTACTTATTCGGCACAAAAAAAAAAACGATATGTTCTTCTAGCAAATTTTTTTTGTTGCCTATTTTAGGCGATATGGGCCAAAATAGGATTACAACGAATCTCAAAAAATAATCCATACAAATGAATAAGTTTAGGCATAAATTATTCATCTTACCAAGATATAACTACAGACCAAAAGTAAATCTTTTTGTGATTTTGTTTAAGAAAAATTGGCGATTTTCGTTTTTCGAAAAACGAAAAATTGAGCGCAAAGACACCTAAACTTTAACATATATTGATTAAATTTAAAGGCTTTGCTTATACTAAATAATTTAAACTTTCTGTCAAATTGCATAAAAATCTGTCCACATGTTTTGAGGTTAAGACCATGTCCTTTTTGTACTTTTACTTAAGAAGATTTGGCGATTTTCGTTTTCGAAAAGCGCAAAATTGAGCGCAAAGACACCTAAACTTTAACATAAATTGATTAATTTTAAAGGCTTTGCTAATACTAAATAATTTAATCTTTCTGTCAAATTGCATAAAAATCTGTCCACATGTTTTGAAGTTAAGGCCATGTCCTTTACGGGTCTCCTTTTAGAATCCTGCATGTCATTGGACAATAATTCTTCTTCTTCTTCATTTCCGCTTAACTCCCTGTGGAGCATAGGGCCTCAAGAGGTTTCTAAAATACTGTCTAAATATGAATTGCTCCCTCCCAGACACGTGGAGCTTGCCGCCAAAGCGGGAGGATTTGACAAACGTCTGTGACCTCCTGGGAGATTATTATTTTCTGTTTGCGTTTTATTCATGTTTTTGTTGACTAGTTTGCCAGGATTTCTTCGATGCATGTAAGGACAAAGAAGATCTTGGTGGAGCCTGACACTCCTTTTTGACTAAGAACAGGCGTAGGCTTCCTGGAAGCTTTTGGGCGCTACCGTTGACTTTTAATGGTTCTTCCGCTACCATCCCTATTGCACTATCCAGCCATAATAGTGCAGTAATCTGCTTGACCCTAATCCCCGAATATGTCGGGTTGGCCCAAGAACAGATGAAACGTTGTTCACATTTGCTAATATCATAGCGGGTGCTATAATATCATTGCCCGGTGTCCACCTGCCCCGGAGGGTCGGAGGTCGTGAATCTTCTTAGTTAGTTACAAGAGCAAGGATTGGTTTCTGGACTTTACCAAGTTAAAGACGATTAGTTCCGTTACCTTGTATGCCTAACTCGGGACCAAAATATTTTTTCGCTTCCAAATATTTTGTAAATTTAGTTTTCTACATAAATAGCTTAAATTCTTTTTATAAAACACTTATTTAGCGCACTTATGGCCAATTTAAAATACCCTGTCTTGGGGCGTGCTTGCGGGTTAGGGGGCTAAAGTATATTTAAGCACGTGTCCTAAGATTATTTTAAGAACTTTTGAATTTATGCTGACCACAATTTCGGCAGCAAATTTTTTCACTCTCACGGAATTTAAAACTTTAAACATTTTACTTTTTAACCTCTTGCGAAGCTCTAGCGACAGACGACAAAAATTAGATTTTAATTAAATTTGTTTGTGGTGCAAAGCTAATTTAAGTTGTTTTCGACATTTTTACGGGCCGTAGCTTAAGACTAACGCTGCTTATGCGAATTCATTAGTTTAGAAATTGTATTCTTAAATTTTCTTTTTTTTCTGCATCCAATCGTTTTAATTTAAATTATATTTATTTACTTCATTTGGGGAAATAACACTGCGCAACACCAAAAATAAAACAAGAGTACCGACTAATGATAATAAATATTTCAGTCACGGTGGTTTTAATGCCGTATCCAGTTTTTTCACTTATGGGAAAAATTTTTATACATAATATTTTGAAAATAAGCATTAACATGTAAATCCGTGGGTTTTCTCAGATTTCACTATATTTTACTATTTTTGCACAATTTATTACCCCATTTCGCTAAGAAACAAAGCATTTTTGTGCATGAGCAAAAAGACAAATCTAAACAATTATTTTGTGTAAAAAAGGTGCAGTTCATGGGGAAATGCGAAATGAGTCTAAAATTTGTATGACATCATAGCGAATACACCTTTAGTATAATATGTAAACATCATGGATGGTAACCGATTCGATGTGGAAAGGGTAACGATATTTTATTTTATTTCGGTAACGGTTTTTTAGCGTTAACGGCAGTTTACTTATTTCGGTAAAGGTATTTTAGCGTTAACGCTATTGTACTTATTTCCGTAACGGTCTTTTAGCGGTAACTGTATTTTGGTTATTTCTCCAACGTTATTTTATGTATAACGGGTTTTCAGTTATTTCCGTAATGTTATTTTAAGGATAACGTTATTTTAGTTATTCAGGTAATATCAATTCACACCGATATTTTTAGTGCCATTATGACCGAATTCCAATGACTGGCTAGTTTATGATGAAAATACACATTTATAACTACAGAGATAATTTTTTTGGATCTTGTCAGATTATTTCGGTAACAGTATTTTAAGTATAACGCTATTTCAATTATTTCGGTAACGGTATTTAAGGGTATTGGTATTTTAGTTATATTGGTGACGGTGTTTTACAGATAACTGTATTTAGATTATTTCCGTAACGGTATTTTGGGGATAACGATAGTCAGTTAAAAGGATTTTGAATCTATAACAGTGTTTCAGCGGTATTGCCGGGTACTATTACGTGTATAAAAATTCACCCAAAAAATTTAATATTTGCGAAAGTAAGTTAAACAAAAACTTTCATTCATTAAATGCCTACAAAATGTTTTAAAATTCATACACATATGTGAACAGTTTTAAATTAGAATTTGAACATATTTTGTTGACTTTCACTGTAATGAAAGTTTTTGTTAAACTAACTTTCGCAAATATTACATTTTTTGGCTAAATTTTATTACACGTAATTTTTTAAGCTATTTACATACACCAAAAGATGGACTTATTGGCCATCCTTTTTTTCTATATCTAATATATTTTACGTACATTTCGCGTTTTCCCATTAACCACATTTTCTTGTTTTTTTTTTTTAACACGAAATTATTGTTCAGACTTGTCTTTTTGCATATGCACAAAAATACTTTGATCCTTTACGAAATAGGTTGACAAATTGTGCAAAAAAAAATGATGTATAGTAAAATCTGAGAAATTTACTTGTTAACGCTGCATAATTATTAAACAAATTTGATACCCAAATGCTGTTGAAAGTCTCATCAATAGTTGCCATACAAAATTAACAGAAAATATATTATTTTTTTTTTGAATTTTAAGCATAAAAATTTCGTTAAAAGATGAAAAACTTTAATGCAATTTTGCGAAAACTCTGGCGCATAAGCCAAAAAACTGGGTACGCCATTAAATCAGCATGTCGGTGCTCTTGTTTTCTATTTTAGGGGCCAATTTTGTAGCGCTGTGTAATCATTAGGGTGGGGCGATTTGTATGGAAGGAAGAAAAAATCTTAATTGGCGCTTCGCGTTTCTGATTCTTGGGATTGTACTGAGTAAAAAAGTCCATTAGACCATACGTCTACGGTTAAAATCGAGCTTCCAGATTTTGACTTTACGGTAAAAAAGCCCTATTTTAAAATTAACCCCTTAAACCCAACCCACAAATATGATTGATGCATTAATCTGCTAAAGAATCTTCAAAGAAGAAATTGATACCATAATCTGGGATAAGCTCCTCCTACTTCTTGAGATATGTCCATCCGACACATTGTTACTTTCACGTATGGTCTAGGGGACTTTTTGCTCAGTACAATCCCAAGAATCAGAAACGCGAAGCGCCAATTAAGATGTTCAAATCGCCCACCCTAGTAATCATGGCATATTATAGAAGTAGTTAACGCTAGCAGTATCATTAAAAAAAAAGCCGCATGTGGCGACGTTCAGGCAAAAAAAAAACAATGGCAATTAAGTTTTGTTGCAATCATTGCACAAAATGCATATGCACTTACATATGATTATTACTTACATATTGTCTACTGGAAATATCTATATTCATGCATTTGCCATTCTGTTTGTATCGTACAATCTCTATGATATCTGAATACCATTGACACGCAAATTTTTATTCGGTTGCGAAAATATGCACATAAAAGAAATCTTGAAAAACTATTTATACAAAATTTTGCATTAATCCTAGGAATTGAAAAGTAATTATATAAATTTTAAAATTACGTAGAATTATGAAGCTGAAAGTTATATGGGCCACAAAATAGTTAAATACTGGTGGCAACCAATGAAACATGTGAGAAGTGCTCACAATACGGGACTACCAAATTAAACACGTAAAACTTAATGCATTTTTATATATATGATACACACAACAAAATAAATGTTCAAAAATGTCCAATTAAACATTAATTAAAATAAATTGATTATAATTAAATGTTAAAATAATTTAATTATTTTTTTAGTTAAAATAAAAAAAAAAAATTAATTCCTTTTTATGTGTTGTAAATGTGTTGTTAATGTGTGTTATATATTGTTATGTGTATGAAAAGAATTTCGTCATATTTTACTACAATATTATGATTATTGAAAACATATTATGATTATTTAAAACATATTATGATTATATCGTACTACAGACTTAATACCACGTGTATTTTGTTAACATTTTTTTGTTAACAATTTATTTTGCGTGAGTACAACAAATTTAAATAAATAAATCATTTTTTTTATCACTTTTTACTTAATTTATAAAACTTTTATGTATAATAAGCAATAACTTCATTTAAAGCATACGTGTCAATTTAGCATTTGCCTAGGCTACCATGGTAGACCGGGTTGAGAATACCTAATTATTCCTTCTTCCACTAAAAATATCACCAGTAAAATTAACACCACTGCGTTGGTTTTTTTATTTTTATGAATTTTTGTTTAAGATTATTTAATTTGTTCGGACTGACGGCTTCTCACAACTTCTTTTCACAAAATAGAAAACAACAATGACTCTAAAAACAGCTAAGGCGCTTATAAAAAACAGACTGATCATCGCATAGTTGGCGCAACTATAATATGGCTATAGTTAGAGCGATGAATATCGTAATAAATACTATATTATGATTATAGACAGGAGAATAATATTATAACAAAATAAAAGCTAATATGAAAGAAAACTTCAATTTAGCTGCATTACATTCGAGGCCATACTTGGGTGTGATCACTAAACGGTCATGACGTGGTATTGTTACGTTTGTAATGTAAGAAGAGCACAGGTTTGATTCTTACAGCCTCAGGTTGTTGAAAAAATTTATCATATAGAGACAATCTGACAATTATAAATACACAAATAATAACACAATTTAAATGGAAAATCACTGATGAAGCCTGCCCATAAAAAAGAGGCAGAAACTAGTCTAGTCTGATTTAAAAATTAATAGTGTTTATAATTTTTAGAGAAAAAACGTTTATTCTTCTTCTTAACCTCAACATTTCTAAATTAAAATTTGTCAAATGCATATTAATTAAAAATTAATCGCGACTGTCTATATGACGTGAAAATAAACACTGTAAAAAAAGATATATTTTTACTATAACATGATTAAAGCAACCATATTATTGGTGAAATATGATTAATACAATAATAATTTAATTGAAACAACCTGTAGGAAATACAGGTTTTTTCTCTGCGTGTGGAAATTTCATTTGCAATTACGTAGTAGTTTTCTATGCGTACCACAGCTTGTTCACCTCGTATTCTAAATCATTATTTTAAACGTGTGCTCAAATTTGTCTATTTTCCAAAAGCGCAAAAAAAAAACTTATTAAATCCGTTAACAAGCCTGTCTGTAAATTTCATGCAATTTCTTGGTTTTGTATTATAATTTTGTGGGTTGAATTACTTATTACACAAAAAACGAAATGCTCCGCTGATATATCACTTCGTTGTATAGTAATTAATATAAAAAAAACTTCTCCATCTACATACATATTCAGTAGAGGTTTAACTATTCAAAAGGTTTCGTGCGTGGGTGTAATTTAAATTTTTTTCTTAATAATTTTATTATATTTTTGCTTGTTTTCATATTTTTTTACAAGTTTTTTTTTTCATTGCATTTGAATGTAAAAAGATATTTACAAAAATCCAACTAAAAAAGAAAATAATCCTAAAAATTTATTGAGCGTAATATTTATGGACAAACGGGAGGTATAGTTTTAACTAATTCTGTATTTGAATTACAAATTTGGAATTTTGTGAGTTGAAATTTTTTAAAAAAAAGTTGGGGTATTTAGGTGTGAGATAACATAAATTTTGTTATAAACAAAATTTAAGATAAAACTTACAAAATTGTATTAGCAAAACGTAATAAATTTTGTGGAAGAACTTAAAAGAGAGAGTGGATTAAAAGATTAAAAAAATAAATTTTTTTGTAATTGTTGAATGTTTTAAATTTTGCAACTATGTAATGAAAATTAATTTAAGTGTTTAAATGGTGCTTTACCTTGAATACAAATAAACTTTATTTAATATTTTTGAATTAGAAATACAACCCATAATTTACGCGGTTTAATGAACTAGAGGGTGTTTTTTATACAGGTATAGAACTTTAAGTTGGCAACACTTTTTTAACTGGCGGCCATTTTGTCAGCTGTCAAGTGATTTATGTTTAGTTTGGTTTGGCATTTCAACATGAATAGACTAATTCCTAAACAACGCTTCCAAACTGTGCAAATTTATTTTGAAAATCATGGTTCTGTTCGAAATACGTATCGCGCACTATGTCCATTTTACGGTTTTAGCGATAAAGCTCACTTTTGGTTAAATGGATACGTCAATAAACAAAACTGCCGTATTTGAAGTGATGATAATCCTCATGTGTATGTTGAGACACCGTTACAACCAGAAAAACTGGTTGTTTGGTGTGCTTTATGGGCTGGAGGAATCATTGGTCCGTACTTCTTTAAAAACGATGCTGGTCAGAACGTTACAGTCATTGGTGACTGCTATAGAGCCATGATTACTGACTTTATGACATATGTCACACAGCTCGTGCCACAATTGATTAATTGAAGGAAACGATTGGTAACCTCATAGTTTCACGTCTCGTACCCGTGAATTGGTCTGCAAGATTGTGCAATTTAATGCCGCTGGACTATTTTCTGAAAATTGGACCTCCAGATTAGACTACGTCCGAGCCAGCCGTGGCTGCCATATGCCAGAGGTCATATTTAAATTATAATGCCAGAAGATTATCTTTCGAATAAAGCTAATTTCATGTCAATTTAAAAAATGCATCTTTGTTTTATTCCATTTCAAAATTCTATACTTCTATAAAAAAACACCCTTTAATAGGGCGTTTAGACAGCGAAATTAAACTACTTGATTATCGTAAATTCACCTTTTTAATCTTCATTTTTTACATGTGCATTTTTTGATAGTTAAACATTTAAACTTGACAGCTAAAAGATTAATTTTGTCAGTTTAAAATACCAAGGTGGCGCCGATGTCTATCCGGCATAAGAGGAACAAGGAAAACGTAGGCGTAAACAACATTTTGTCGACAGCGCCAACATTGTTTTTGCTGCAGCTTCTTAATGTTAATATTTACTTGACTTTGTATGTTTGCTTTTTAGCGTTGCCAACCGAAGTTACATCAAAACACAGAGTTGCACACATTTCGTACAATTAACAAAAGTGCGTGAAGTTAATTTATTTTGCTAACATTTTAATCTATTTTTTTGTGATTGTTTTAAATATGCACATGTAAAATGTCAGGACTTCCACATCGTTAAAATAATGCAATTCAATAAAATGACCAAAATATTTAATTAATAACAACTCATAATAATTCTCAGTTATTTACATGCTTGTATGTATAGCCATGTAAGAGTATGTATGACGCAATACTACATTTTCCAAATGAAGATAATTCTCAAATGCAAGAATAAATATTCATAATATCGCTAAATATCATAAAAACCCTTTATCTTTAAAAGCAACTGCTTGAGACTAGCATTTATTGTTTTGTACAGTCGGACTAAAGCGTACACTCAGGGAACTTCTGCTTTAAAAATATGTAGTTGTTTGGGTTGCAATACAGTTTCTTTATTTTTAATGTCAGTCATTTGTAGAACAAATTACATTTTTTACTAACTTTGTAGTTCATTTAAAAAAAACTTACCACATCAAATGACTTATGATTTTACATTCATTTTTGACAGTTGTTTTTTGTTAATTAAAAAAATAAAAAAAAATTAATGTTTGCTAATTTTTTACTACCATGTGGTTCATTTTTACTACACTTGTTAGTCATTTTTTGAACATTAAAAAACTAATGACAATGTTTGTTGAATTTACTGAAATGTAAGTCGTCCTTTCTTTAAGTGAAATTTCATTTGCTTTTAACTACATTTGCAGTGTTCTTTAGCTACATAGTATTCTAAGAGTAGTTAAACATTAGCTCAAAATTGATTTTTTTAATAAAACCGTTAAACTAAATGTTTTGCTGAAAACTTAATTTCAGCAAAAAAAAAATTTACCTAATAAACGTGCAGTATTAATAAGTAAATACGCACTTTTTCTCATACTTTTTTTTTTACTATTTTTGCACAACTTATCATGCCATTTCGCAATCGATTAAAGCATTTTTGAGCGTAACCAAAAAAACAAATCTGCACAATTATTTCTTGTAAAAAAGAGAAAAAAAAATAATGTGCGCTTATTGGAAAAAACACACGAAATGTGCCTAAAATTTATATGAACGCATTGCGAAAATGAACGACTTATGAGTTCATCTTCATTAACAGTCTGGCAATGATGTGTACCAAAATTCCGCAAAAAAGTTAATATTTGTTCATTACAGTGAATGTCTACAAAATATTTTTAAGTTTTATTTTAAAATTCATACAAATATATGATCATTTTTAAAATAAAATTGGAAAATATTTTATAGACATTCACTGTAATGATAGTGTTTGTTAAAAACCGTGTTTACTTTTATCATACTGAATTATGGAAATTTTATCAAATTCAAATTAAATCATAAAATTATGCTGAAAATGTAGTACTTCATTTATATAGTAATGTTAATCTACTGGATTTAAACTAATCTGCTTTCAGTATTTTTCGCTGTTTAAAGTTTAACTTTTTTTAGTTTAAAATAAATTACTGCCAAAGGCGAAACGACTTAAGCAAATTTTTTTGCGGCTAATACGGCATTCACACTAGATTGCAAAACTCGTGTTCTGGCAAAACACGTATTTTAGCTTCTCATTTAATTCCAACAGTTATTTATTCCTTTCCACTCGTTTTGGTAAAACTCGTGCTCAGTAGTACCGTAAAAGTCTTTGTTGTAGGTGTTTTCAACGCTGTTAAGCGTAGTTATAACAAAACACAGAGTTGCACACAGTTAAATTATAATTATGAAATATAAAATATACATATATAAAATGTAATCAGTTTATTCACGTGCGTCGAATTTTTGCGAATTTGCGGTCGAATTTTTTTCGCATTAACCCTCTAACTGGCAAAGGATTTTTTGCAACGAAATTCATACCATGTGCTCCACTCGAAAACCAAATAATAAGTTCTTCAACAAAATTGTTTATCGTTGCCTAATTTAGGCGATATGAGTCAAAATATTTAAGGGTGCATTTTGGAAACTAAAGCATATAAAAGAGAAGTTTTGGACAAAAAATATTTCTCTTACCAAGATATAACCACGCTCGAAAAACTATTTTTTTTTCTGCTCCTATTTAAGAAGATATCGCGATTTTCGCTTTTTTGTAAAAAGCGAAATTAGGCGAAAAAGTATCTAAACTTTAATTTATATTGTTCAAACTTCAATACTTTGCTATTAATACTTAATGTCTTCTTTCCGCAAAATTTCCCAAAAATCCGTCTATTAGTTTATAAGTTAAGACGATGTCCTTTAGAGTAATCCTGATAAAATCCTGTGAGTCCTTGGACTAAAGTAAGAACTTATTATTAAAGATAAAGCTTCAATCTTACTTATATTTTATTATAAAGAGTTTTTAGTCAACTTAAATTGGTTTTTTAGATTTTTGAAAACTATGTTTTTTTTTTAAACTAATTAGTTTTTGAAATTTTACGAAATTTTGATTTTTAAGCTTTCATGCTTCCAACCCGTGGACGGCACACGAAAAACTTCTTTGCAAAATATTAAGCAAACTTAGCTTTCTATCGGAATATATTAAGTTCTATGTATAAAACGCTTATTTGACGCATTTGTGGTAAATTTTATGAAGACTGCCCTGAGGCAGCCTTACCCGAGGGTTAATGTGAAAGGCGAAACCGTTTGAAAAGTAACTTTTGGCTTTGTTATAATTGTAGCTAAACAACTAATAAAACTGTAAAAATTATTACTTGAGCGAGAGTAAAAACTAAATTTTTTTTTATTTAAATAAAACTTTTTGGTCTTCAAAGTTTAGCTACGTCATAATGCTTGTTAGGAAAAGACCCTAGCCACGTGTTTGATAACTAGGAAGATAATAATGGAGCAAAATCGATTCTTAATAGGTTTTCTGTTAAAGCTCTGGCTATTCTGGAGGCTCTAACTTTAATAAATTTTCGGATTCTGATGAGATCTTTAGATACATCAAAATACTAGTATCAACCTAGCTAATATGTTTGATTTTCTTTATTTTAGTAAATATACTTAGGGTGAAAGCTCGTTTTAAATTAAAAATGACATAAAAATAATCTCGATGTATATAAAAAGAAAATACTAATAAAACTGTAAACAAATACAGCATTTAATTAAGGAGTTAATCCACTTTTTAGTTAGCGACCGGGAGGGTAGTTGGGCGTGAGCATACTGGCTTATCAGTGCGGGGTCGTGGGTTCGATTCCCATCAGAGGCACTGGTCTGTTTTCGCTACAACGCACCGAAAGCCATAGAAGCTAGTGCTCGGTTAGAGTAATATGATATAATTTGTAATTATATGATTATTAATTAATAAAATAAAAATAAAAAAATTTAGCTAACTTTTGTTTCTAAATGCACTATAAAGAATAAAACGAACGAAACCGGCTTTTGCAACGTGTGAAGTAGTTTTTTCCATGTAGTGTTTTAATGACGCAGACCTATTATTAAAATGTTAAGGTTTTTACACTAAACAAATAAAACTTAAACTTAAATTTTTCTTAAACACGTATTTATTTAAAAAATTATAACAACAAAATGCATACATAATTGAAATATTTATTATGCTACTTATATCGACTTTAATTATACACTTTCCAAAAGAAATTTGCAGTTACAATAGCTACAAAAATATACAGTAAAAACAGCAAATAAATATATTATTTCTGCTTCAACTGAATTATGTTACTTTAACTAACTATTTTATTTTTTATTTGGTTGAGAATAACGTTTTTTAGTATACGTTTGATAATCCGAACCATTTATTTGGATTACTGGATAAGATATTAAATTAAGAAGTTTTACTACAAAAGTAAAGCAATTGAAGTGGGGCCTCATCAAATTATATTAAATTATATATAAATTTGATATGCGAAGAGATTAAATTTGATCCGAAAAACGAGAAGATATAATTGCTTCTAAAAATACATCAAATTGTATCGAATTAGATCTAATTCGATGTAATGAGTGGGCGTTGTGGTGGAATGGTTAGCGCGTTGGAGTGTTACACAGATGGTCCCGGGTTCGATTCCCAGTGACGACAACATCAATTTAGAAAAATAATATGTATAAGTTTTCTATCACTTATATGTATCGCTGCGCCCACCTACGGTGTTCCCATAGCACTTAACCCCACCGAAGTAAAATAATGAATCAGGGCTATGAAACAAAGAGCTTCAATAAACTCGCCAACTCTACATCAAGTGGCGAGCAACAACTGTTCTAAGACTTATCTACTCGCGCAATTACAGTGTTGCCATGTTTGAAGCCCTTCATCTTTCACCACCTTTCATCTATCCACTATCCCCTTTCCAAAAAAAGCAACACATTAATTAATAGGAAGAATTTCCTGAGTGTTACTTCTCTTTAAAAAAAAAAAAAAAATTAAATACAATTTCATCCGAATTTTGTCCTCATACAAATTTTTCGGTTTATATAAAATTGTATCGAATTAGATATAATTAGAAAAAAGTTGGTACAAAAAGTTCTTAGCTTTTCTCAACAATTATATCAAATTATATCTAATTTCATAAACTAATATGTAAGACTAATATTAATTTTACAGATACTTTACGAAAGTGAAAGAAATAATGGCTCTATTTTGAACAATTTAACACCGAACAGGGTTGTTTTGTAGAAAAATTGGATTTTCTCAGACTTTTTCACTATTAAAATGTATACATTTTTTATTCTGTAGGACCTCTTACCATACACAGAAAAAAATATTTCCCTATTTTTTCAATTAAATAGATTTGTTGAAAATTGTAAAAGCTGTCAATTAAAACTTAATTAAATGAATTAAGTATTTGCTCAAATTCGGAACTTGCTTTACAGTTTTTTATACTATCGTTTAGAACTTACTTATTATTGTTGTTTTTTTGCAATATATCGTATATGAAGTTCTTTTTATAAATGTTTATGTATTAGTAAAAACTATTTTAAATTCATTGCAATTAGATTTTATTAATTCTCATTTGGTTCATTACTTTATTAAATTAAAACTAAATTAAATAATTTAATTTCAGTGTTTAAAATCTGAATATTAATTTATTCCAAAACTATATCATAAAATTTATAATGTATTGCAATTTGTGAGGGTAAATTTTGTTTAATAAAAATGTAACCATTTCTTTTAAAAAACAAAAATGCTGAAAATTATTAAAAAAAAAAATAATCTGGTTTTAACAAAATAGCAAATTTCTGCAAAAAAAATAAAAAAAAAAAATTTTTTGTCATACTCCCCGTGCTCCAGTAGAAAGAAAAAATATATTGTGCGCCCCGGTAGGCTAGTTGGTAGCGTGCTGGCTTATCAGTGCGGGGGTCGTGGGTTCGATTCCCACCAGAGGCACTGGTCTGTTTTCGCTACAACGCGCCGAAAGCCATAGTAGCTAGTGCTCGGTTGGGGTAATAGTATATAATTTGTAATTATATGATTATTAATTAATTAATAAAAAAAAAAAAAAATATATGGGCAACTTCAAAAATTTACGGCACCTACACATTTTTTTTTTTAAGTTTTTTTTTTTTGTCTGACATCAATGTCGATTTGTGTGTATAAGCCGATATTTGAGCATGTGAAATCCGTTCGCGTTAATCATTTTTATTAAACGGCGCAAATTTTACGGCGGTTTCAAATTTAAAATTTAAAAAAAAAATATTAAAACTACAGTTTTTGTTAAAATTGAAAAAGGATAACGCGTGTACATAATACCCCTTAAGGGCTTTCTTAGCACACTAAAATATTTGCTTCAATACTTTTTAAAATACACTGCAAAAAAAAATAAAATTTTTTTTTTTGATCGTGTATGCATATAAAAATTTATTTAAAATTGTTAAACATTTTACAAAATTACGACTAGTAGAAGACATAATTTGTAATATTTTGGGAAAAAACTATTTGCCTATCGCTAATGTTTTAAGAGATATAACCATTTAAACTTCACCACTCCTGTTTTTTTGCTATTTTGATTTGTTACCTTTGAAAATTTGTAAAATTGTTCTGCAAATTGGAAGCTGTAACTAACGTTTCGTTAGTTAAATCTTGGGTTCCAGTGATAAATTCTAAGCCATTTACAATTTTTTTTAATCCGCAATTTTTTTTTTTTGTTTTGGCAAAATTCTACAACTTTAACATTTTCGAAAGCAGAGTTATATTTTTTTTTTATTTCGCACACCTAGTACAAAAGTGACTCAACTCAAAATTTTTAATTTTTCAGAAATAGAAAAAAAATATTTGCAACTTTATACCAAATGAAACATAAAGAAAGACATAACTGTTCTTTAGCGACAGTTAACAACAACATAGTACACTGATATTTTTTTTTTATAGATAAACAAGTGTATTGTGCATAGTTTAAACATATAAAATCGAAAAATTAAAATTTTGAGTTGAGTCACTTTTGAACTGGGTGTGCGATTTTTGTATTATATAAAATGTTATTTGACAGAATATTTTGTACAAAAGGACAAAAATCTATTATTGTTGAAAACTGTAAATATTACAAAAATTGTTATATTAAAACAAGCCGTTTCCAACGCTCTCTTCTAAAAATCTGAACTGGTTTTTAAAGAGTTGCGAAAAATCTTTGTTAGCAGTGGTACTTTTAATTAATTAATTTTCAAGCTTTTAAGCAATTTCAATTAAATTTTTAAGTTAATTTGTGTAGTTTAATGTATTCTCTGCATAAGGTTTGTGTAATTAACACAAAATTGTGTTTATATATACTAAAAAGTATGCATTAAAAAAACCTCAAAAAAACAGTTTCTCTTGAAATCAATTGGCATATAAAATTTAACAGATGTTGAGTAGCTTGGTTCTTCTTTAATCTTTATATTCTTTGCCTAAACAACTTTGTCACTCGAATAAACTGTCAATTTTGAAGCTAGCTAATTTCGTCGTGACAACCCAAAATATTACAAAAAAAAATCTATTTTTAAAACATAATTTAAAAAAAAAAAATCTTATATTTCAAAATTATAGAAATGTAATGAAATCATCATGATTTTTATTAATAATTTTTTATTTTTTTATTTTCGTTTAGAAACAAACACACACTCTAACGGGCAAAAAAAGTCCAATGAAAATTGTATGTCGATTTTTACTTTTTTTACACAACTTTTGTTTTATATTTATAACGTCGTATCCAATCAGGCCTAGGGCAATTCGTCGTTGTGCATGAACTGGCTCTGGCCGTGCACGGAAGAAATATGTTAATAAAATCTCTTGCAATGTTAACAAAATTAAAATACTTTTTTTTCCTATTTAAACAATATTTTTAAGTTTTATTAAAAAAACGATTTTTATTAATTAATTGTAGGTATATAATTAATAAATAATTCATTAATATTTGTTAAAATTAATCTAAATATTTAATCTTTCAACTATTGTGTTCTACAATCTCTATATCTTTCTATACGCGTCCTAATAAAATATTTAAATGTAATATCCCAACAAGATATTTCATCTTCTCTTACATTTACTAACAATTAGTGTTTCCTATTTGTAATAGTAACATTTAATTATGATCTCAAACCTGACAATTCAAAATTAATGCAGTGTTCTGAAAATTGGGACTGTTGTTGTTGTTGGGATGCTTTTCAAATCTCCAATTTTTAATTTGAAACTACACAGAATTGTTAAATACATCTTAGAGGAGGAAAACAAAAAATCTTAAAAATATCCCCCTGTGAACTTGGATATGGCATTAATTTGATTTTTGCGGATTTCGAGGAAATGTGTTTTTTTTTTTTTGGTAATAACGAAATTCTTTTTTTTACAAACATGGCTAAACCACTATTTTTATCCAAAAACATTATTCTGAACTAAATTAAAAATTGGATGATCTTGGTGTCAAAATAACCCTTTTTGGCTATTCGCATATTTCAAGGGGGTGATAGCCCTTTTTTAAGGGCGATCCTAATATTTATGTATAAATTACAATTATCCGGGCCGTGAAATTTATTTTTTATTTTCCGATACTTTTTTTGGCTTATCTGCCATATATTTCTTGTTCGCAAGATACTGGTCGTAAATATTGAGATATTTTGATCAAATTAGGCACACCAAGATCGAAAAAATTTAGACATAAATTTTCTCTTATATGTTTTGTTTGTGTTTATAAGTGCACCTTTTTTAGATCAAGTTATCTATTAAAAAGACGTCAGATTATGTGCTAAAAATATTAGCGTAAACGGATTATTAGTTTGTTTACAAATGGACTTTGAACAAAAAGTGAGTTGTAAATAATAACACTGTGCTAAACAAAACCACCAAAGTTTGTTCGAATTTAATTTTTATGGCCTCTTGGGTATTTTGACCATTTGTTCCAATATGAGTGAAAATCAAAATAAATAATGATATACAGTTACTGTCATTAATATTCGGTTTTTATATATAAGATTTTAAAATCTAAAAATTTTGAATGAATTTAATTACATTTAGTAACGGTTTTATTTTTTTCCTTAAATATATATATTAAGTGCTCATTTTGAGATTTTTTTTTTAATAATATCGAAAGAATATTTTTAAAAATAAATACGAACCCAATCACTACACAAATACATGCCTCATTAATATTCGGTTTTTTGTTTTCATATAAAATACAACCCTATAATTTTGCAAGTACACAATAATTATTTGTAAAATCGGGAATCCCATATTAAACAAAGCCAAGCGAATAAATAAAAGTGAAGAAGCATTGTCAAAGGCAATTTGTTTTTTACATTAGCCGCAATGGGACGTATGGGCAAAAATACTTCGCTAGAGCAACGAAAATTAGTGATTTTTCATTACAAAAAAGGCAAAAATATAAATATATTGCTGAAATATTAAATATGAAGCCTAATACTGTCGGTGACATTATACGAAGATATAAAAATGAGGATAGAATAAATTTTAAAAAGCAGACAGGTCAGCCAAAAAAGCTTACCGAGATGGAGGAGCGCCGTATTGTAAAAAAAATCAAGGTAAACCCACGTTTAAGTGCTCCTAAAATTTTAGCTGAGGTTAAGACAGAATTCGGGAAAACAGTTTCAGAAGCAACAATACGTCGCATCATTAAAAAACAAGGGTACAATGGCCGAGTTGCTTGAAAAAAACCTTTCGTCAATTTAAAGAACAGGAACCACCGACTAAAATTAGCTAAGGAGCATATAAAAGAGATGTAAACTGGTGGAATGACGTTATTTTTCTCGATGAAAGCAAATTTAATTTATTTGGTAGCGACGGAAAGGCTATGGTGTGGCGAAAGCCGAATGAGGAGTTGAAAGGAAAAAATATTACTCCCACAATTAAACACTGAGGCGGAAGTCTAATGGTATGGGGTTGCATATCCGCAAAAGGGGTTGGAAAGCTTGTGTTTATTGAAGGTATTATGAACAAGGACTCATATTTGAAAATTTTAAGAGAAAATTTAAAACAATCTGCAGAAAAAATGGGAATTTCATCGACCTTCAAATTGTATCACGACAATGACCCTAAGCATTAAGCCCACATTGTCCGTGAATGATTGCTTTATTATTGCCCAAAAGTGATAAATACGTCTGCTGAATCCCCCGACATGAATCCCATAGAAAATTTATGGGACCATTTGGATCGCCGTATCCGTGAGAATCCAGTTTCTTCGAAAGGCGAACTCAAAAAAAGGCTGCAAGAAGAATGGGATAAAATCAGTGTGGATTACCTTCAAAAAATTATTCATAATATGCCAAACCGTCTTTCTGAGGTTATAAAAAATAAGGGATATCCAACCAGATATTAATTTAATTTCTTAAAATTTTTATTCAAATGATTATTTTATATATTATAAAAACCGAATATTAATGAAGTATGAATTTTTTAAGTTTTCAATTATTTTGTTTTCTTAATGTATTTTCTCAGTGTTCCTTAATCTAAAATAATTTTTTTTGTATCTCAAAATATATTTGTAAAACAAACAAAAATTTAATGTGCCTGTTTTTCCTTTATTTCTTGATAAAATTTAGCTTTTTGTAACTCAAATAAAAAAACCGAATATTAATGACAGTCAGTGTATTTATTGGAATGTAATTGTGTGCATTTATTGTTCCATTGAATCAGTGGCGCATGCAACCCTCGATTTTGGGGGGTGATTTTTGTGAATTTTAAAGAATTTTCTCTAATTTTTTGAGGGGGTACGGGAACTCTGAGTTGGATTTGTATCCGAAAAATTAGGATATGAAAAAGCAAAAATTTTTATTTTTTATTGTGTTCGCAAAACCTATATTTCCCTATTACTGAACTTATTGAGGTTTGAATTTTGGAAAAATTTTGATTTTTTTCTGTAAAGGTCATCAGAGTGACCCTTAAGCTAATAATTTGTACACCGAATAATTTATTTTTTTAGTACGCTAGATTGTGGTTTTGCGAAAACAAAGCATATGAGAGAAAAAATTAAACAAATTTTGGTTTTACAACCTCTTTTTGTACATAATCTATTTTGGACATAAATATTCATATTCCCATTTAAGAGCTGCAAAAACCAAAAAAGTGGAATTGCTGAAACGCCCTATTAGACATGACAAGGGCAGCAACATTCAAGCACTAAAAATTTAGAATATGCACTTCAAACTCGGTAGCGATGTTTAAAATAAAATACAATATAAGGGATCCGCCATTTTAATTAATAAATAAAGTATTTTAATTAATAAAGGGTCCGCCATCTAACGTTTTTTTTCAACTAGTGCTTATTTCGTGAATGGTAACACTTAGCTTATGTCTGATTTGACAGATAATTAGTTTTATGCTTCCGCTGAACGAATATGGTCCGTATGTTCGTTATCTTGTGAAAAAAGTGAAAGAAACTGGCATCCTCATCGATAAACCAAAGCGTGAAAAGCCAAAAACAGTGCGTACACCCGAGAATATTGCTGCTGTGGCAGAAAGTGTGCGTGAAGCGCCATCAACATCAATTCACCGTCGTTCTCAACAATTGAACATTTCGGAGACATCATTGAGACGAATTTTGCATAAAGACCTTGGTATGACGCCATACAAAGTCCAATTGGTTCAGGAGTTTAAAAAAAAAAAAGTTATTTGGCGGACCCTTTAAATGTATGATGACAATTTGTTGGTTCTTATCTTAATTAAGTTCTGTGTTCAGGTTTTAAAAAAAGATGGGCTACAAAGCAATGCCTTTTTGTTGGAAATTCTTTGATTTCGAAATTTAAAATCGATTTTGCTCTTTCCACTATAAACATGCATTTGTATAAAAGACGCTGCCCTGTACATCACTTGTGATCAAAAAAAATTCTCCAAATTTGTTCTGATTATTTTGTATAAAAGACGATTTGCTGTCTATGCAATCGCATTAGTTTTTTTTTTAATGATCAGATTTAAATTTTTTTATAAAAAATTATTGCCAAGAATTTCGGCAAGTAAAAGGCTGTAATTGTAAGTGTTTGTAATCCGAAATTCTGGAAACAGAACTTTTAAAAGTATACTGAAAATAATACATTTACTTTTAAACAGAAATAGCTGATTCGCGGCATAAATAAAATCACTTAAAATTTATTTTTTTATAGAAAAATTTTAAATTTTAAATTTCAATGAAAATGAAAATGAAAATTATTCAAATTCGAGGCCATACTTTATCTTTTTTTATTAGGATATTGTCCTAACATATAATCTATAGATATTTGTTATGTTAAATCACAAACTCAATGAGAATTTCTTGTCCTCGTCTAGGAGCGAGATTCAAAATTTAAAATATCAAAGAAAAAACAACAACAAAAAATTGTCACAATTGGCTTTGTCATCTTCCAAATACTACTCTGTTTTTTTGACAGACCTAGCAATGTAGTGACGTTTATTCAAGTAAATCAACAATAGAAAATCATATGTTTTCTATTAGTTTCAGTTACATTTAAATTTGCACAAGCACCTGCATATTTGTTATTTAAATTTATTTTCATCGGGATAAACATTAATTGCATTTATAGTAATTAAATGTGCTAAAGTCCCAAAACTTATTTAACAAATTGTGAAAAGCAATCTGATGTAGGCGTGTCCCTATCCGGATTTCATTCTTGCCCAAGGAAATCTTCAGGGGACTTTGTTATTAGAATTTCTAGAGATATTTGTTATGTTAACTCACAAACTCAATGAGAATTTCTTGTCCTCGGAATAAAATCCGGATAGGGACACGCCTACATCAGATTGTTTTTCACAATTTGTTAATAAGTTTTGGGACTTTAGCACATTTAATTACTATAAATGCAATCTATTGAGTTTTTGTTTTCAAATTTATTAATTAACCACTTTCAGGAATGTGTTGATAGATATATTTCGGGAATTTTCTAAGTTCCCATCATCAGAACACGTTTTGAAAGAGGTAACAATCCCATGACAAACATCAAACATTCATATAAACTAGTTTACTCACTACATGAGAACTAATATATTAGCTTGAAGTTAAAGATTATCACCATTGATCAAAAATAAATTTAAAACTTGTTCGTTATGTGCAAGCTCTACCTTTGGTAGATATACAATACACGCTTTTTGTTTTTATTCTCCTTATTATTTTCACACTTGTTTTGTTTAAAACCAAGATGTAAAGGATGTAAATTTTTTAAATTTCAGCCGACTTGTTTTAATACCAAAAGTCAGAAGCAATTTTTGTTTAATTTTAAATAAATAATTTTGAAGGTAGCCAAAGTAATCCAAAACTAATAATCCGTTAACGTGTTGCTCAAAGTTAGTAGTCCAAAAATTAGTTGTCCAAAAGTGGTAGGTAATCCAAAAATGTTGTTGTTTAATCTTCAATATTTTACACGAAACGATGTGTTCATGGACGCGTTTAAAACCGTATTGTTAGCTACCTTTGAGTTGTTCTGCCTATTTATTACATTTAAAGTATGCAAATGAGGAGAATACATTTTCCAATGTTTTCCAATATTTTAAAATTTGAATATGCGCAGCAAAAAAAACCAAAAGGGAATATAAATTTACAAATAACAACAGTTTTCTAATATGGGGTGGTTGGAAACATAAAAAATAGTGACGGTTTTTTAACAACCCCTTTAAAAATTTTGAGTGATATCTTTTAACCCTTTAATGTTTATTTTTTAGAACTGGAAATTTTTGAAAAAAGGGGATGAGATTAAAGGGTTAGTTTTTTGAGATATTTAAAAAAAAGTCTGTGATTCATTTCGAAAGAGACTATATTTTCAGTCTTTCATTACAGAGTTGCCAGGCAAAGAATATATCTGAAAGAATTGTTTTAAAGAACAGTATTTTAATTGTTACACTCATGGAAAAAGGTTTCATTGTATTTATGAAACACTTTCGAAAATCTATGAAACGTTATCATATTTATGAAGTTTTCATAATTATGAAGAAACTTTTCATAAATATTATGAAACATGCTTCATAAATTCTTCATCATATCAGAGAAAAAAGTCATCAATATTTTATTTTTTTTTATAAAAATTTAACATATCTCGAAAACCGAAAGAGATAGGGCAAAACCGGAAAAAAAAAATTACTGTGGTGGAGTTCTAATGCTCTTCGATAATAAAATTGAGTGAAGTCAGAATGGAATTCCGAAACGCACCAAATGAACAATATTTCTATGAAACCGTTTCATAAATATATTTAAAAATTTTTCATTGTATGAAAAACAAGAAAGTTGTCATAATATTTTACTTTGAGTGTATACTAGGGTGTCACTTAAAAATAGATTTGTCATTACACCACCCAGTTTTTTTTACAAATGGTTCCAAATGGAAGAAATCGATTTTTTTTTTTGGAAAACGTTAACCCGGGTACAGTGAAATAACTCCCAAATGAAATAAGTCCCAATGGAAAAATGAAATAAGTCCCAAAAAATTTTCCATGTAAATTGGGACTTATTTCATTATGAAATAAGTCCCAATGCGTTGGGACTTATTTCATAATTTTTGTTGGGAGTTAATTTATTATGAAATAACTCCCAAATGAAATAAGTCCCAACAGTTTTTTTGTTGGGAGTTATTTCATTTGGGAGTTACCATTGGCACTTATTTCATCGCAGTTGGGACTTATTTCATTTTAATTGCAAACACAATTTAACGATTGGCCAATGGTGCAATAAAGCCTTTATTTTGTATTTTTTGATTCTTTTTGTTACACTGTTCAGTTTTTCTGCGTGGCGGCCTGCGGCCGATCTTAGGGGTTTTCTCCTCCATAGGACGCGGCAGGTGGCTTCGCTGAATACAGTTTTCCTGCGCCCGTCTCATTATCTTCCCTAGTGTGACGCGCGCAGGGAAACTTTATTCAGCGAAGCCACCTGCCGCGTCCCATGGAGGAGAAAACCCCTAAGAGCGGCCGCAGGCCGGCACGCAGAAAAACTTTATAAAGCAAAGATTTTCAATATTGTTGCAGTTAAATTTTTTGTTGAATTATTAATGTTCTATTAATTTTTGTTAATATGAAATTTTTTATAATTGTTCAATAAAATATAAGAAGAATAAGAATAAGAAATTTAATTGCTTCATTTAAAAAAAAATTTAAGTGAAATAAGGCCTTTACGGCTTTATTTCACTTTCAAAGTGCAATAAAGCCTTTTTGCAATAAAGGCCTTATTTCTCAATTGAAAGTGAAATAAAGCCTTAAAGGCCTTATTTCGTAAGGCATTATTGCACTCCACCTATGCTTACATATACTTATGAAATAAAAAGTGTTCTCTAACAGAAAAACAAAACAAACGAAAATTGGGAGTTAATTCATTTTTGTTGGGACTTATTTCATTGGGAGTTAATTCATTTTTTTGGGATTTATTTTTAAATTTTGAAATAACTCCCAAAAATTGGGACTTATTTCATTTTTCTCATTGGGAGATATTTCATTTTTTTACATTGGGTGTTATTTCATTTTTGATGGGACTTATTTCATTGGGAGTTATTTCATTGGGACTTATTTCATTTGGGAGTTATTTCACTGTACCGTTAACCCGTGCCGAAAGTGGCCGAATATGGCCCATTTTGGAATAAAATGTATTATTATTAAAAATTCCCAAAATTCTAAATTTCGAAAAAATTTATTTTTTATTTCATTTATTCGATTAATATAACCAAAATTTTTCCTATATGGAATACTGCCTTCATCGGATAACCTATTTTAATCTGGAATTACCCACGAATTTAATAAAATTGCAAATACGTATTTTTTAAAGATATTTTAAAATGCCTAATTAGAAGATGTCGATTGCTATTATAAAAAAAAGAATAAACTGGAAAATAAAAACGACAAAAACGTTATTTTAACCCTTTCACGACCGAACATTAACTGCTTTTCTTGCGGATTCGGGTATATCGACCCACATTTCAAAAGAAAAGTGTCGTCAAAAATATTTGGTCCAACTCCTTCTATGATAAAGTCCATGTGACATATATATCGCATTGGTCGTCAAAGGTCAAAATTACTGAACAAAGTACATTACCCAAGTAATAGCGGAGGACGTGTCGAGTTTATTTCTATTACATTGTTTACGTCATATGGCAATTCTAAACACGAAGATGTCAAAATTTTTAAAATAGCTTGAGTCGCTTGTTTTGAATGTAGTTGTAACATATCATTTTTATATGATATTTCGAAATTGTGACCAGATTTAGATTTGGGGACCAGATTTAGAATTAGGTGAAAAAATCTATACATATCAATTTATTTAAATAAAATCCAACAAAAATTGTTTGAATTTCATTACGAACAAAAAAATAAAAAAAACTGAACAAAAGTCTCCTCTTTTTTACCTTTGCGGTTAAATGTTGTATCAGTGTCCTGCTATATATGGAATGAATCAATTCCAAATATGTCAATGCTTCTTGAAACTTGAAGGATTGGATCATGTTCTGCCAAAATTTCCATCCCCTATGTCTAATAGCTTCCGAAGAAATGTGTAGGGGAAAGGCTTGCAGGTTGCCACCCCTTAGCTTTTTTGCCCATAACGCATCATAACGTTTCTCCTAGTCTATAGTTACAATTATGCCGAAGACAAGAAAAGAAAATACCAATTGGTTACCGAAATATAGCCGTGAGAAAAATTGCATGTTCTTTAGAAAAATTAAGTTTAAGAACATTAGCTAACCCTGCAAAACCCAAATGGAGCTTTGTTAGTTTCGATAAGTACTTCGAGAAATTCAACACGAGAAGGAGTTTGCAGCCGATGACTTCAAAAATGTTGCACTGACCTCAAAAATGTTGCAAGAAAAGTAAAAAATAAAAAAAATGTAATTCCCATATTGCCAAAAATTATCCCATTAGGGCTAATTTTGGTTACGCATACTTTCGAATATTAACGAATGAAATATAGCGATTTTAATGATTTTCTCAAAAAAAAAAAAAAAATTTTTAAATTTTTTTTTCATCCGGGACATATAAATCCAATATGGGACATATAAATCCCATTGGTCGTCAAAGGAAAAAAATGGGAGGTACATTCAGGGGTCTTCTGCTTCAAAAATATGTAGTTGTTGGGTTGTAATACAGTTTCTCTATTTTTAATGTAAATGTCAGTCATTTGTAGAACAAGTTTAATTTTTTACTAACCTTGTTATTCATTTGAAAAAACAAACCACATCAAATCACTGTTTTATGATGTTACATTGCTTTTTTACAGATGTTTTTTGTTATTAAAAAAAATAGCGCGCCCCGGTAGGCTAGTTGGTAGCTTGCTGGCTTATAAGTGCGGGGGGTCGTGGGTTCGATTCCCACCAGAGGCACTGGTTTGTTATCGCTACAACGCGCCGAAAGCCATAGTAGCTAGTGCTCGGTTATGGTAATAGTATATAATTTGTAATTATATGATTATTAATTAATAAAAAAAAAATAAAATAAAAAACTAAACAAAACAAAAACCTCCTCTTTTTTACTTTTGACGACCAATGGGGGTACATATATATATCGCAATCAATTACAAATATTTTAATGTTTCTTGAAACCTGAAGGATTTGACCCTGTCCTACACAAAGTTTGATCCCCTATGTCCAGTAGCATCCAAGAAAATGTGTACAAAAAATTATGAAAAAAATATTGATATTTTTTAACTTTGGGGTCACCCTATTCGGCTCTTAGACTTTATTGGTTAAAGTGGTTGGTATGATATGAAATCCACATCTATTCTTTGTCGATACACATCACACTCGGAAAAATTGGTTAAAAAGTTTAGCTAATACAAAAAAAAATGCGGCATATATCAACCATTCGTTGTCAAAGGGTTAAGGATATACAAAGAAAAAAATTTTAGTTCTGGAATTGGAAAAGAACTAAGAAGAATACCCCTTTAAAACATAACAATTTTGCCATTTAAAAACACACGGCGTTGCCAGTTGTTTTTAAAACACGGTATTGGCAGTTTTTGCTAAAACAGTGTTGCATTGTTTGTTTTTGGAATGTCAGCATGACGTAAACTAACGACTTTGTTTAAGATTGATTATTGTTGATGAGTTTTTGTTTATAATTTATTTCCAATGATAAATAAATTAAATTATGTAAATTTTCTTAGCAATAAATTATTTGTTTCATCACTGAAAATTTCCATTTAAATCGTATTTCAATAGAAACAACATGTTTATAAAGAATTATATTGATTGAATAATAATAAAAAAAATGTGTAACCTCGTAAATTATAGAGAAAAATAACAGAGATAAAAACACCTAATTTGTTTGATTTCAATAAATATGCAGTTTCGTTTTGTACACAAACATATTTCTATATGTTAAATGACACCTGTCTGTCATTGTGACATTTTCACCAAAATGTCAATTTGACATATAGTTATAGAGTGTTTTTGTCAACACTAATACATTGACAACATGTTTAAAAAGTAACGATTATAATTATAAATAATTTTATGCAATTTTGTTAAAAAAAAAAATATTTAATTTACTGAAAAACGAAGAACATAATTTAGCAAAAAAAAAAAAAAACTCTTAAATGAAGAAGAGTCATTCAAACATTTTCGATGCGGTCTTCGGATATGTGACTGTGGATATCGTTCAAAATAAACAAATAAACGATATTCAACGTTCTTATAATATATCGCTCATTTTCTAGAATAACGTCATAACTAAAAAATTTTGATTTGCTATAAAACGAATTAAAGTTTTCAATTTACTCTCACCTTGAAGAAAAAAATAACGACATAATTTCTCTCAAGAGGTTGAGTATACAAGATATCAATACGACTTTTTGACACAAGATGATACGTGATATAACGAATAATTCTGCGTCATTAACTCAAAATTAATGTTATTTGCGTTGTGACGTGTCTTGAAGTAAATGAGCGATATGTGCTATATTAAGTTTTTTAAAATTCGGTGCAGTTTGAGTTGCATAGCGGCTCAAAATTTGATATTTTGTCAAAATTGAGAGAAATAACTAATTTTTTAGGGCGAACTAAGGACCGTGACGGGTTACCTCACGGGACACTGTGGCCTTAGGTATCAATTGTACAAGATGGGACGATCCGCAACGGATACGTGCAGGTTTTGTGAATTGGAACCCGAGACCTCAGAGCATGTTCTCTGCAAATGTCCGAGGCCTCTCCGACAGGAGGGTGCGTTATTTTGGTGGTCGAATAGTGACGCCATCGGACGTTTGGAACTGTTTACCTGGTAGGATAGTTGGCTTCGTAGAGAGCCTGAACCTATAAAGTGTATTCGTTGGCAGCACAAAATACCAACTTCTGGTCCGCGGTGCATAGTGCCACTCTAGTCTAATCTAATCTAAACTAATTTTTAAGCTGCTCTGATTTTTTAAGTTTTTATCCGATTATTAAAAATCTTATCTCATATGAAAGATTTGATATTTTATTTTATTTATTTTGAATTTTTCGGAAATATTTTAACAACTACATTTCTGATTTGCTTTAACAATTTGCGGTGATTGATCATATTCTCTTGTACAAAAAAAATCTGAGTATGTTCTCCATTAGCCGAAAAATATTTTGATTTTAGTAAGAAATTCTGATATTATTTTCTTAAAAAGTATTATAGAGCAATTCCATATGAAAACGATCAAAATTGGCAAATTTTTGGAGGACCCCCTCTCCGATTTTAAAATAAATAGTCTCAATCGATTGCCCAGCAAAAAATAATGTACCTACATATTTTTTTTTTTTTTTATAGTGACTGGTTTAGTGGTGGTGTGCACCACTGTCATGTGAAGAAGAATTCTTCATAAGGGACCTCATTGAAAGTTGTTTTGAAAAAAAACTACTAAAGCGATCGCAACGAGTGATAGCTCGTTGGAAAGGTATTGAATCAGGCTTTAATTGAAAAATAAAATTTTCCTAATTTTTCTCAGAAATTTACCTTTTTTCCCATGAAAATTAAATTTTCCCATGAAAATTAAATTTTCCGATTTTCCACAGAAGCTCCTAAATTTTCCGGCTAATTTCATTTTTTTTGGATTCCTCATAATTTTTGCTTTAAGAATCAGCAATAAAAAAATGGGCCCCGACTCCTTGTTTGGACAGTAGAAGAGCATTTAAGAGACCACCTTGTTCTCATTGTTTTTATATTTTTTATAATTGAATTATTTTTAATTATTAACAAGAAAAATTAGGAAAATTTTATTTTTCAATTAAAGCCTGATTCAATACCTTTCCAACGAGCTATCACTCGTTGCGATCGCTTTAGTAGTTTTTTTTAAACAACTTTCAATGAGGTCCCTTATGAAGAATTCTTCAATTTTGTCACATGACAGTGGTGCACACCAACACTAAACCAGTCACTATAAAAAAAAAAAAATATGTAGGTACATTATTTTTTGCTGGGCAATCGATTGAGACTATTTATTTTAAAATCGGAGAGGGGTCGTCCAAAAGGTGATCGCTTTCATATGGAATTGCTCTATATTAAATTTTGTTTAACACATACTCGAGAATGCCTTTTAAATTGTCTTTGGTGCTCTGAATCCGAATCTGTTTTCGTACCTTCCCAAGTCAATCAAGTTTTAGAACATTATAACCTTACAAATGCAAAAACATGTTTTTTCGTCTATTCGGTACTTTACAACACCGCGAATATTTCCTCTTACTGGAAACTCGTTACGGCTTCCAAAACAATCTATCTAATATTTCTCTCTGTTTTCAGATAAACCGTCCTTTGAAAAAATGGCAATTTAGTTCCTGGTTATGGCTGGCAACGAATCGAAAATTGAGATATCAAGTATTTTCAAAAGGCTTTTTAATAATGGAGAGCACTATTGACATTTGCGGTAACGAGATTTAAAATTAGAAGATATATTCGCGGTCACGAAAGTCACGAACATGATGGAAAATCGTAGCTTGTAGAGGTTCTGAATATGGGGCTTGAGTTTAGCGAAATTTTAAATTCGTGTGTATTGCAGAAAATTATAAATTTATCGTTTTTTAGATATCAAAATTTTTTACTAAAATCAAAATATATTTCAACCCCATGATGAAGCGACACTGAATTTGGATATGTTATACAAGGTGATCTATCACCGAAAATTGTTAAAGTGAACTCATAAATGTAGGTTCGCGAAAAATAGCGGTTTTGTGATACTCATATTAGGTAAGTATATTTAAAAAAAACAGCAAAAAAAATGTTGCTAATTCTCAAAAGGTATATATGTACTTTCAAAATTATAAGTATTTAGGTTTGGCACCTATCAGTCAAGTAATCAATTTCATTTTTCTCTTAAGTTAATATTAACGAAAATAATTATAATATTATTTTTGTTTATACAAATGTTGTGAATGTGAAAGTTATTAACTACTTAAGTTTTACTTGACAAACTTGAAACACTTATATAACATGAACTATAAAGCAAATGAGAATTTTATAGGCTTACAAATTTTAAACATATTAAAGACAATTTTTAAGAAATTGTTATACTTAATTTTAAGAAGTTAACATTTTTGAACTAAATTTGAGTAAGTTGCATATTTGGTTTTAGTTTTTCCATACAATTTTAAATTTCTTGATTTTCAGTTTAATAACTTCTTAAAATTTAAGATTATTTACTAAAAAGAAATAAATTTTCTGATATTTTTTTAAGAATATTAACCTTATTCAAGGAAGGAAAATTAAAGAAATTCGCTTACTATTTTTGAAAAATATCGGTGTTCCTTACGTAGGGGTCTCCAATAGTTGTTGAATCTGGACTATCAAGACTGAACTTTTTCTCATCAGAAAAAATCATCTTCAAAAGACATTTATGTTCAAACGGTCCTATCAACAACAGCGATTATTGACTTACATTTATCCACTTGAATTTAAATTCCTATCAGAGAACTCACATCGAGCAGTTTTGTGGCTGGTTAATAACCTTGGCACAGACATCAGCTTTTGACGAGTCGTTCTCTGGGAATCCTTTGAGAGCCTACTTATGGTTTATTTGGACGCATTACATTCGTCGATTATCAGGTTTAGACTCTTCATTGGGTTGCTGGCACAGTTGATTATTTTGTGACTATTTTACGCAGGTTCCGATCAGAAAGCTTTTTTTCGGGCCGTCTGTTCTATTACCATAAGCACACATAATTTGCAAAATTTGTGACAACCATATGTGAACGGTTTATTTTTCTATCAGTTTACCGATAACTGAAGCCACTTTTTAAATAGGCTGAAATTTGCTCTTTTTCAAAATCACTATGATATTAACCAAGCTGCCTTTTATTGCAAATTCATTAAAATTGCATTAAAAACAAAAATAATTGTTTAATATTCATTTGCTATTCTTCTTTGTTTACTGTTATATGCACCCTATGGGAATGAGGAGTCAATTGACCTAAAAGTGACTGGTTAAAGAAGGACTTATCACAGGACTGGTATAATTTAATACTGAAGGGGGTTAAGCAGTGTCAACTGTTCTAAAATTACCAATCCTGTGACTGGTAAAAGGAGGACTTATCACCTAACCAGAATGCTTATTAACAAGAAGAAGCCAGTTGGCCA
>CM037854.1:35292330-35594825 GCA_021234595.1 Delia radicum | reverse complement strand
TAAAAATAGAACTGTTATGTTGTGTTGGAGTTGTACTTCTGAGATTATGTATGCAAGAACAAAAAACACCGTGTATTGAATAAAACTAGTTTTAATCACAACAAAACTCGACCTGACGATAGCTCAGAGGGCTAAGCGCTCTGTCTAACGTGTAGTGCGAGTGGCAATGTGACATTAGAAAATCAGTTATCTATACCACGGTCAGTGATTGCACAGAACCTTTCATATAGACGCAATCGAACAAATAAAAACATAACAATATTACATTATTCAAAAAATTCAAAAAACAGGGTCACTGACGAAGGTTCAATACCAGAAAACTGCGCAGGTCTGATTCAGAAAAAATGGAAAAATTTGCAATGTAGTTATGATTTTTAGAAATACACTCATTCTTCTCTACCACGACCTTCACTATAAAAAAATATGTTAACCGACTTTCACATTGTTATTGTTTTTGTTATTAATAAAGAATAATACAAAAAATGAAGTAGAGTACCGATTTTTACTAGAAATTTTTAAATATTATTTCGGAAATTTTTTTTTTCAATATCTTATTTGTGGCATTTAAGTTTTGTAGATACAAGATTGGCTGTAAGTCATGTTTTTTTTCTAATAAAATGGCCAAAATCTTTAGAAAAACCGTAAATTCCTATATAAATAATACGAGGGCTAATAAATAACTCCGTGACTTTTTGAATGAAACAGTTTTTTTTTGCAAAAAAAAATTTATTTTTCAACATAATCTCCTTTTAGCTCAATATACTTAGTCCAACGTTTCTCCAATTTTTGTATAACTTTCAAAAATAGGATTTTTCGTGGTCCATAAAATAGGCATTTATTTGATCAATAATTTAATCGTTGGAGCTAAATCTCTTTCCAACCGAGCCATTTCTTTAGGTTTGGAAATAGGAAATAGTCACTGGTGGCTAAATCCGTAGTTAGAATATGGCGGATGAGGTACCAATTCGTAACTCTCACTTCATGGAATTTTGCCATTGAGACTGCACACGTGTGCACCCGTGCATTATGTTGATGAAATTTTTTTTTTTCTTGGCTATGATGGGGTCGTCTTTTTAAATCGTCGTTAAATGATCCAATAAGTTGGCGTAATATTTGCCGTTTATTGTTTTTTCCTTTTGAAGGTAATCGATATGTATTATCCCTTGTGCATCCCAAAAAAAACTGATGCCATCACCTTATTGGCCGACAAACTTACTTTAGCCTTCTTCGGAGCCGGTTCACCAGGAGCAACCCTTGTTAGACTGATGCTTGGTCTCCGGTTCATCCAACTCATTCGAATTGCGGTTTAAACAACTACAAACAATTCTTTGAAATTGTCACAACGATTACGTTTATAGTCAATTGATTGCAAACTCGGCACCCACCGTGCACCCAACTGATCATTTAAATTCGAATCCACACTGCCATATGAAATGCATATGGCAATCAACAATCTCACACGCACTTTTACTCTTCGATCGGCCAACACCATATAGTGGATTTTTCGACATTTTCGGGTGTATTTACCTCAATTGGCAGTCCAGAACGTTCAGCCTCATTTGTACTTGTGCGACCCACAATGAAAGTCAGTAAACCACTTTTTTACCGTTGAATCGATTGTACAGAGTCCCATAGTATTTATCAAGCTTTTCCTTGGTTTGACTGACGGTTTTTTTTCCGCAAAAAATAATGTTTAATGAGCACTCGAAATTCACTTTTTTCCATTTTTTATAAAACTCCACCGAGGTTGTATGTTTTGAACAGCTGTTAAACGCAAAGTAAATGACGGAACTTGCTCAAAATTGACAGTAGTCTATTATCAGGTGGTACTTGATGTTAGCAGTGTTGCATTTCATATAACTACGAGGGGAAGTTCGAAAAATCACAGACTTATTAATCCGGCCTCGTAACTCCACAAATATAAACTGCAGATCCAAAATATTATTAAACAGTTTTTTAAAACCTCTACAGAGAAAACAAATTTATTGTGACAAACCCGAATTTTTTTTAAACCCGAATGGTTTGGTTGTACCAACCGAATCATTTGATGGCCGTAATCAAATATATTACAGCGTTAATTTAAATATACTGTTCCAGCCGAAATTCTGTTGCATGACCGATTTTCGGCTGTCGCAATCAAAAATATCCTGTGTTTGCAACCGAACTATCAGTTGACGAAAAATTCCGTCGTCACAGTGAATCCTTTTATTTATGTAAAAAGCATTTAAAATCCATCTATTTTGAAATATTTTTTCTCAAAAAAAAAAAAAAATACGATATAGTTTCGTTTATAATTTCAAATTAAAAAATGGAAACATTTTCGAAACAATAAATTTATTCTGGATAATTATAAAAATTCCGTTATGTATCGTAAAAACTTGGGTCTTCAAAATTTTTGATTTCTAGGAATTTAAATTTTCAACTTAAATACCTTTAAGCATAACTTCAAGTTACAATAGCATACCTACCTAGCGGCTAAAATTTTATAAAAATCAGATATATTTATATCTTATTAGATATAATTTAATGTCCCGGATATGGACAAATGTCGGATAAAATTGTATCAAATTATATCTAATTTGATATAATTAGATTGACCAATTTTTTGGGCCAATTGTATGTGTTTATTCATATATGGGAACTTATTAAATGAGATATAATTTTATTAGAACCCGGGTTTTTAGAAAAAAGAATATAAGACAGATATACGAGTCCTTGCTGCTATTGAACTTAAAATTGTCACAAATATTACTGATTCCTTTTGAGAACAATAACCGATTTTTAATACATTGTAAAGGATATTATAGTTATTTAAATTATTTTAAATTTTTAACATAATAAAAAAATGTGTAACAAGCGCATGTTTTTCAAAGTATTTATAGCGTTTTTTATGAAAAAGGATATATGACATGCTATACGAGTCCTTGCTTCTATCAACAATATAAATTGGTACAAACAATACCTACTTTAATTCATAGAATAATAACCATTTTTACGACATATTAAGGAGAATTATAGCTTTAATTCATAATTCAGGATGTATGGGAGGTGCGCGTATCCTTGTGATGGTTTTTCCAAAATTGCGTTATTTTTATAATTTCGTGCCAATTGGTATGCCACATACGACAACTCTTCTTTTGTATCCATTCCTTATATGAGGACCAAGCAGTGCACGACTTAACGTTTATGTAACTTTGTATGTATGGTTTTTTAGCGTTGCCAACCGAAATTATATCAAAACAAAGAATTGTAGACAATTACAAGAGGAAAAGTTTGATTAACTGTTAATTAAAACGATTAAAAATGGTTAATAGATTTGTTTAGGACTTTATTACGAAGTAAATCCCATTGTTGATTCACTTTTCTGTATAAATTCGCTATTAGTTTTCGAGGTACAGTAGAATCTCAGAAATTAGAACCACTTTGTACATCGGGCAGTTCTAATTTCTGAAAAGTTCTAATTTCTGACATTTTTTTTTACAGAAAATTATAATAAACTAGTTATGTAAGCTTTATTTTAACATAAACAATTTTATTTAATAATATTTAATTAATTGAACATATAGAGCAATTCCATATGAAAGCGATCACCTTTTGGACGACCCCTCTCCGATTTTAAAATAAATAGTCTCAATCGATTGCCCAGCAAAAAATATGTACCTACATAATTTTTTTTTTTATAGTGACTGGTTTAGTGGTGGTGTGCACCACTGTCATGTGACAAATTGAAGAATTCTTCATAAGGGACCTCATTGAAAGTGTGTTTATATTTTTATAATTGAATTATTTTTAATTATTTAACAAGAAAAATTAGGAAAATTTTATTTTCAATTAAAAGCCTGATTCATACCCTTTCCAACGAGCTATCACTCGTTGCGATCACTTTAGTAGTTTTCTTCAATTTTATCACATGACAGTGGTGCACACCACCACTAAACCAAGTCACTATAAAAAAAAATATGTAGGTACATTATTTTTTGCTGGGCAATCGATTGAGACTATTGATTTTAAAATCGGAGAGGGGTCGTCCAAAAATTTGCCAATTTTGATCGTTTTCATATGGAATTGCTCTATAATTAATTCATAGAAAAACTTTAACATTTTTTTTTATTATTAGGTATTTAATTTGTACAAGCATATCAAATTTCACATGCATATGACCTAATTGTACTCACCACACGAATAACTCGGGATTCCCCGTTTTATTTTACTTCAATGAGCAAAAAATAATTTGGTAGTGAAAATACAAAACAAAATAAAAAAAACGCCCAGAAATTGGAACCACAGGTTCTAATTTCAGATGCGTACAATACATTGCAAAAAATAATTTGTAGTGAAAATACAAAACAAAATAAAAAAAAAACTCCCAGAAATTAGAACCACAGGTTCTAATTTCAGAGCGTACAATACATTGGAATGGCCGGTTCTAATTCTGGACGGTTCTAATTTGTGAGATTCTTTGGTATGGAATGTTATTTAAAAAAGTTTTCCAAAAGTTCCCAGCCAAAAACTACATTTTATTTATAGAAAAATAACACTTTTTTGTAAACAATTTAATAACCTCAAAAAAATTATAAATTAATAAAATTTTAATGACGTCTTTTTTCTGTAAGCTAACAAAAAAATGGCGTCACTGGAAATTTACAAAAATACCTTTAAACGCCCCCTGACAAAAGTGTTACAAACAAACCATAAAAAAAGACAATAATTCTTGAATAACTCTCTATACTCTACTAGATAAATAATGTTAACACAAACGCTTGCCAGATTTGTGCGGCAGTTGCCCCAAATGTGGGGAAAAAACACTTTTGTTTTAAGTTTTTTTTTTTTATTTTTATTTCACCATCTTTCTATTTTATTAATTTGTGGCATTTAAAAACTCCCATGAGGGTAATTTTTATCGGGATTTCTAAAATTTTCAAAAATCAAAAAATTTCAAAATCTTTAAGCATAAATTTTTGTAATGAATTTTTATTTTGAAACATAAGTAAAAAAAAACCTTTATTTTTAAATCAAAAAATTAAAAATAAAAAAAAAACTTTTGTTAATGCTCGAAAAACTAAAAGTCCAAAAAATAACTTTTATATTTGCTCGAAAAAAATGATAACCGCAATTTAAAAAGCAGAGCTTTTAATGAAAAACTTGTCCACAAAAATCAATATCCACTTGAATCAGTTATCCGACATTGACATATGTATACCTTTTCTGTTTCAAAATTAAAATAGCTGTTATTTTCCGGTCACTGGAAAATTGTTATCCAGCAATTGCCCAATAATATTTAAACCAAAATATATTATTTAAAAACCAAAATAGTGGAAATTAGATTACATATGATTTTCTAACAATTGTGAATTGTTGTGGTGTTTGTCTTAGCTATCTTCTGGCAATTACAATTAAATGTAAAATCGACCCCGTGTAATTGAAACTGGTTTTAAGCCACAGCAAAAATCGACCTTACTTAGATCAATTGGTTAGAGCCTCTGTCTAAAGCAGCTATGCCCACCCCATATGCCCGCGAGCGAAAACAGCTTTTTGTGCTTTCACATGTACACATAATGAGCTTTGTGCTTTCACACAAACTCGAAATCTACAACCGATAAAATTGAATAGTCGCATAGTTAAAAAAAAATTTTAGTTCATTTTAAATAAATTAATTTTAACTATCTTGATCATTAATAACTATTTGTTTTTTGTGTCAAAAATTTTTAATTGTCATAATAAATATAACGAATTTTCGTAAGCATAGAAAATTTGACTTTTGTTTTAAAAATTGTTAAACTTTAAATTTAAAATATTTTAATTGAAAAAACTTAAATTTTGATGAAATTATAAGTATAAAGTGTATACTTCTCTTATACATCCATTGTTTATACTATAAACAATGGATGCAACATTTAAATGAGTAATTGTTACTACTATTATGGTTAAATTATAAATCAACCTAAGAAATATTTTGGGTGTGTAGTGATAAACAATAGGATGGGCCGAAAGTACACATAAAGAGCTTTGTGTACGCGAAACCTAGTAATCAATCGGGTCAGCTAGAAAACATTTGTGCAATGCTTGCGTTTATTAACAAAATAAAGGGTGGTCATAATGCCCTCAACCACAGGAAGTTTAAAGCCCTTCTTGATGAACTTGACTCTGACTACGGGGATTTACTTTTATATACTGAGGTACGCTGGCTGAGCAGAGGCAAATGCATGGAAAGATTATTTAATTTAAGAAAAGAAGTAATAATTTTTTTTGAACAGAATATGAGTTCAGATGCTGAAAAGTTTATTTCAGCTCTTAAAGACAAAGATTTTATTTTTGATTTAGCTTTCTTGTGCGATATCACTAAATTAATGAATTGAACTTAATGCTGCATGGTAAAAATAAACAAATTTTTGATTTAGTACGAATCAAAAACTATTTTGAAAAAAAAAATTCAAATATTATTAAACGAAATTAAAATAATAATATATCCAACTTACCAAACTTAAAACAAATCTTTCATGAACATGAAGAATTTAACAGAATGGAAGAATATTCAAAAATAAAAGAAACACTTCTGCAAAATTTTTAGGTTCAGATTTAAAGACTTTGATGTTATCACAAAAAAGCATAGATTTGCAACGACCACCCTCTTGCATGTAATATACAAGAATAAAAACTAAGCTTCATGAGAATTAACAAGAATGAGAGAAGATTTTCTAATTCCCCAGAAAGTGGTGAAAATTTTGGACGGCAAATAAAAGATGATAAGTATCCTAAGCTCAAAATTAAATTTAAAAATTATATTCTATGTTTGGGTCCACGTACAATTGTGAGTCAGCCTTTTCTACCATGAAAATATTATTAAGTAAATACCGACATAGATTGACCGATAACCATCTTTCAGATCTCATTCGAATTAAAAATTATGAGAGTGAAATAGAAATAGTTCATCTATATAATGCGTTCCTCTTAAAATGTGTACAACACAATAAACCAGGAAACGATATAGTATTGTTAACTATATCTTATAAAATATACACTCATGGGCAATGAAGTAGGTACCCTTAAATAATTCATAAAATATATTAAATTTTAAAATAGTTCTACAAAAGCGGATATTTCGGCCCATCCTAATAAACAAAAGTAACAATAAAAGAGCTTTTACGCGTACCCAACACACTCGAACAATCGCATACATTGACGTTGGGCATAGCTGGTCTAAAGTGTAGTGCGAAGTGCATGTGGCAAAGAAAGCAGGTTCAAGCCACGGTCAGGATTGCATTTAATAAATAAACATTTCATATAGATGCAATCAAACAATAAAAACCATAACAAATAATTACAGTATTGTCAAAAAGGATTACTGATGAAGGTTGTGTTACCAGAAACTGCGCAGTCTAATTCAATAAAAAATTTACAATGTAGTTATGATTTTTAGAAAAGTATGCTTAATCTTCTCTACCACGCCTATCTCAAACAATTGAAAAATATGTGCATATTAATTATAGTATTAATTGCACACTGTCTAAAAAGACGATGAATAAAATTCAAAATCCCCAACAAAATGTTTTCCCATTTTCGGTTGTTGTTTGTTATGTGGATGAGAAAGACCGGAAATTTATTCTTAGTTCATCGATTGTATATGAGCTACTTCAAAAATTGTCGACATCTGTTGAAACTGACTTTAGATGCCTCTTATTTCGCAAGGTTTTATTAATTGAGAAGAACGATGGACAGGGTTAGGTTGACTGAAAATCTATCACATGCAAAGTTTCACCTTTAATTTTAAATTAAACAAATTTACAATTAAACAAATTACTTCTAACTTACAAGAGTATTTCATTCAATTTACCTTTCAGATCCAAACCAATACAATATGAAGTAACTAGGCTTGGGAAATACATGCACTAAAATAAAAATGTCCATATCGCTGCCTAGTGAAAAGTTTGTATGGTGGCTTACAAGTAAAACCAAAATTTGTAATCTTTCGCAGTTTCATCCATAGTGGAATTTAGTTTTTAAAACAGTATTTAAAAAAGGTTATATCTTAAATACAAAATAAGATCTCATTTGATATAGATCGATATCAAACTTTATCTCAAAATTGGGGGTATCCAGTAATATCCAATTAGATTCTTCAAATATATTGCTGGATTAAATTAGATCAAAATTAATCTCAAAATTCCTTTATTTAAGGATCCTGATAGATCCCAAAATATCGCATGGGATTAATTTGGATCTAATTGGATTTAATAAGATCCAAAAGATAAGTAGTTTTTGGTTTCTCAAATATGATTAAATTGGATTAACTTAAATCCCATGGCATATATATTTTTTTGTAAAATTTAAACAAAATTTAAAGAAAAAATTTTTATTAATTTTGCACATATATAATTATGTATGGGAATATTTATTAACAATATATAATTATATCTTATACGCATGGAAATATTAATGATGTTGGATCATATATTATCATAGCTCAAACTAAATTTTTAATTTTGTGTCATATATAGAATCTTACATAATTATATCTTATATAATTTATTGTCTTATAAAATTATATATTAAGTTGTATAATAAATATTTTTTATAAGACAGATAACCGCGATTTAAAAAAATTTATATGGAGTTTTATGTAGTCATATAAATGTCTATGTGACGCTATATGTAATCTTCTTTAATTTAATAAATAATAATAAATAATTCAAATTCAGAAAATATCAATTCATATTAATTTTTATTAAAATTCAGAAGAAATTAATTAAAATGGGAATTTTCCTTTTGAATTTGAAAACATTAATTGATGTTAAGAGTTTCCGTTTCCACTGAAATTTATAAAAATTAAATTTGTATTCACAAAATTCCATGCAAAATTTAGAACTCATTAGAAATTCTGACTTTCAACTGATGTTATGATAGTTTCTTAATTTTAAATAGAAAATCTAGATTACAAATTGAATTTTCTTAATTTCAAACGAAAATTCTTAATTTTTATTGAAGAGTTCTAAATTTCAAATGGAGATTCTGAATTTCAATTGATAGGAAAACAAAAAAAATATGTTTGGAGACTTTTTTTATGAAATGATGAAGATTTATGAAACATTTGACATACAAATTTATGAAACTCTTCATCATATTTACGAAAATTTTATAAATATGATGAATAATTGATGACAATAGACTTATGAAACAGTTTCATCATTATTATGAAACTTTTTTCCCCGAAAAAATGTTTGGCTTTTATCCACAAACAGCTCAATAATACCTATCGTTTGACTACGTGATCATTAAATTAATATACAGCCATCAGTAATATATTGTTTTATAAAAAAGAAGATCTACATATTTTTGGTATGGAGCGATATCTCTTTTTTTTAGCAATGTTATTATTGTCTTTTTCATAATGGCGGCAAATTTGGTATTCCACTAGTAAATTAATAACTTTTTAGAAAAATATTCAGTTTGGAAATTGTCAAATTATTGTAAATTCCCTTTTTGAAAATGACATTTCGTATGAGTGGACAGCGTGTGAATCAAGCTTAAATCCAAGCATAAACTGTAATTTTAATATTTTTAATTTGTTTTACAATTAAAACCACCATAGATAACAGAAGATAAAATAAGATAAGATAAGTGATTAACGCGTATGGATTTGAAAAAAAAAATTGAAAATATTTTGCCTCAAAGGGTCGAAAATTTTTTTAATTCCCCATATAAAATTTTATGTTTGACTAAAGTGGGTCTGTTTTAAATTTTTCTGTATGCCGTCGTGAGTTTTCCTTCCTCTTATCACCTAACGATGCCATCTATGTAAAACATATAAAATTTTAAATTACAATATTTTAATAGAGTAAATATATAGAGTAAAATATTGGCCAGGTGACGCTACAAAGGTTTAAATTAAAAAAAAAAAAATTAACTCTGCTTTATATGTCTCATTTTGCTTTATTAAATTTGTCACAATAAACATGTTTTAAATTACCCGTTTGTAGTCAGCAATGCAGAAGTAATGGAAATGTATACATACTTTGTTTTGCTGCGGCGAACGCGACATTAGGATGTCAATGAAACTTATTGTTGTAACGAATATTTTGTGATTATCGCTATTAAAGAAGTAAACATTAATTAAAATGATGTAGAAATGTTACTGAGAAAATGTTACTGAACACGAAAAAAGTTGACCAATTCAATTCTTTATATGCTAATTAATATAATGTACATTTATCATCTTAAACATAATTTATCTAAAGAGTTTAGGAATTTTAATTCCTTTTCTACGTTGTTAAAACAATACATAAGCTATTTTTAATATGAACACAAACTATTTATATCACTTGGTATGAAGGACCAAAAATATAAACACAACTTTGCAGTCCGTTTTATCATCATGTCAACTAAGATATGCCTTGGAGTTTAATAAAAGTTAAAATTTAATATTCAAATTGAAATTGAATTGAAATTTTCTTTGAAATTTAATTAATCACAGTTTATAGTTTTTGCAGTTCTAATGCAAAATTTAAAACTTATTCAGAAAACTTATTTAGCAAATTGTGACAAATAATTGTTATAGGCTGGTCCGGATTCTGGTTCGGATTTCATTATTGTTAGAAAGTGTTTTCAACCGTCAGATAATGACAATCGTTATTAATTTTTGATTAATTACTGTAGAATATTACTTTAGTTAGTCTCTTTACAGGAAGAAGAAGAAGAAAACATTTTTACGGAGACAAGGGATACACCAGACTGCCGCAGTTTCGTCACCCTCCTGGGACTCGTCAGTGGTTAATTTATGTGTCAATTGAACAAAGTATTTTATATTGTTTTTTTGCTCTATATGAAAAACTTTTTTGGTGTCGTACTGGTATTCGAACTCACTGCATTAGCATCAAGCTATGCGTCGTAATCTCACCTCTTAACGAATTGAGCCACGGTCGACACAGCGATGATTGTGGCAAAGTGGAGTTTTGTCACACTACGTACACACAAGTATTGTTTCGATCAGAAGAGATAGAATCAACTAATACCAATGCACAATTAATTTCTCAACTAGAATTCTTCTTCTGCTTCTTAATCCTATCTCTCTTTCACAAGTAATTATCACGTTTTTTGATGCGCTTTATGCACATACAATAGTTGGATACCAAGTGTAGGTTAGAGATTGAGTCGCCGTTAAGCAAGTTTCTTCAAATTTTATGTTAGAAAGTGTTTTGCAACCGTCAGATAATGACAATCGTAATTAATTTTTGATTAATTACTGTATTGCCTAAGGAAATCGTCAGAGGGCAATGTTCTGATAATTTATAGATATATTTGTCAGATTAAATCACAATCTCAGTGGGAATTTCTTGTTCTCGAAGCATGATTTAACATTTTAAATAAAAAAAAAACAATATGAAATTACCGGAATTTAAATTTTTAAAAGTTTCAACAGTTCAGATTCCATGTTAAAAAAAAATGTTAATAGAATACCATATGTTATTAAACGTAACATTGTATTAAGCGATATAAAATTATATATGAACTCATGCTAATTAATATATACCATATATAGTAATATATGACACATCTACGGTAATATCAATCGATATATATTTAGATACTAATGCGTATGGGACCATATCAAAAATTTTCAAAAAAAAAAAACAAATAAAAGATAAAATTATATATGATCATATGCGACATAACATATGTTCATATGCGCCATTACATATAAATCTATATGTTTTTTATATATTATGTATATTGGGGTTAGGTTAGGTCGAAAAGAGGATTCGGAGAAGGGAAATACTTCCCTAAACCGACTCAAGTCCCTGAGGACTTACACTTAAGCCAGAATGTCGGCTTGTTGTGCGCTCTAAACAATCGGTTCTATGTCACCTTACTACCCCAGGAACTCCGTCGCACGGACGAAACTCCTCAACTTCTTCCATCCTATGCCCCTAAGATCCCCCAATGTGGATATTGGGTCACTGGATAGTACTTCGACCCGGATCCCGGCAAATGCCGGGCATTCACAGAGATAGTGTACCAAGGTCTCCTCGTCCTCTCCACAGGCCCTGCACACTTCCGAGTCCGCCCTACCAATACGGTGGAGATGGGCCCTAAGTGTCGAGTGTCCCGAGAGGATTTCCATCAAAAGACTCAGTTCCTTCCTACTGAGATTCAGAATTTCCCTCGTCTTGTCCTTGTCCGGGTGGCCCCAGAGAATATTTGTAGTTCTGCCAACACCCGCATTTTCCCAGATGATCCTATGCATGGTGTCAGCCCAGTCCACCAGCTCCGCCTTGAGAGCTCGAAAAGATTTAGCGTTCTCCAAAGTGACTAATTCCATGGAAGATCCTCCCCTAGCCAAATCATTAGCCACATCGGAGATGTGAACCGTTTTTCCCAGGAAGATAGGTTCATCAAAATCAATGATCTTCCTCTTCCTAGTAAAAAGGCATATTTCGGTTTTGTACGGATTGACATTTAGGCCCCTGGGCTTAGCCCAGTTGAACGCCAGTTCGAGAGCATAAGATGCCCTCCTACATAGATATCCAGGATTCTCCCCCCTTAAAAGTATATTAATTAAGGATATGTATATTAAGCAAGGAATATAAATTATTTTTTTTTTTTTTCATTTGAGATTTCTTTGGGGGATATTGTTATGTTTGTTTGGGAATAGTGAAAAAATATCTGGCTAGTCTGTTAATACAACACCCCAACACAAAGTCCGCAAAAAAAAAAACACTGTATACTACAGATACATTGGGGGAAAATACTGTAGTTTTTGTATACATAAACGAGCCTTCTTTTATTTTTAATGAGACTGACTGCTGGTGCTGGCAAAACAAACTTAACTTGTTAAAATGAAATTGTGATATGTTTTCATTCGTTTGTTGATTGTTCAACGAAACGGTTGTTAAAAAGCGCTTTTAGACGCTACAATTTAAAAGAAAAAAAAATATATTTGAAAAAATTAAATAAATATTTCAAAAGAAGCAAATAAAGCTAAATTAATTAAAATAAGCAATTAAAAAACTATTAACAAAAAGTCAAACAAATTAAGAAACTATTGTGAACAAAAAACATTTAAACAATAAATAAAAAAAAAAAGAAATTTTAAATACAAAATATTTAAACAATTTAAAAAAACAAACAACATTAAGGATTACCAAAAAACAACTCCATTAACAACGGATTATTATAAAAATATTTTTAAAATTATTTTAAAAAATTATTACAAAATGGATATTTCATTAATACCCTCACCACCAGCAACACCGCCATTGTGTGAAAATAAAATTCAAAATGTAAGTAAAAAAAAATTATAAATAAAAAAATTTTAAATAAATAAAAATATTAATAATTATAAAAAAATGCATACATAAAAAAAAATTATAATTGAAATTTTTTTACAAAATGTGAAATTTGAAAAAAAAAAATTAAGAAAAATAATATATATATTTTTTAATTTTACAAAAAGGGCATTTTGACTAAAATGTAATAAAAAAAACTGTATACATAAATATTTGGAAAATATTAAGAAGAACTTTACGGAAATATAAAATATTAAGCATTTTTAATATAAAATTAAAAAATAACTATATTTGTATATTTATAAAAAAAAAACGATTTTGTGAGTTAAGCTTTAAAAAAAAATATTTAAAATAAAACCTCTTTTGAAAAAAAAATTAATTTTAAAACATTTTTAAATGTTTCAAAATATTATTAATCGATTGATTAAAATTAAAAACAAAATACTTTCCGTTTTTAAATATTTAATATTAATCTTTTGTCAATATCTTTTAAGATTATTGAAAATAATATAACATTATAATTTTAAACCTGAATACTAAGAGTGGGTACTTTTTTAAAAACGTAAAGCTCTTGAAAGATAGTATAGCTTTAACTAAGTATTAATAAATATTAGCCAAGGCGCAAACCATTTCTTTAGTGAATATTATCTGTTTTGGTATATTTCTTAATAAAAATCCACATAAGAGGAGATTTTTTTTGTTGTAAACTGAATATTGGACATAATTTTTTAATTACCTTCCATAGAAATCGCGTAATTAAACATTAAAAATTAAATTCTTATCATGTGAACTTGTCTTAAAACTTAAAGTTCTTTAAAAATAGTAAGCTTTAATTTAAACTTACAGCCGAGGCGCAAACCAGCACTTTTTTAACTTTTATTTTTTTTGCTATATTTTTAAAAAGAAAAATTCGCATAAGTAGATATTTTTTCTATTAAATCAAAAACTGGACACACCTTTTTAATTTCCTTCAATAAAAATTGCTTAAATTGAAGATTTTCTGAATTTTGTTAAAACCCCAATTATATAGTATCTAACACGACAGTGTCTTTTAAATTATAAGCTTTTTAATTAAGAGAACATAAGCAAAGGCTCAAACCCATATTACAATCAACAGATTTGTCACATTAGAGAAAAAATGAGCATTATTGTTCTTAGCTTAATTCCGATTTACACCTATTTTAGAAGCATTAAAACGCATTTCCTCTACATTCGGGACTAGGTTTTTTTTTAACTATTTTAAATTCTAAGACATCGTTTGAAATCAAAAAAAAAAAAAAATGGGCCTATATCGGTATTCGCATGTAGTTATATCTCAAATTAAGGAAAATAAATAGAATAATTAGTTGGAATTATGACATTAAGCTACTGAAAACAAACAAAAAGAAGCATTCGTTTTGGACACGAACCATAAAAAATATTTAGCTAAACATTTTTAAAATATGTTAGAAATTCAGAACTAAATATTAAAAACCATTTTATAAAAATATAAGTTTAAGGACAAAATTTAAAAAATAAATAATTTTAAAAAATCTTAGTCTGGACATAATATTATAGTTTCCTTGTAAGTTAAGACACAAACCCTAAATCAAGAATATTTAGGTCAATATTTCTTAGAGATTAGAAATTAAAAAAATAATTTTAAATTTATATTAAAAAATAAGTTTAAAATTTATTAACTTTTAGATTCAATTTAAAAAAAATAATATATTTAACAAAAAAATCCTTTAAGGGAGGTATAGCAATGAAAAATAAGTAACACCAATATATTTTTAGCCGCCAAATCTCATATTTAGGGGGTTAAAACGTGGGGTAAAAATTGACCTCAATTTTCGGTTTTTGAGTTTTATTCATATATTCATTTATATATATATTATATATTCATTTATATATATATTATATATTCATTTATATATATATATATGTGTAAATTGGGTATCAAAATCTATCTAGTCGAGCAAAAAAGTATTGAAAATTTCCCACATAGAAAAATTTCGAACAACAACTAATTTTGACCTCTTAAGAATTCGATTGTTAGCCTACTCTATCTCATACCCAAGTTTTTATTGGGGGTTCGTCGGAATGCCTCGCTTGTTAGTTTGGACATAAACCAAATATATTCTATAATGCTAAAAAAGGTTAAATAAACAATTTTTCAAAAATATATAGTAAGGACACAAACCGTATACCAAAAGAATTTCAATGAATTATAATAACAATAAAAATAATATAAAAACTCAAAAAATAAATAAAAATTTAAAAAAAAAATCATGAAATAGACACATATATAAAAACAAATTAAATCACTGTAAAAATTTAAAATTTTACCAAAAAAAAAAAAATAATTGTTTTCAAAATATGTAGCATGGACGCAAACCTTATACCAAAAGAATTTATATAAATTATAATAAAAATAATATAAAAACTTAAAAAAACCAATTTAAATATTAGGAAAATCATAAAAAAATTTAATTTTTTTTTTTAATTATATAAAAATTAATATATAAAAACTTTTATAAATTAATAAAAAAAATTAAAATGTTTATAAAAAACCATAAAATATTTTAAAATAATACATAAATCTACAAAAGAAAAACATAAATTTATTTAAATATTAAAAAAATATTACACATTAATTAAAACCTTTGATATTTTTAGAAGAAAAAATATATAAATAATTTAAAATATGTAGGTACTATAAAATTAACAAAAAAAAATTGTATTTAATCTAAAAAAGGTAAATTACTCTGACAAAATATAATAATTATAATTTCATTTATTTCACAAAAAATAAATTAATAATTTTATATAAAAGTATCAGTTCTTTTTTTATAACATGCGGTTGACACGCTTAGTTCATAATAAATATAATATATATTTAAACCAAATATTTATAAAGAAAACATGACGAATCATAATAAATATGAAAAAAAAAAAAATTAAAAATTTAAATAATTTCATTATAATTTTTATGTACATATGTATGCATAAATACTGGTGTATATTTATTAAGTGTTTTACCTCTAAAATATAGCTCTCTTACTTTAACCTTTGCGGAATTTAAAAACAAATGTTTTTTGTCTTTGTCTCGCCAATGGCAAGCATTTGATCACGCAGTAATCAGTCTGGTATCAGCTGGTGTTCACGTGAACATAGAGTGAACAACCATGAAGTAGACGAGTGATTTTTTTTTATTATGATTATTTTTTTTTTTTTTTTTTTTGTATATATAAATATAAATAATATACAAACGACCTAGGCAGTATAAGTTGGAAAAAACGTACATTGGACTTAAAAGAAAAAAAAAAAAAAAAAGCAACAACAGCAAACAAATATACATATGACTGTATATTTAATATGAATTGTATCTGTATCTGTAGATACCAGTTTCATATTGGGGGTATAGTATGTTAGAGGGATATTGAAACTCTTGAAGAGTAAGGAAAAAAATAAAATCTGTTTGAGTTTCATACAGGGCCATGTTTTTTTTTTGTTGTTGTTTTGGATTGACGTAGTTAACTTGTTTTCAGCTGTTTGCCTGTTATTTCTAAAAAAGAGGGAGTGTTTGGTTGATGTGTTTGTTTTTATTTTATTTTTTTATTATTTTTGTCTATCAACTTTTGCGCTTTTTTTGGTATCTTTATCATTTGAAATAAAACCAAGCCCGTTTATAAAATTCCTTTACTTTGTATTAAAATAATAAATCTGTTGTATACATTTGTGTTGTTGTAAATTTGCTACTAATGTTGCTCTATAAATTTAAAAAATACACAACATTTGTGTATGGGTTTGGTTGGTGGTGGGTATGTGGTGCAAATGACGTAGACCTTTGAAACAGACCCAAGAAATCATGCATTGAACGCGTGCTAACTAAATTTAATAATAGGTAAAATATATGAGTTTATATTGTTATCATTATGAGGGAGAGATCTTTTATTATAGAGAGAGTTTCTCTGTTTTTTTTCTCTGCGCGTTTTACGAGTTTATTATAAATTTGTTTCGATTTTGTTGACTTTTTAAATTTTCTGTGCGCCTGTTGAAAACGTGCATTGTACGTATTTATGTGGTTGTTATTTTCTGTTATAATGAATGAAAAATGTTAATCATTTAAATGATTATTACCAATATAATTTGTGAATAAATAAAATAACACAGAAATTATAGCTAAGACTTTAACCATAAATATAGCAAAGCAACTTAGACGTTATTGAATATAAATTTGAATTTATAGTCAGGAACTCAAACCCTAAAAACAGCTATGCATATTATTTAACGAATAATGGTTCAACGAATTTATATTTATATTTTTTTTTTTCTAAATAAGAAAAAATAACAACACTCAAACATAAAAAATTTCGGATTTTAAAACAAAAATCTATCGCAAATTGTAGCTAAATATTGAAATAAATATTAAAGTCGGCCGTGCCAAAATTTGTATCGATTGAGATGAAAAAAAAAAAAATGTTAGTAAATTTCAAAAAAAATCAAGGAAACAAACTATAAAAAAACTAGCGGAAAAAAGTATTTAGCGTGCTTTTTTTAATCGATACATTTTTGAAAGCTTTTATAATGATAAATTGTCATTTCTTATATAATAATACAAATTTGTATAAAAAATTTCGAGGTGGCTTCATATTGTCAGCCATAATAACCTTTGAACACTCGAACTGATTCTGCTAATTTTTAATACCACACTGCCTATATTAACAACAAACAATTTGACAAAAAAAAAAATAGCAATTACATTTCTTTATTAGCGGAGTATTTGACGTTTCAACGGCCAGGGGGAAATCGACTGCTTATATTAACAACAAACAATTTGACAAAAAAAAAAAATAGCAATTCCACTTCTTTATTAGCGGAGTATTTGACGTTTCAACGGCCAGGGGGAAATCGTTAAATCGGTTTTGTTATTCATGCTGATCAAGAATATAACCAATTTAACGTGTAACAGGATTTCTTTTTTGATGAATTACAAACGGAGTGATAAACTGATATACATATATCCTCCAGCACAGTGGGATAAAGGGTATAAAAAGATTATTATATCTTATTATATTATCTTCTAAACTTTTTCTGAGACAAAAATTTTAATTTACTAATTCTGTAATTAGTTTGATATCAGATCAAAATTATTTATACGAAATTTAACTCATTAAGGACTCATCATAGATCCACTGGACATTTCTCTACAAAACCTTGCAGAATTTTTGTCTCTTTTTTATCCTTAAAGCGCCATGTAGTAAATAAAGAATATTGTGTAGTAAAAATATTATTTATTTAAAAAGCCGGCTGATTGACCTCAACAGTTACAAAATTAATATATTGGTCCTTTACATCGATTCTAATCCAAAAAATATATACATTTTGGACCTTCGAACTGGATTTTAAACGGATTTTTAAATACTTTATAATCATATTAAACTGAAATATTGTTCCTTCGAACCGTATTCGTAAGAAAAGCTATACTTAAGAGAAAAACTATTTATTTAAGTTATTATCTTAAAAATTTTTAAGAAACTATTAATTAAATTTAATCAATATACGCAATTTAACTAATCAAATCCTTAATTGTTCTATTCTCATTTTAGTGTTCACCTTCTCTAAAACAATTGGATGACAAATTATTAAAAGCTAAACTACAGTTGCAGTTCGATCAACAGCAACATCAAAAAAATCTACAAAAATTATCCTCCTCCGCTACAAAACAAAATGGTATTATTACACCCCAACCCTCAGATACAGAAGATGATGGTGTGGATTGTTGCTCCCAGCCAGCCAGTAAAAAACAAAAATTTGATATTCCTATACAAACCACAACCATAACACAACAACAACAACAACCCCAAAGAGCCAGCGTTATAATGCATGTCAATAGTTCGGGTATATGCTCAACTTTGGATGAAAATTCCTGCTCTTCTACCATTTCCACAATATCACAAACACCATCTTTAACATCTCAGTCAGGTGGTTATTCACCCGCTTCTTCAATTTACAATACCGATGATGATTGTTCACAAACAAATGTCTGGCGTAGTTTAAAATTTAAAATGAATCGTAAACGACCGCCTACAGAAACTACAGAAAATTCCGATACAGAGTCCATATTAGCTGAAACTATTAAATCTCCAAAACCCATAGAAGTATTACAACAAAAAGTTGAGGTTAAAGTTAGAGAAGCAGAAGAACAAAAGTTGAAACCTCAATTTGAACAAACACAATTTCCTTTTACTTTACCTGCCTGTGCCACCGCTACACCAAAACTGGCGGCTACAAGTAGAGCAATAGCTCAACCACCCAGTACTACAACCATGCAGTATCAAGTTATAGCACCAAAAACTAATTTTACTACAACAGACTCTAATGTTTTAAATACTAACTCAACATCATCATTATTACCACCACAATTCCTGCTATTAAATCCAAACGTTTTACTACAAACTTTGACAACCTGCCCCATAACAGTATCCTCAAATTCTGCGCCCACAAATAATTTAGCTCAGCCCACAACCTCCGCGCAGAATTCTTCAAATTCATCATTGGCTCCTGTGGCCGAACGTAAACGCATTTATGAATGTAATCATCCCGACTGTGGTAAAAATTATTTCAAATCTAGCCATTTAAAAGCCCACCAACGTGTACATACCGGTGAGCGGCCATTTATTTGTAAATGGGAAAATTGTGATAAACGATTTTCACGTTCTGATGAGTTATCACGTCATAAACGTACTCATACGGGAGAAAAGAAATTTGTCTGCAGTGTTTGTGATAAGAAATTTATGCGTAGTGATCATTTGTCTAAACACGTTAAGAGGCATGCCTCCAAAAGACAAGATGCTGGTCGCCAATTAGCCATTACAACAACCTGTAAAAATGTTAATCTCTTAGATAACACCACGGCGACGTCTGCTGTTAATATGAATGGTCAGATGTTACAGCATTTAAGACCTATAGCACCAGCTGGCTCCTGCCATGAAACATCGTCATCATCATCATCAGTACAAATGTCTGGTCTGACAACAATGCAGCCAATATCACAATTACAAGTTCAAATATGTTCAGCAACTGATTTGTTAAATTTTCAACAGGTGGCAAACTTTGCTAATCTAATACCACAATCTGTGGTGACACTACAACAGTAAATTCATTTAAAATTCAAGTCTTTATCCAACCCCCCCCCCCCCCCCCTCCCCACCACCTCCATTTAATTCTCATTTAATTCATACAAAATTCGTTTAAGAAAATTTTAAAACGGGAATTTTAAGGATATTTTAAAATTTTAATAAGAAAAAAAGGAGGAATTGAAATCCAATAAAATATCATTCCAATATTTAATAATTGTCATTTAAATTCAGAAAAATCAAAACCACAAATTTAAAAATTTATAAAACATTAATAAAATGAGTTTTGTTTTATAAACGATTTATAAATTTTTAAAAATGATTATGCATATGACCATATATATATATATACAAAAGCGGATTATACAGGCCTTTCTAATCAATGCTTTACAACAATAATATCTGAGCTTACAACATTTAAAAAAAATTCAATTATATTTTATTAAATTTTCTATAAAATGTTCATCCTTAATTATGTTCAATTTAATAATGGCTTAACAAACTTGTATTATTCTTTATTAACCTAAAACTTTAAAAAAAAAACTCAAATTTCCAAAATATTTTCCTAAAGCCATTTTTTTTCTCTATGTAATATATTATTATATATTTTTTTATTAATTATTTTTAATTTTAAATTTAATTTTTATTATTAAACAAATATAAACTGTGATATTTAAGTTTCGTTTTTATTATTTTTTTTTTGTTTCTCTTTTTAAGCTTTTAAAATAATCTTTAAACTAAATAAAAGTTTGTAATATTAAACAAAATAATATTTAATTTATTTTTTAACTATATAAATATTATACTTTGTAAACAAATTTTTCACTATAAATTGTTAACTATTATGGAAAAGATAAGATGATATGAAAAAAATATTATGAAAATATTTAAAGGAAAAAAGAAAGAAATTATTCTCTTAAAAAAAAAAGAACTATTAAAACTCAATATATTTTCCAATTTAATTAAAACATAAGCAAAAAGTTGTGTTATTATTTAGGGGGGAGGACAAAAAAAACTCAAATAGGGGGGAAAAAAAGTGACTCGCAGAAAATGCTCAAGTGTTAGGATAGTGACATATTGGTCCTTCAAACAGTTGATCACAAAAAGGCCTATTTAATTTCGACTGTTAGAAAAATATTTTATTGGTCTTTCGAACCAAATTTCAAAAAGCCAATAACGATTTCAATAAGTTCGACTGAATTTGAATAAGTTCGGTCCCAAAATTAGCCGACCTGTCGGCGGCAGTAGTTTAAAAAAATTACTTTGGTGAAAAGTAGCAACCTTATAAAACATGTTTCAAGTTTCAAGGCGCGGTGTTGTTAAGTATTTTTTTTTTTGGAGCCATCAAAAATAGACGATCTCAGTGAATTTGTAAACATGGAAAAAATTTGTCACCGTTATGTAATGCACTACTTTCATTTGAAAGCTCTCAGTCCAACCCATATTAACATTCCATCCTCACACCTATTTTTTATGACACGAACCTCACACGCACCAAAGCATACAAACTGATTTAGAAAATATTTTAGACTTTATCTTATAAATACATACAATAGTGGTCAAAACATTTGGAACTGAGATCGCATTTGTTCACAGAAAAAATTATGGGCCAAAAATATCTAATTAATCGATTGTTTGAATATCAATGGTAATTTAAACAATTTTTTTAATTGATTCAATTAAAAAATTTATTGAATTTTCTAATATATCCATACAGTGTTGACAACATATAAACAAAATTTTTAAAAATTTGGCAAACTATTTTTTTTTTTTAGTTAGTCTCTTTACAGGAAGAAGAAGAAGAAAACATTTTTATTGAAAAATTTTACGGACACAAGGGATACACCAGACTGCCGCAGTTTCGTCCCCCTCCTGGGACTCGTCAGTGGTTAATTTATGTGTCAATTGAACAAAGTATTTTATTTTGTTAATTTTGCTCTATATGAAAAACTTTTTATTTTTTGGTGTCGTACTGTGATTTGAACTCACAGTCTTAGCATCAAAGCTATGCATCGTAATCTCACCTCTTAACCAGTTGAGCCACGGTCGACACAGCGTTGACTGCGACTAAATTGGAGTTTGGTCACACTACGTACACCCAAGTATTGTTTTTGATCAGAAGAGACAGAATTAGCTAATACCAATGCACAATTCATTTCTCAACTAGAATGCTTTTTCTTCTTATTTAGATTAAATAATCAAACAAAGGTTTAATTATATCAATATATTATTTAATTTGTAAATAAAAAGAAAAAAATAATCGCAAATGATTAACTTTTAATAATTTTAATAGTTTACCGATTTCAAATACACGCAAAATCGTAGTTATTTCACTAGAGATTGCAACACTCTTTTTGTTGAGTTATTCGTGTACGCACGAAAACTTAATTTAGTTTCGTGTTTAATCTGTGGTAATAAAAGTGCACATGTGGATTTAAATAAACCTTATCGAAAAAGGACAGTTAAACTATTATTTTTGTAAATAAATAAATTTTCAATAAGTATAAGTGTCATTAAACTATCATTTTAAAGTTGTGTGTGATTTTTTTAAGAAAGCAATTCAATTACAAGAAAAATTTCAAGACAAGGCAAGCAAAACAAAAATTTTGTCTTTACTTTTATTTGTTTTCTTATAATACATTTTTATATTAAAAAGCTTTCATTTTATTATAAAAAAAATGTCACTTTAATTTACAAACCTACATTTCCTTTTTTTATTTAATGGGGGGCATATAACAAAAATAAAAAAATACGAGTTTTCAATTAAAACTACCATTGTTTTCTTCTCAAGTTTCAATTAAAGTTTTAATCAATTTAACTAAACTTTTTAATTGAGGTTGTAAAGAAAATCAATAACTCTTTTAATCGATATTATTATTATTTTAATTGAACGAGTTTTAATAAACTGTCTGCTAATTTTTTTAGTTATACTATCATTTCAGTAGTAGGTGCAAAATCAATTAAAATATTAATTGATTCAATAAGATTTTTAATTGAAACCCGTTTTTAGTTTTTTCTGTGTTGTTTTCATTGATTTATTTTCTTTAAATCACACTGAGTTACTAAAATTTATTTTTTACATATTCTTCATACATTGTTTTATGTTAAACAAATAAAAAAATTAATTCCGTTAAATTAAAACATCAAAAAATTAATAATAATAGATGTATTCAAAATGCAGGTGTCCAAAACATTTGCAACTATCATTATTCTTACTCTTAACGAAACAATTTATACTAACAAATGCTAGGATATAACGGTAATCGCATTCCTTTTTAATATGAGATTCAGGCCGTTAGATTTTTTAAAGAAATTTATTATAATTATTGTTCTTTAATGGAAGCATAAACATCATAAGAATAATTTTTGTAAAAAAATGGCAGGAAATAAATACAATTCTGATTTTAAATCAAAAGTTTTAAATGATTTTCAAAATGGACTTTCCCAAAAAGAAGTTTCTATAAAGTACTCCGTTCCAAAATCAACGATTTGCCGCATTGTTAATAGTGGTAACAGCCACACAACTCATAACGGTGGAAGACCCCGTATTACAACTGCAAGAGCAGATCGGAAAATCAAGAATTTTTTTCCAAAGCAGTTTCCTGAGAAGCTAAAACTGAACTTTTAATAGATGCCAGTCTTCCCACCATTAAAAGAAGAGCCCGAGAATATGGTCTTAGAAGTTATAGATTTACAAAAAAAAACCGTTTGTGTCGGAAAAAAAACCGAAAAGCTCGGCTTGACTTTGCACACACCCATTTGAACTGGACTCAACAGAAATGGAAAAATTTATTGTGGTCTAAATTCAACCTCCGGGGATCAGATGGAAGAGCCAATGTTTGAAGACCACGAGGCGAAAAGTTTAATCCCAGATACACAACCGCCACAGTGAAGCACGGAGGTGGAAACATTATGGTGGGGGTGTTTTTCAGGAAATGGGATTGGCCCAATTCACCGCATTACTAGCACAATGACGGCCACAATCTATAGAGATCTTTTGAGTTCAGTTATGCTGAGATGGGAAATGATACTCTCATGGACCTTCCAGCACGACAACGACCCAAAACACACGGCGGGGGTTGTTAAAGTTTGGCTGCAGGAAAATGAAATTAATATCATGTCGTGGCCGGCTCAATCTCCCGATCTCAACCCGATTGAGAACATGTGGATGATTTTAAAACGGAATATCGGCAATAAAGTATTCCGAAATAGTGATGAGCTTTTCGTCGAGTTGGAGAAGCAGTGGAATGAAATTTCTGACGATTATATTAAAAAGCTCATTGCCTCAATGCCTAAGAGGTGTTCAGAAGTTACAAAAAATAATGGCGCTACAAAATACTGAGCGTTAAAACCATTGTTTGTATTTCCTGTTAATTACTTTAAGAGTTGCAAATGTTTTGAACACTGCACTATCGACTTATTTTGTTAAAATTACTTTTTTTAGTTTTGAGAAGTTATGAATCATTTTTTTGTATTTGTAAAATAATATGCTATAACTGAATTTAATAAAAAAAAAAAAACTTATACCACAAATATTTTTGATGAAAAAAAATTATAATTACCTAAACCATGATTTCAGTTGCAAATGTTTTGAACACCACTGTATATATATGTTTTAGACTTTATCATATCAACACTTACGAAAAACATAAAATATATTTTTTCTCCACATAATTATGGGCTTTTATTTTATTATAATAACTAAAAAAGTAACAAAATTTAGACTTCTCTCTAAAATTAATTACAAAATTTAGTTCCAATGCTCAAAAAAAAAAAAGAAAAAGTTTATGATTTTCATTGTATACATATTAATTTAATTCTGGTAAAAATTTAATTCAGATTACTTCAAACCCGATCTTATCCAGAACTTCAAAATCATAAAATGTTTTAGTAATTAGTTTGACCCATATTCTTCTTAACTTAGAAATCATGCGAATTTTTCAAAGGAAATTGGTTTAACCAAAGTCTTGAGAGAGGAGATATTTGATACCAAAGGTAAAATTTTGACCAGCTTACTTTCTTTAATGGATCCAGATTTTTTCAAAATTAAATTTTTTTATTTATTCTCTTAATTCAAATATAACAAAATAATCAAGATTAAAAAAAAAATCAATGCGCAATTTTAAATTTGTGATTTTTGAAGATGTTTTCTTGTGCCCTGTAGCCACGTAACATTTTTTCCAATTTTAGCGCAGTGACGCTTTTATCTATTTCTGTTACGTATACCTCACACTGGGGTGCTTCGTACCCCAGAGCTTTTTGAAAACGTGCTTGCTTTGACAACCCGCAAAATCATAAGTAAATTGCTGGTAGCATTCGATCATAAATAAAGTGTACGCACTTTTTTCCTTATTAATGTTTTTGCGATTGATTTAATAATTTTTTAATCATCAGACTATGTTTGAAAAATATGCTAGATAACACGGCATGACATAGAAAAAATTAATAGAGATCTAACCATTAATAATATATACCATAGATTACATAGATCTTAAACTCTTTGACATAAGCTGTCAGTGAACGTAACTCATGAGCATGTGTTGGACATATGCCTATACAAAAAATATTTGAATGTGTTTGTTAATAAAAGAAAATGTTGTGACCAACATTTTTGAAAACTGGTTATCTGGAGTGACGAGTCTAAGTTTAATGTCTTTGAGAATGACGGCAGACCTTTTGTAAGACGTCCACAAAACTCTCAATTAAATCCCAAATATAAAAAAAAACATTGAAGCACGGTGTGTCTTCAGTGATGGTAACAAAGGGATGAAACAAATTGTGTTCAATAAAATATTTATTAATAGACATTTGTACATAAATAGTATTTTAAGCCAAAAATATGAAATTTATGATTTGCTGTAAGCAATCAAACAAATTCCCAAAAATTAAAAAACAAATTCAATAATGGGTTTTCTTAAATTTTTTGCTGCAATGTCTACATTTAAAGCGGGGATTGGAAGAGACTTACTCAATAAATTAGTTATATGTTGGAGTATCTACAACCGCTTCCGCTACTTAATTGGAAGCGTGCTTCATTTTTAACAGTGGGTTAAAGTTGATATTTGCCTTAAAAATGTGGCAACTTTAAAAGTGGCTGGTGGAAAATGGTATGCACACTTTATATGTTTAGAAAGAAAATATTCATCTGGAGGTAAAAGACTGTTGGTCTTTTTTGGAGAAAAAATCGCAAAATTTCTTTTTTTTATTGTTACTTTAAACCAGGGGTGCCCACGGCCTATGCGCTTGGTACTCAATTGTTTTTGTTAAAACACTTAGCTATAGGCTGTGTGTTTTAATACACATATAGAGCGCTCAGCACTAGCAATACGAAATACACAAACAACTTTGTCTTATTAGTTTTTTTGTCGTTCTTCACTTTATACACGCAAGCGCAAAGCAACAACACTTTCGTATGCTTTGCTGGTAAACATTGAAATATTTTTTTCTTTTTTCTTTGTATGGATTGGTTTTTACAACAAAAAATATTGAATAAAAATTAGTTTTTCTTTAAATGTATTGGTGTTTGCTCTTCCATAAGGAACTTTTGGGCACTCCTGCTTTAAACGAATATAGTTTTTGAGTTTAACAATTTATTGCATTATTTTTTTTTTATTTAATCAAGAATTTGTTTAGTTAAATAGCCAATATTTTAAAAAATAATTTTGCCCCGATTTCGTCCCGCTGTTTGCAAAAAACTGGTCCTAAGGCGGAATATCTCGGGAACTATTAGAGATAACCCACACATGTAAGCATGTTTTTTGTTAGTCTCTACTAGCAGATTACAAATATCGCACACCTAGTTCAAAAGTGACTCAACTCAAAATTTTTAATTTTTCAGAAATTGGAAAAAAAAATATTTGCAACTTTATACCAATTGAAACATAATGAAAGATATAACTGTTTTTTAGCAACAATTAACAACAACAAAATACACTGATATTTTTTATAGATAAACAAGTGTATTGCGCATAGTTTAAGCATATAAACCGGAAAAGTTAAAATTTTGGGTTGAGTCACTTTTGAACTAGGTGTGCGATATGTTAATTTTTTTGAAATTGTATTATAAACAATAAATGGCAAGCACTCAATATTGTATACGCAAAAAGTTCCCTATTTCGGGTATGGAAGGTTCAAAATCAAAACTTACGTCACTAGTGCCTGTTCCAAATCTAATTGTAATCGGACTACTAAGAAATGATCGAATTATTTACAAAAATTTTGTGATATATCCCACTGTGCAATCTGCTTTTGTTTTGACGGAATTAATTAACAAGACCTGTGTAAATATTTATGGCCTATATTTAATGCAAACAATTTTATTTTTAAACCTCTGCTTCTAGTTTTATGTAGGCTTTTACCGTTTTTAGCGTATATTAACGCTTAATGAACAATGGACCAGAATAAGTGTTATTTTTTTTTTTTAAGAGGCATTTGAAGGAAAATATTTTAAAAAATGAAATGTATTTGCATATAGCGACTTATACTATATATTCGCAATTTTTCAAGAATGTTATATTGCAGCATAGCTTTCTAAGTTGACCCCAGAGTCATACTTTTGGTATAATATGTGGGCACATCTAAAAAATATTGTTGCAAAAATTTAAGCAAAAAAGTTTCCATTTGCAGAAGTTATCGTAATATAATGATTTTCTTCAGGTGCATTAAATTACAAATTTAAAATAATAAAAAAAAACTCTAAAATACATACATTTTTACAGTTTTAGTGTTTTATTATTTTGGCATTTTAATTTTTTAATTTAATGTTCCTCATACATGGGACTAATTAATTGTATGGACTAAACAATTAATGATTTCATAACCATTTCATTGAGATCAATTGTAATGAAATTATTTGCATTAGCATTTGTTTAATTAATGATAATGAATTTCGTTGTGAAAGGCGTGGTAGAGAAGAATGAGTGTATTTTCTAAAAATCATAACTACATTGCAAATTTTCAATTTTTTCTGAATCAGACTGTGCAGTTTTTGGTATTGAACCTTCGTCAGTGACGCTGTTTTTTGAATTTTTTGAATAATGTAATATTTGTTATGTTTTTATTTGTTCGATTGCGTCTATATGAAATTTTCTGTGCAATCACTGACCGTGGTATAGATAAACTGATTTCTAATGCCACATGCACTCGCACTACACGTTAGACAGAGCGCTTTAGCCCTCTGAGCTATCGTCAGGTCGAGTTTTGTTGTGATTAAAACTAGTTTTATTCAATACACGGTGTTTTTGTTCTTGTATACATAATCTCAAAAGTACAACTCCAACAACACAACAGTTCTATTTTTAGAAACTTACCTCACTCTAATGACCACTGACTGTTTGATTAGATTTCATTGATTAATGGCAATAATTTTTAATTTCATTACCATTAGTAATGCATCAATTAAAGGCAACAAGATAATTGACAGATAAGATTTTCGAAAAGCTAATGCTGAATATCGATGAAATCTTTGCTTCACATGAGCTTTAAGTAACGCTCATAATATAAATAGGTTATGTCCGGGAAAGATCCCGAGAGATTAATTTTTTAGGAAACAGACACAGGGTGTCCAAATTATTTGTTTACCCAAATAAGTACGTGACAATACCAATTTAATCTTTCTGATAATAAAAAGGAACATTGGTCTAAACTGAAACGATATGGAATGAACCAGGGAAGGAGTGGAATCGGAACACTTAACACATTTCAATTATCGGAACGTGTTACACATGGTTAAGTATTGCAAAAATTTGGTCCGTTTTGCGATATTTTGCTTATTTTTCGAGATACAAGCCATTTTATAAAATGGCCAGTATCTCCGAAACTAAGCGATATAGGGCAAAACGGACCAAAATTTTGCTCCAAAGGAGTATTAATACACCCTTATAATATAAGTAGGCTAGGTCCCCGATTGATCAATTTTTATAACCCAGCCATATGGTGATTATTTATTTAGTTTTACTTATTTACGTGATAATACAAATAAACATGCAATTCCTAACGATCTCCGTTCCATTCCTATGTAAAGCAATTTACACTCCTCTTTTTTTGTAAACAAATGCTTTTTTTGCTCAATTGCAATTAGTTTTTTTTGGCATTAGTGTGATTTCATTAGCATTATTATGATAAATGTTAATGCCAAAAAATTTCCAGGACCGTAAATATTGATTATTGTTCCTTTTTTTAAATCAAAAAATCAATCACTTAGAACACACATAAAAAAAATTTATTGCACCATTATTATAATATTTTGACAATCTTTGCCAATCCGTGATGATTTTTAAATTTTTGATTTTTAAAGTTTTCTTCAATGGTAATGATTATTTTTGAGTAATAATAAAAAAATCAGCCATAATCATTATTTTTGAGCAAAAAAAAAATAAAACTCAAAAATAATCATTATTTATGATTTTTATTTTTTTCTCTCAAAATAAAACTCACTTTCAATTTACGACTTTATATATGATGTACTTACTATGTTGGTAAAAAACCTCACAAAAAAGTCATAAATTGAAAGTGAGTTTTATTTTGAGCGAAAAAATAAAAATCATAAATAATGATTATTTTTGAGTTGTATTTTTTTTTTTTTTTTTGCTCAAAAATAATGATTATGGCAGATATTTTTTATTATTACTCAAAAATAATCATTACCATTGAAGAAAATCCTTAAAACTCACAATATAATCATTATTGTGTAATTTTTATTATAAAACTAATAATGATTACGATCCCTGAAAATTTCATTACAATTAAATGGTAATGACATTTTTTTGGTATTAGCATTAGTGAACTAACTTTTAAATATATTTTAAAATATTACGATAACATTTGCAAATGGAAACTTTTTTGCTTCAATTTTTGCAACAACATTCTTTAGATGTGCTCACATATTATACAAAAAGTATGACTCTGGCGTCAACTTGGTCAAACCTTTATTAATTTTTAAAAAGTAACATTTTGTCCTCCTGTGTAATAAAAATTTTTGATTTGTCAAAATTAATAATCAAAAGCAAGTGCGTGGAAAAGTTTTATCAACTTTTCGAAATAATTCAAGTTGGACTTTCAAAAAAATCACAAAAAAGTAACACGTTTCTTTGTTTTAGATGTAATAGTGCAGATTAACAAGGACCTAACAATTGGTAGAAAACCTAAAACTGGTAAAACAATTAAACCCAGGAACTCTTAAAAGGCCAAAAATGTGGAGAAGATTTTGAGACCTGATCAAAAGGTTTCTGGCTGCAAAATAGCACGACGAGTGCAATGTTCGAAACATATTGTGCGCCAAGTTAAAACAAATTGTTGGGCTTAGTGCATTTGAAGTGCAAAAAGTTCCGAATAGGAATGCAAAGACGAATACTGAAGAAGAAAAACGAGCAAAACTGGTAGGCTGGTGACATTACTGGGAGTGATAAAAATAATGACATGTAATTACCGTTTATACACTGGGTTTTTAATTAACAAATAACATTGCACGTCTTTTTGTTTAACAAAAAAACAAATTATATTGAACTGGAATAATCTTGCTCACATAATAAATTATTAGTGTCCGACCGTAGACTTCAGCCAGGAAATGCTTTTTGTCGGTAATCGGTATTTTATAGCATTATTGACAAATTTGACAAATGGAAAAATGTTTATTGAGCTCTTTAGATGCGATTTTGAGTGTCAAATTTAAAGAAAAATAAACTTCAGCTTTGCCCTAAATTTGTTACTTAAAATCGAATTAAAACGGCTCAACAAATATGTTTTCAATATCAAAAGTTGTCTACATTGTCCCCAAATACCAAAAAACCGACCAAATATAGTCTTTAGGTTGCAGTCTTTGGTCGGACACGATAAATTATTTAATATTCAAAAAAGTGAATTAAAAAAATTTCAAAAATTGTTTTTTTTATGATTATAAGCGGGCTTAAAAGTACTTGTTGCTTTAAAACAATGTAAAATGGTTTAAAATCTAAGCCATTTAGAGAACTACGGTCAAAAATTATACCATTTGGTGTATTAATGAAAATGTAAAAATAAGAAAAAAAATTTAAATGAAAAAGTGCTAGAATAAAAATAATCAAAGAATATTCCGATAAGTTTGCTGTAAAAGTACTGTGATTAGAATTGTTATAACCCGTCAGGGTCTGTAACATCAAACTAATTTCATTTGCATGTCCTGAAGTAAGGATTTCATAATCCCATTTTAAGCCACTCATCGATCCCGTGACGAAGTTTTGTAGAAATATGTAATAGTCTCTCAATAAGCTCTTTCTGAAGCTTTTGCACATTTATTGCTCCCTCTAGCGGTGGCATTAGCACTTTCAATTCAAATTTTGAAATACTTAGCTAGTTAAGATTTCAACTTATATTTTATATTTATTCGTAAAGCAAATATTTATCGAACTGTTATTCACAATTCGATCCATCAGATTTAGTCGATTTTTGAGATTTTTGTTTTTAAATATTGGTATTTTTAGTCATATTTTCAAAATTGTAATATGGCAACAATTGCTAATAAGTATTTATAATTTTTTGTTTGTTGGAAGAAAATAGTTAAAATTTTTCAGTATATTCAAGTTCTTACAAACTTGGAAAGTTTTTGATCTTATCTTTTGATTTTACAAAAAAAAAAGTACATAATGTACAACAAATTTTTGTCATTCCAAAATTTTTTCCATAAGTCCCTAACCAAAGCAGCATACATGCACCCTTTATAACAAAGGTCTTCTTCCTATAAATTAAAAATTTTTTAAAAACGTATTAAAAAAAATTTCTAAAATTGTATTTTTCGATTAATTATATGGCAACACTGAAACAATAGTTTTTCTATATTTATGTTGTTTGGCCAATGTAGTAGTTTATTATATTTGTTTTTATTTCATCTAATCCATATTTTCCCATTGTTTCGAGAATGTTATGTTCACTTTCTCAAGGGATGGATTCGTAGTAAGAAAAAATATTTTTATTACATTGAACAATAATTTGTTGTACACAAACATAAAGCAGTAAACATGAAAATTAAATCAAACACAAACTTTAAAATTATATCACAGGTTAATTATAATATTGCAACACAGTAACTGGCATTAATGTTTTGTGTGTCTTCTTTTAAGTTCATCGTCTTTTTTGTGTTTTGTGTGTCTTCTTTTAAGTTCATCGTCTTTTATGAAAGACGAATCCCTTACTACGAATCCCTTGAGAGAGTTAACATAACATTCACGAAACGTTGGGAAAATATGGATTAGATGCATTTTTAACTACATAAAGAACTTTAGGCCTTATTAGCTAAAATAAAAACAAATATAATAGTTTTTAAAATTGCTTTATTATTTGCATAGTTAAGACCTCAAATTATAAAATGCTTATTACTGCGTTATTATATCTCTCTCCTATCAAAAATGATCCGGGTTTAAAAGTAGGTGTTGCGAAAAAGCAACAGCTGTACAAAATAGGTTAATGAGATTTAAACACAAAGTTCTCAGTTAATAAAAGTTCACATATTTTAAAGAATTTCTAAAACATAGTTTCTTAACGCAAACGTAGATTTATTAAGGTAGCAAATTTAAGTATTCTAGCCAAAAAGACATGACTTATTTAGTGTACCAAATCTATATTTTCTGAATACAATTTCGTAAGTTTCTTTGGACACAAAATTCCAAATTTCTTGGCACAAAATCAATTGCAAGTTCATTCTACTTTATCCAATAACATTGCGTTTCATATGCATGCATTTTTTTAAAAGTTTGCTTACAATATAAAAAAAACAAAAATCTTGACTTACCTCTGTCCACTTTAAAGATTTTGATTGTTGATTAAAATAATTTTGTTTTACAGATTATAAAGAACGCTTAAGTTACAACTGCATTACCATTTTAAGTCAACAAATTTGCAGTATTACTGCAAAACAAAATAAAAAATAAAACTTTAAACAAACAAAATATTTTAAAAATTGTTTAGATATTATACCTTGTTATATTAATAAAAATTATATATTCTTAAATCTAAAGCATCTCCATTATATTGAAAATGCATCTATAGTATTTAGTTAAAAAAAAACTTTGGCAATAAAACAATTAGACGCCCAATAGAGCAGTAAATTCACAAATCGGTTTAACAGCATTTGGTGAACAAGCTTGACGTACCGACATTTCCCAAGTGTCTAATAAATGTGACAAAGAATAAAGTTTAGGCAATTTAGCAATGCGTGACATTAAAGCATTTTGTACAGCTTTTAGAAAAGTCGTAGCAGAATAATCTTGTTCAATAAGCGAACATTCAGGAGAAGCAAAAGGATATTCCTCTGTAAAATAAAAGAAAAAGACACAGTTTTATTAAGATGCAATTTTTGTAAGGAAAAGCCTGATATTTGATTACCTGGTATATTAACGCTTACTGGTGGTACACTAGGTAATTTCTTATCATCCAAACAGCATATTAATTTTATAGATTTTGTATTATTTTGTGCCGTTGAATCCAAAGTAACCTTAAACTTTTGATCTAAACGTGCTATTTCCCCTTGTAAAACATGCGGTATTTCTATTTCGTACGAAGAAGGTTTATCGGCCATACGAGCCATTTTTGGCGGTGCTGGAGCACAAATATCTGTACCAAATAATAATTCCAAACTTGGACGAAATGTTCTATATAACGTATGATTGGCTATAGGACTTTGTAAGGTTGTATTTATAACTTCCATTAAGGGATTTGATGATTTCTGTAAAAAATAAACAATAAACTATTTAACCTCTCTATTACGTAAGACGTATATATAAGTTTTATCAAAACTCTGTTCTGTTGCATAAGACGTATATATACGTTAGGGCGGGTCGATTTTAAAATCGCTCAACGTTCAAGGAAAATCGTATTCTAGGGATCAAAATAAAAAACTTTGCCGAAGGAACCATATCTCTAAAACGAATTCTGAAGTCCCGAAAAAGCCCACTTTGATATTTCAGAAAGTAGGAGGAATCTCTCCAAGATTATGGAAGCTACTTCTTCTCCGGGAGAAGCGCTAGCAGATTAATGCAGAAATCATACCCCTTAACCCGTTATATATATATATATTCCCGTCGTTCCTATAAGGAGCATAGGGCCTTAACCCGTTAAGGGGTTAAAATTTATGTTGAAGAGGGCCTTTTTAGCCGTGTTTTTATAGCAAAATGTACAAATCTCGGTATAGAGATATTTCAGAAAGTAGGAGGAGCCTTTCCAAGATTAGGGTCTCTATTTCTTCTCCGGAAGACGCTCTAGCAGATGAATGTGTAAATTATATTCGATTGAGTTGGATTCGATTGGGGAACTCTAAATGGGTCAAAGTGGAATTTTTCAAAATTTCACCCTACGGGTCAAAAGTCGGGACATCAGAATTCGCTTTAGAGGTTTGGTTCCTTCGGCAAAGTTTCTTATTTTGATCCCTAGAATACGATTTTCCTTGAACGTTGAGCGATTTTTTTGGCTCCATACAAATCGACCCGGCCTAATATACGTCCACTCAACATGTGTTTTTTTAATTTCGACGCAACAGGCGAAGTTTGATTTATATGGTAGTCAAATTACGCAAAATATTTAATAAGAAATTTTGTAAGAGAAAAATTGCTAAATTATGCGATTTTGTAATAGATTAAACGCTGACTAATTATTATACGAAAAAACACTTTCCTAATTTTGGTATTTTTTTTTTTTTTTAATTACCGATTTTGAGACTTTTTACATTTGAAGGGCTTATTGTAAAAACTTAATAAGCCACATTTTATTTCTAGCTTGTTTTCGCCTTTTAAAGGATGATAAACATAAAAAAAACATAATTTTTACAGGACGTTTATCTTCCAGGTACTTGTAATAAGTGGTTAAGCAAGACTTCTATTAAAAATTAATGAATGGTTCTCTATAAATTAGCGAAAATCCATAAATCAATAAATGTGACATAACAAGTTTTTACAATAATCCATTCATTTATTAAAATTCAGAATCATTAAGTTTTTTGACAAAAGTTTTCTGATTTTGAAAACAAGTTTAAAATAATAATGTTTTTGTAAGAAAATACGTTTTCTATACAAAAGTTTCGTCAGTATCTGAGAATCTCTTAAAACTTTGTGGAAACAGAATTTTTTTTATTGAAAAAAGCCTCTTTGGCTGTGGTAAATAAATCTTCGGAACTGAATTAAATAAGTCTTCGGAATCAGAGTTTTTTATTAACGAAGTCGTTAGAATCATCTAAATTTTGTATGAAAAAAAATCCTCAGAATATGAAAATATTGTGAAAAAAAATTCTTTGGAATCTTTGATTTTTAAGGCAAGATCTCAGAGATTTGTTTTTACAAAGTCTGCAGAATTTTAGTTTTTTTTCATATAAAAAATCATAATAGTCTAAGAAATTCTTAAAATCCTAAAAAAAATTTATAAGTTATCAAAATCTTAGAAGATTGCTATGGGAAAAAGTCCTTATACACCCTTGTTTTTGATTCTAAAACTGTTTAATTAAGAGTTGGTTTGTAAAATAATGAAGAGCGAAAAATTTTGAAAATTTGCTGTTTCGAAAAAATGTTTGAATTTATAGACAAATTTCAAAACAAAAATGGTTGCAAAAAAAGAATCCATTTTAATAAATATTATTATTAAACATTCGGATGATGATCACAGAACCGCAAGATATTTCAGAATGTATCAAAAAATTTTATTTTTCAATTAAAGCCTGATTCAATACCTTTCCAACGAGCTATCACTCGTTGCGATCGCTTTAGTAGTTTTTTTTTTTTTTTTAAAACAACTTTCAATGAGGTCCCTTATGAAGAATTCTTCAATTTTGTCACATGACAGTGGTGCACACCACCACTAAACCAGTCACTATAGAGCAATTCCATATGACATGTGACAAAATTGAAGAATTCTTCATAAGGGACCTCATTGAAAGTTGCTTTAAAAAAAACAAGCGATCGCAACGAGTGATAGCTCGTTGGAAAGGTATTGAATCAGGCTTTAATTGAAAAATAAAATTTTCCTAATTTTTCTTGTTAAATAATTAAAAATAATTCAATTATAAAAAATATAAAAACAATGAGAACAAGGTGGTCTCTTAAATGCTCTTCTCCTGTCCAAACAAGGAGTCGGGGCCCATTTTTTTATGGCTGATTCTTAAAGCAAAAATTATGAGGAATCCAAAAAAAATAAAATTAGCCGGAAAATTTAGGAGCTTCTGTGGAAAATCGGAAAATTTAATTTTCATGGGAAAATTTAATTTTCATGGGAAAAAAGGTAAATTTCTGAGAAAAATTAGGAAAATTTTATTTTTCAATTAAAGCCTGATTCAATACCTTTCCAACGAGCTATCACTCGTTGCGATCGCTTTTTTTAAAAACAACTTTCAATGAGGTCCCTTATGAAGAATTCTTCAATTTTGTCACATGACAGTGGTGCACACCACCACTAAACCAGTCACTATAAAAAAAAAAAAATATGTAGGTACATTATTTTTTGCTGGGCAATCGATTGAGACTATTTATTTTAAAATCGGAGAGGGGTCGTCCAAAAATTTGCCAATTTTGATCGTTTTCATATGGAATTGCTCTATTATTAAACATTCGGATGATGATCACAGAACCGCAAGATATTTCAGAATGTATCACTTTTGAATATATTTATGGTGAGTTCTAAGGGCTCTTTAGAGTTTTCGTTATTATTTTTAAATATGCCCGTTTTTTTTAATGGAACGAATTCTAAGTCTTTCTTTATAATCTTAAAAGTTTTTATTAAGAGAACTCTTCTATAATCTTAGAATTTCTAAGAAAAAATCCTTAGTTTTATTGAACAAAAATGTTTCTATATCTGAAATTCCTAGTTTTTTTTTTAGAAAAAATGTATAAGGCGGAGTATATGGAGGGTTTTTATGTAAAAAAAATTCATTCAAATCTTAAAATTAGTCTAAAGAAATAAATGTTCTATAGAAAAAGTTGTACTCTAAAAATTCTTTATCAAGGAAACTTATTCAGAAACTTAGGTTTTTTTAAGGTTTTTTTTTTTTAAATATAACGGATTTTTAAATGTAGAGATGTGCTTAGTTCATAGTTGTCTAACAAACATATGAACTAAAAGAACGAACTAGTTCCATAATTTAAAATGAACGAAATTAACTAAGGACTAATAGGCGCAACTCTACCTAAATGTGATGTGTTTTATTTATTTCAAAAACTTTTTTAGAACTCCAGTTAATCTGACGAATTTTTATTGGAAAAACTATTTAAATTTGATAGGGGTTCCATAGAAAAAATCATTTATTTCAACAGATTTTTGAAAGGAAAAAGTTTTTCTGTATTTGAAAAAATTATCAGAATCTTTTTGATAATTAAAAAAAAATTATCAGAATCTTTTTTCTAAATAAAAAATATTTAGAATATTTATTGAAAGAGTTTTTAGTCTCCAAACGAATGTCGATAACGTTTTTCGTAAAAGCAATTATTACAGTTACCGTTGCGGTTAGGTTTTTGAAAAATACCGGTTACGGCGTTTCATACGGTTACGGATTTCGTACAAGTATAATTTTATACTTTTTTGCGGTTGCATTAACGGATAACGTTTTTGAGAAATAACAGTTTCCGTATCATAAACGATTACGGTTTTTAGCGAAACTACCAATTGTGGTTATCGTGTCTATATTTTGGTTACGGTTATGTTTTTTTTCAACATCGTTTACGTTAATAAAATTGGTTTTTGGTTATCAATTCTTTGAGAAACTTAGAAATACGACTCTTAAGAATCACAGCGTTTAAAAACAGTTTTCACAACCTGATGACAACCGCAATGAATATCGGTTACGGTTTTCGTATCGGTATAAGTTTGTTCTTGTTGAGAAATAACGGTATTTCAAAATGTAACGGGTTTCTTAATAGTATAACTTTCGTTATTTCGGTTGCGGTTTTAAAACGGTTACGGTTATAGTTAAAATTTTTTAAAAACAACGATTACGTTATTCCAAACGGTTAATGTTTTTAAATTTGATTCGGTATTTTAGCGGTTACGAAATCCATCTATGGGAAAAGCCATTAGAATCTAAAAATTTTGTATAAAGAAAACAATTTCAGATGCTTAGAAATTCGCTTTTTCAGAACCAAATCATTAATTTTATAAAAAAAAATACCGGCAACGGTATTTCAAACGGTTACGCTGTCTTACTAGCATAAGTTTCGTTATTTCGGTTGCGGTTTTAAGATGGTTATTATTTTAAATCGGTGTTTATTGGCGGTTACGTTTTTTATCGAAATAACTATCGGTTGAAATTTTTATACCAGTATAATATTATACTTTATTTCTGTTGTTTTTAAAAAAATAGCGGTTAATGTTTTTCAACTACGGCATTCGTGATCGTAATTTTTCGATCGAAATTAGTTTTCTTTTTCCGAAAATAAAACATTTTACCGAGTTTTTTTTTTGATCAGGGATGTTGTAGTTCGGTCCTTGATTAGAAATAAATGTAAAATTTTGAATTTTCATTATTAGTATTTTGGTAGTTACTCATTAAAAAAAAAACAGTTTTCTAACGATTTCACTCGATGACGAATGCCGTAATTCAACCCCGGATCTTTCAAAGGAAATTTAAAGATTTTCTTTATATACAAATTAATAACAAAACCATACTTACTCCAAATGTTTGTCCAGAATATGAAACAATTTCCATTTTCTCCAAAACCTTTTCACATTTCAACAATGTTTCCAAGGGTACTCTCTGTACAGGATTACTTAAAATTTCCAAAAGCTTATTCATTTTAGTATAACCTTCAGCATAATTGCCATCATTGCCGAATTTTGCAACCATTCTCTTTAAAGGCTCTATATATTTTGTCAATTGTTTATATTTTTCACGATATAATTGATCTTCTTGTGGATTAAATGGACTATTCTGGGTTACCTGTCCGGGAGTATTAAGAGGAGCACTTGGCGATTGACGCATTTGTTGTCGTTGTTGAGGATTTTGCATTAGTCCGGGCATTTGCGGACTGGATGTAGGTACCAAAGCTGGGCTTGGTATCATTTGAGGATTGGGCAATGGCTGGCCAGGTCCCTGAGGACCACCTGGTCCTTGATTAGGTTGTTGCAATTGTTGTTGTTGCTGGTTGTTAACTACCTGTTGCTGTAATTGTTGCTGTTGTTGTACATTGAGAGCACCAGCTGGTGACGATACAGTACTAGGTGAAGGACTTTGTCGTAAGAATTGTTGTTGTCCTACTACACCACGATTGACGCCAAACATTTGTTGACCTTGACCCATAGCCATATTGGGATTCTTTTGCATGCCGGGTGGCATATTTAACATTTGATTGAGATTACCTTAAATGAACATAGAAGTTTTAAAAGGACATTATTATATAAAAAAAAAAACTTAATTTCATTTATTAATAAGAACATTAAAATTAATCCAAAAAAGTGTGGATTTCGAGATATTTTTTCAACACAAATTTTTAGTTGCTAGAGCAAGGCAATTTTTCTTTTAACTAATTAAGGACACGACATATATCCGCTGGACATTTTTCACCGAAACTTTGCAGATACAGTCCCTAACTAAGAATGTTTGTAATTTATTTTTGCATTAAATCGCACTTAAGTTGAAATAGGTGAATCTAGTGACATGAATAATTTGCATTCCATTTCTATACTTCCTGTACTTTCTAAATTTTTAAAAATTTAACTTAATAACCAATTAGAGGATCATCATTTTGAATGATTCGCAATATTAATTTAGATGTGGTAGAAACACCACATCGCTTCTTTTTGGACTTATGGATATGATTAGAAGTCCTTTAAGTTATTAGAGTAATACGAAATTCAATTTATTTAAAATTCGGCCAACATATTTTTTTTAATTTATTAAAAAAGGTTAGACATTTTTTTATCGATCTAGAAACTTTCATCATGTAACTCGTATTAGTTTGGGAGAAAATGTTCATTAAATATTGTCCTTCATATATAATTTGAATATTTCTATGTTAAATCAACGTAAGGTATCTGGGCGTATGAGTAATAAATAACACATATGGACAATTCCAGAAAAAGGTGAAAAATGCAAAGTGCTCAGAACTTTTTTTATTTTTATAATAGGAATATTTATTTTAAGTATTTATTATTCTTCAATTAAATAACCGAGCCCAAAGGGCCATATATGGCTAAGAAATAACTACTACACAAGACTACTGTATTATATAAAACAAAAATATAAACAACAATATAATATTAACAAAAAAAAAAGAGAAATAAACATGTAGGTATTATAAAATAGTAAAAACATTAGATGTTAAAAGAAAGAAGAGAAAAACAATATAAAGGCACTGTAAACCAATGAATAATTACAATCACACGTTCCATTAAAATGTCAAAAATATTATAACTCATTACCTTGAGCATAGATCAAAATTTAGCGTTTAAAAGTGTAGAATGGTAATTCTAAGGACTTGAGTTCTGTAGGCAAGTGATTAAAAATATGAGCAACCCGCACATGAAATGATCTTTCTAAGAGTGAGGTTAATCTAGGAATTTGAATTTGACGATTTCGTGTAGAATGGCCAAAAGAAAAAAATGAATTCAGATATACAAGGTCATCATCAGGGAAACCGCAAATATGCAATTTTAGCATATTTTATCCTTTAGAGCATATTTTTGCATATTTCAGCATTAAGAGCATATTTTGCGGTAAAAGCATATTTTTAGGGCATATTTCTACATTTTAAGAGCATATTTGTGTCTTTTAGGGCATATTTTGAATTCTTTTATACATACTTTTTTTATTTTAAAAAACAATAAACAAATTAGGGGTTTTTTAATTTGGTTTTTTTGACACACTGTTTTTACATAGTGTCGCTTAGCGATACAAAAACAATAAAGAAAGACTATTTTAAATTAAGCAACACATCGAAAGTGCAAGACAAGTAAAATTGAAAGAGCATGGTCAAAATAAAGAAAAAACACATTTGTTTATCACGGAATGTGCACAACCAAAAGAAAGTGACTTTTATAAAAAGTTGTGTGAAGCTTTTGTAGCAGCTGACATACAAATTACAAAGTACCCTCAGAAACGTTCGTTCGAATAAAACTTGTAAAATATCTCTACGAAAATTGCCTAGACAATATTCGTAAATGTTTAAAAAATCAATATATATGGATCCCAATAGATGAAACTACTGATGCTACTGGCAGAAATGTGGCAAATGGTGTTCTGATGAAGAAATTTCAAATCAAAAATTTTAAATACATACTGCTGTATTGTATAAAACTAATCATTCCACAATTGCCAGACTCTTTGATGACTCTATAAAAATACTGGATGTTAATTTTGAAAGAAACTTGAATTTACTTTTGTGACGGACGCTGTCCCATACATGGTGAAGGCTGGTAAAGCTATCGCAGTATTCTATCCAAAGATGACACATGTGACACGTATTGCCCATGGTCTCCACCGTTTGTGTGAACGTATTAGAGATTCCTATGAAAATGTAAATAAAGTAATTGCTAACGTTAAAAAAGTGTTTTTAAAAGGTCCATGTAGAGTTGATATTTTAAAAGATATGTATCTGGATCTTGCATTACCACCTGAGCCCATAATAACTCGTTGGGGAACTTGGATGCAGCGGTTAATTATTACGCCAACAACTATGAACAAATTTTAGAAGTTCTTTGTGTTTTAAACAATGAAGAGGCTTAATCAATTAGAATTGCAAAAGAAATATTAGAAAATTTTAATACCAAAACTGAATTGATCTTTATTGCTTCTAGTTTTGAATTTATTGAGAAATTTATAAAAAAAAAAACTGCAAACAACAGGTCTTACACTTGTTGAGCAGTATGGGTAAGTAACAGAAATAATCAAAAATATTGACAAGGTACCAGAATGCTATACCAAAAAAGATATTAAGAACAAACTTGAACAGATTGTAACAAAAAACGATGGTCTGCAAGTCATAAAAAGAATTAGCAAACAGCTGACTGGATCTTCAATAAAATCAGATTTGGCATATGATGTCAAAGAAGTACTAGCTTTTAAATTCGCCCCCATTACGTCAGTTGATGTTGAAAGAACTTTTTCAATGTACAAAAATATGCTTAGATGTAAGAGACAACGTTTTTTATTCGAAAATTTAAGTCAAAATTTTGTAGTTTATTGCAACAACAACCTCTATTGAAAATCGTATTTTTTTATAAAAAAAAAAACCGTCCAAAAATTTAAAAGCTGGTATGATGTAATTTTTCAAACATTTTCCTGTTCTTTTATTCTACTTATTGTGTTAATCAAAAAGAAGAAACCGTTAAAAAAAAGGATTTCTTAAAAAAAATAGAAACGGTAAAATCAGACACGAAAGAGTTCGGAAGAGACAAAATTATTTATATTTTTTTCTTAACTAAATGTAGAATTGACTGAAATATGGAAAAATTTACAGTTTTTTGTAATACCTTTTAAAAACTTAAGTTCCTATTGTTTTGCATTCCTTTGTTTTTTCGTTTTAGTTGTTATGTTTATCTTATTTTTTAATACGCAATTTTTTGTGTATATTAGATTAAATTGTTTTGATTTTTTAATAAAATATGATTTTTTTTTTTGTTTAAAAAAATATATATACTTTTTTTTTTTTTTTAGAGCATATTTTTTAAATTTTATGGGCATACTTCTATGTTTTAGTGCATATTTTATGCGCATAAGACACTTTTTTTAGAGCATATTTGCGGTTTCCCTGGTCATCATTATGATTAATCTTATAAAAATAAACTATAGTCCTTGCTTTAACATAGTTCGAAAATAGACAACCTAAGAATCTAGAAACATACGGCGTCAGTCATATGGGTACGATTAAGTCTCCTTAAACAAAAGAGATAACGGATTACTCTATTAAACAACACTGAAAGCCTTTTCATAATGTAGCCAAAAGTGCCACTATATACTTCAATGCCGTATAAAAATAAAGACATGATTAAAGAATGTATGAGCATAACCTTGATTCTCATAGGTAAAATTAAATTAACATTATAGAGCCTACGCAAAGAATAGTTGATCCTAGAAATAACATAGTTTACATGTCTTTCGAAATTTAAAGTATTGTCCAACCACAAACCAAGACACTTGATTTGGTCGACAAACTCAATATTAGTTCCATTAATATTTATTACCAAATCCAGTAAGGGTGATCCAAAACAAACATAGCCTTTGTCTTATCCGCATTAATATATAGTTTGTTCTCCAACATCCAATCCGTAATTTATTTGTTTTCAATAATACAGCTTAAAGGTCTATACTTTATAAATGTAAAAGCATTTTTAATTTTTCTCATTTCTTGGGCGAATTATACTAAAAAAACATTTTTTTCTTAGCCTTTTTGCGATTTATATCCACTTTTTTTATGTGTTTTAAGAGTGTTTAAAGTAATATTATTTTTGTTCTTGTAATTTAGAAATTTCTTAATAACAATTACTTTACCTCAAAGATGCTTTATCGTTTTATCAATTATCAATGTGCAAGGAACAACATTCATTAAGTTAAACTTTTTTATATATCGAAAGAACAAATTGAGGGTTCTTCACCTAAACTGGCTGAGCTGTGGCAGAATGTTCCAAATATTAAAGAGATGAAAATACTGCATTGATTTTCGTATTTCGACAACGAAAGCATTGAGGTTGCTCGGACCTCTTATTCATTAAAATATATAATTAAAATTAACTGAGGAAATCCAACTTTATTAAAGATTGTAATTCCTAAAGTACTTAATTGAGAATATGGAACCTTATTTCGATTTCATTTTTGTTATTATTATTACCTTTACTTGAAGTTAACTTTATGTTATGATTTAGTGTGTTTTGTTCTCTTGGCAAAAATTGTCGCGTCCGTCTTGTCGCGTCCGTATTTGTACTTTACCCAATGTAAAAAAATTAAAAGAAAATTTTCATAAATCTACACATAAAATTTGTTCTTTTACCTTAATTTCCACAATCACAAAATTTTTTTTTCACAAATTTCGCTGACTTATGCCTATTTCTATAAGTGCATAAAAATAACTTCTATATTGGATGCGTAAATTTCTCGCTAATATTTGCTTATATCTTTTTACTATGTTATTGATTCTGCGCAATGTTTTTCCTCAAATTTAGTACTCTTCCTAACTTTAATACACTGATGATATATAAAGAATATTTAAATTCCTTTATTTTTTTTTCTCAACTAAAAGTGTGCGAATGTCGCGTCCATCGCCCAGGAATTGCCCATATGATAGAATTATATACAGAATTATTGAAATATATATGAAGGACAATATTCAACGAATATTTTTTCCAAAACAAATACGAGTTACATGATGAAACTTTTCAGATTGATAAAAAAAATGCCGATTTGGAGATAAATTGAGTTTTGAATAACTCCATAAATTTTTAACTAGCTCTGAATTTGTTTGAAAATTTTTATTTTTAATTAATTTTCATTGTTGATCTATAAATTGTGCGTGAGATGTTGGTTAGTTCGGTTAAAGATCATGATGTTTACCATTTAACACTTTAAGGCACGAAGAATGTTGATGAAGGCCGTTGCGGGCTAGAAAGTTAACTCCATTCATGCAGGTGTCAAATAACTTTTTTTCTAAGTGTTTTTTTTCTGTTAAATAAAGTAAATTATGATAAATAAAATTATAATTTTTCTGTTAATATGGAAAAAATATCATGAATAACCTAACTAACCTAACTAACCAAAATCTCACAATTTTTATTTTTTTTAAATTCACTTCTAACAAAATGTTGAGTTAGTAAAATTTCTAGCATTTTCCAATATCAGTTAAACTAATATTCAATAATATACTAAAAATGATCGCAAAATATGTCAATATTTAACCACGCCTACTTCGCCCATTTTGTGGGAAAATTTAAAAAGTTGTTCAATTTTTTCTTAGTCTCTTATAGGAGAGCAAATACTGTTAGTTTGCTATTGCTCCGTTACAGTTTTTCCTCTAGCGGGGCAATTGGCTTTGAAAGCAACAAGTAGATGTTTGGAACAGTATGGATTTTTTCAAGATACCAATTATTTTAAATCATTTTTTTTTGTAGCCATACTTCAAATTCTAGTGAATAACTCCGCAATCCCAAAAAACATTTAATTTTGGTAATTAAATTAAGCGTAACTGTTTTTTTTTTGAAAAGTGCTATTAACAACTTGCATGCAAAAATACCGTTTAAGTGCAATTTTTTCCGTTTTCATATTTTGTTTATTCTTTACATTTTCTGCAGTTTTTAACCGAATGTCTTGAGAATTGGAGTAAGTAATCTTTGAAATATTTCTAAAAACCCATATTAAAATCAATTTAGTAATTACATCTGGGGCGTTATGTGAATTAAGTTTTATTCAGAATATAAGTGGGCCATTCTTTAGCAACTAAATTTTAAATTTAGTCAGAATATAAATCCTAGACAGTTAAATTATATATTTAAAAATAAAAAGTTTATTTAAAAAATTTTAGTTTTTTTTTTACGATTTAAATAATGAAATTCGAGTAATTGATTTCAAATCTATATGTAAACTATTGAATTTTACAGCACCTAGGTAATCAATGCGTTGCTTGGTAGTTTCTAGTCTACATCTAGGAACTCTTAAATTTGTTCTGTTCCGTGTGTTAAAATTAAATTGCTGTTGAGAAAATGTTATGCTTTGGTGACCAACATGGTTAATGCATTTAAAAACATTGCATTTAAAAACATTAACACCTGATACTCATGCAATCCATAAATTGGTAAAATTGTTTTGCTTATATCTTTATACAATGTGACAGTTGAATACAGTATTGGTAGTTTGTAAATAAGTTTTAATGCTTTGTTTTGCATGCATTGAAGCGATTTCAGTGAAATGTTATTTTTATTGTACGCATATATAATTGCTAGGTAAATCAAATGCGATTGAATCAAAGATTGAAATATCATCGTCTTTGATTTAACATCCAGTTTATTTTTCAATTTATATAAAATCCCAATAGCTGGAGCTATTTTCCTTTTTAATTCGTTCATATGTAAATCCCATGACAAGTTACTTTGCAATGTGATTCCCAAATACTTAACGGAATGGGTTTCATAAACAGCTTTCCCATTAATAAACACGTTGAAATCACTATTTATACTTAAAGCATGTGGTCTAAAGCGTATTAATTTGGTTTTATCAGGGTTAAGAACTAATAAATTTAATCGCGCAAATTCAAATATCAAAGCAGCATCACTTTGAATTCTTGTTTTAAGTGATAAATCATACTTGTAGGGGTAAAACAAGCACACATCATCTGCAAACATAAGAAGTTGCCCATCTAAATTCAGATTTTTTAAATCATTTAAATATATAGAGAACAATAGAGGACCCAGTCCACTACCCTGCGGCACACCATAATCAACAGAGAGAAGAAAACTGTCCGTGTTATTTATATTAACATATTGTTTCCTATTAACGCAATAATTTTTAAACAATAAAAGTTCTCGTCCCTGAATACCATATTTCATCAATTTCCGTAACATTATTTCATGATCTACTAAATCAAAAGCTTTAGTAAAATCAACTCCGGCAACTCCACTAGAACCTCCATCAAGCCCAATACAAATAAACTGCACTACATTCAACACAGCATCTTCAGTACTACATCCCCTTCGAAATCCAAATTGGTACTTGTATAAAAAAGTATTTTCTTCCATGTAAAATAAAAGTTTATCATAAAGAATCTTCTCAAAAATTTTATCAATTGTAGAAAGAACAGCAATAGGTCTAAATTTATCTATATTTGTTGCATTAACTTCTTTTGGAATTGGAACTATTTTGTGCACCTTTAAGATGCCAGGGTACACTGAATCGTTAACGATTTTATTAAAAATATCTTTTAATATTGGGATTATAATACCTCTACATTCTTTTACAAATTTAGGCGAAATACCATCTAAACCTGGACTTTTATTATCTTTCAAATTTTGAATTATGTCATACATATCATTATCATTAACGCCACAAAGTGTAAAACGATGAGGTGACTGAGAAAGAGTCCGTAAAGAATTGAACACTTCACCAGGATAAATTTCAATTTCCCTTTAAGATTTGCCACACCCGTAACAAAATAATTATTAAGGCAATTAAATTTGTCTTGCTCACATATTATTGGTTGCCCTTGAAAATCATTAAGGTTAATGACGTTACTTTTTGTGAAATGTTTTTAAACTATTTTATTTATTTAAATTACTTGATTATTTGGAAAACCAACATTGTAGGAAAAAGGTCGAAAAAATCCAAAATTAAACTAAAATTGTGGTTCCCTATAATTTTATGGACACATTTTGATTAAAAAATATATAAATTATATATCAATCAATCAATATCAATTAAAATAATTTGTAACTATTTTATTGATTTAGTTTCAATTAAGATTAATCATATGTATTAAAAATTTTAATTAAATGTTTTTGGTAACTGGAAACATGTTTTTAGTAGATACTATTAAAATTAAAAATGGCAAAATATGGAGAAAAAATAGCTAAAATAAAAAAATTTAATAAATGACGATAATTAACAAAAATCTTTTAATATTTGAGAAAAAAAGTAAAAAAATCGTCAAAAATTGGAAAAAACCGCGAAAATTGGACATTGAATACATTTAAAAAAATTGTCAAATAAAATAAAGAAACAATAAAATTGGAAAAAAAAAACACCAAAAAGCAAAAACAAAAAACGTGTATTAAATATCTACCAAAGGTCGAGCTCATATATTAGTTCTCATTTAGTGAGAAAACTAGTTTATATGAATGCTTGATGTTTTGCTTGGGATTGTCACTTTTTTCAAAACGTGTTCTGATGATGGGAAACTAGAAAATTCCTGAAATAGATCTATCAACACATTCCTGAAAATGGTCAATTAAGAAATTTGAAATCAAAAACTCTATAGATTATTTGTTAGGACAATATCCTAACAAAGAAATATAGAGTATGACCTCGAACTGGAATATTTTTCATTACTATTAAACGTCGAAGAGAACATAATTTCTATTTTTAATAAAAATTATATCAAACTTATAACAATAACTTTTAAAAATCGCCAACATTAAAAAAATTGTCAAATAAAAAAAATGGCTAAAATTGGGAAAAAAAAAGAACAAAAATTTTAAACAAAATGACTAAAAATTAAAAAAAACGCTATAATAAAATTGTCAAAATTGCAATTTTAACGATTTTTTCAATTTTTTAAGAGTTTTTTTTTCTGGGGCATAGAGATTTTTTTTAAATTTTGGGTATTTTTTAAACGAAAGACAATTTTTCAGACTAAAAAATATTTAAAAATGCTTTTATTTCAAAATGTTGTCCATAAAAAAATATTAGTTTATTTAACAATTTCACGAAAAATTTCTTTTTCGACTCTGAGATTCTTTCTTAATAGGATTTTTATATATTTTTATTACAAAAAGCTTTTCAGACTGATTACCAATTAAAAATATTCGGGCTAAAAAAATATTTAAAAATTTAAAAAAATTATTTTATAACAAAAGGTTTTCCTTAAACAAAATTATTTGTTTCTTTAATAATTTCTAAAAAAAAAAACTTTTTGACTCTAAGTTGTGTTCTTTATCGAATTTATATACATTTTTTCTTTTAGTTAAATTGTTCAAATTTTTCAAAATGTCCCCTGTGGAATTTTTAAAAATTTTTCATATATATTTTTGACATTCATAACTATATTTAAGCCGTAAACTTTGGCAGGTCTAAGTGACTTACTTCAGGTATAGGTATGAAACGAAAATTTAGAAATGCATTTATTTTAAACTTAAACAATTTGAGTTTTCGTTTCATAGCAATACCGGACTTTTATGTTTGTAATGTGTTGCCATTTATGTTTTGTTATGTCAATTATGTTCATCTAGTTTAATTGTAATATATTAGCTCACCTTGAGGTCCAGCTGTATTTGGCATACCAACCGGTTGTCCTTGAGGTCCAGCATTACCAACATTATTAGGATGCATAGGTCCTCCGCCACCTACACCAACAGGTTGATTTTGTTGCATATTTGGTGGAATGCCCTGCATACCCTGATTTGGGCCGGAATTTGGTCCACCCACATTCATAGGACCCGGAACACCTTGATTCATACGAGCATTCATCATTTGATTTAATTGTGGATGTTGCATGCCCATTTGTTGCATTTGTTGTTGTTGCATTTGATTGGGTATTTGTTGAACATTCATAGCATTGACATTAACAACAGGACCACCCTGCATTTGACCACCAGCACTCATTTGCATTTGATTAGGACCACCAGGACCACTTGAGCCAGGACCCATGGGAACACCCGGACCAGGACCACCCATTTGAGTCATTTGTCCGGGCATTCCTTGAGGTCCGCCAGGGCCAACACCAGGACCTCCTGATGGGCCACCCATTTGTTGGGCATTGCCAACCATTTGTTGATTTGGACCGCCACCAGGACCACCCATAACATTCATTTGTATGCCACCAGGACCACCCATTTGTGGCATCATTTGTTGTTGTCCCGGTCCACCACCAATATTACCTTGTCCTGGTCCCGCAGCACCCATATTCATTTGTGGTCTTATACCTTGCATTTGCTGCATTTGTTGTTGTCCTGGCCGTTGTTGATTAAGAGTTTGTAATAGATTCGAAGCGGGTACAGGACCACCAGGACCGGCACCTTGTTGAGCATTAGGACCACCAGGCATAGACATCATTTGAGGATTACGATTACCTTGGCTGGCTAAATTTTGCAAAGCATTTAATGGATCTTGCATCATATTTTGCTGACCCATTTCAGCATTAGGTGGTGGTGCTTGTTGGGGTCTTCCTAAAAAAACAGCAAAATAATAAAATTTCTCTACTAAACAATCAAGGTAAACAGGTTTTTCCTTACTTTGCGACAAATCTTTGAAATGCATAAACAATTTTGCCACCAATCCCAAATATTCATCTTTTGATTTGGACTTTTTAAAAATATGATTTTCCATAACACTAGCATTCTTAATGCCATCCTGTCCGGTGTTTTGAAGCATATCATTGCTAAAATTTTAAATATTTTAGTTTTATTTCCAATACGCCACCAAAATTTTGGTAGACTCAAATTTTTGGTTTGATTTTGTCTTTGTTGTTTTCACTTACATTTTTGCAATAACATTTTGTCGAAATTTTTGTGATTGCCACTCTTCTGTCATTGTTTTTATAAATTTTTATTAATTTATTCAATTTTTAACACAATTTTTAGCTTTTTATTTAATTTTTAAGACAAATTTTACTGTTTTCACAAGATTTCTTGTTTATGACAAATTTTTCAAACCAGCTGATTACGGTATATTAAAGTTGTGTCGTTCATGAACAAACTAGTTCAATTGAACGACTCACTCAATTGAAAGATGTGATTCGTTCACCAATATTCGTACAGTAAAATATATGTACAGTAAAATTTGTGAAAAAACTCGAAAAACATGAATAGTGCGTAATAAATTGTCAAACGAACAAAACAGTTCACAAAACGCAGTTCAGCCACAAGTAAAAACAAAAAAGAATGATTTGAACGAACTAGTTCACTGGTTCGCATTGAACCATAATGACCAAATGTCACTAAAAAGAACGATTAATCCCATCTCTAAACCAGAGTCTAGAGTTGGGAAGTTCGTGAACGAACTAGTTCAATAGAACTAGTCGTTAATTAGAACTAGTGAGCTAGTTCGCATTCTTCAGCTCTTTTAGATCTTTCACTCTTTTAGTTCGTTTATGTGATTTGAGTTTAATTTTCATGATGTTTGAGTTTAATTTTTTTTCTTACAATTTTGCCAGCTCAATTTTTTTAATGTTAAAAATAAGTGAATAATTCGCTTAAAAATATCAAACAACCGGTTTAATACTGTGTTTCCATTACATATTTTGAACAAAACACATGATTTTAAGACACGTTCAGTCGAAACGTAGTGTAAGTTTAAAAAACCTTGAACAATTTTGTAAAAATAAAATACTAAAAACTAAAATAAATTTAATTGTCTTCTTGTTTTGAGTTAAGCTTCTAATATTTTAATGCCTGTAAATAATATTTAAACGATTTTTTTTTCAAACATTATAGTCCTAAATAAACTTAATTAAAAAAATTAACATTACCTAATTAAATACGGATTTTTTGGGTTCAAAGAATTCTGATTTTAAAATTTATAATTTTTCACAAAATCTTACGTCCTGATTTTAATTATAAGCCGTATGTCAAGATATTCATACCAAATATTCAGAAGACTTTGTTACATAATCAAAAAAAAAGCTCTGAAATCAGCGTGCAATTTTTTTAACACTCCAAAAGTAATTTTTTTTTTTTTTTGTCAAAATTTTGTCATTTTCGACCAATACCTGACGTAGGGTGTATGTCCAAAAGCTAGTAAAATTACATTTAACATTTTTTTCAAAGCCCACTCTTTCAGAAAATATTACAATTTGTATTGGTTTTTTAGTTCCAAGCAAATTGTTAAGAAATATAAATACTTTTTGACCAAAAATGACAACTTTTCATAAATTTTTAAAATGTTGACCTTTAAGGATTTTTTACAACTAAACTATTAAAGCTAATTTAAAAAATGTTGTTATTTGTTTTATCGTGAAGTATTATTAATAAAGAGAATTTTTTGTTTTAAAATCGATTAAATAATAAAGTTTTTTTTTCGTGGTAGATAAACCAAAAAAAAACTTAGGGCAAAAAAACAAAATTTTTATTTTTAAATTTAAAAAACTTTTAAAGTAGAGAAGATAACCTATAACTATAAGCACTATATCTTACAACTTGCATTACTCCAGGGTATCAATTATGTGTCTTTTTTTACGACACACGACAATGAAATGACACCTAAATCATTATCGTTTTGGGGATGGAACTAAATTTGTTTATTCATCTCATGGTTTATAAATGTCATATGAAACCGATTCAACATGAAACCGATTTTAAAACGAGAATGTTTAAGGTGTAATTTCATTGTCGTATGTCGTAAAAAAGATACATAATTGATACCCAGTCTAAAAAATTTTGAAATCGGTCCACATTTACAAAAGTTACACACTCCAAAAGATTTTTTATACACGAGGTAGTCAACTTTGACAATCTGTAAGTACACTCTGTATTAAAACAGGGTGACCCAACCACAATATTACACAGATTAACACCTCTTTTACAATTTCCAATTTGATTCGCACCGATCGGATCATTACATTAGATGCTCTATATTAATTACCATAATTCTTTTAAATACCCGACTGTGGACTATCAGACACAGTTCGTCTTACACGAAGGTTCGCATTAAGAGATGTTTTTTTTTTTGTTTATTCTTCATTTTGTAATTTGAAAGAATATTGGTCAATTAATAAATTACAATATTCCACTCTAAATTAGAATAAAAAAAAATCCTGATAACAATTTAATCTTATGGAAGCTAAATAGTGTCCCACTTTTAGTTTATTTTATTATTAACGTTTTTATTTTATTTTATATAATAATTTTGTTTTAATTTTTATAAAATATATTTTTATAAATTGTAATTTAAAGAAATTCCCAAATCAAACTGAAAATTATTGACAGAAAACAAACAGAAGAATTTTTCAAATTTATAATAAATTAAAGGCAATTGGGGAAGTCTCCACACTCTAAAAAATTATAAACATTATTTTACTGCCCTAAAAAGACCGACTTTACCAAGGAGTATTAAAAGGTGTAATTAGAAGATTAGATTTAGTCGACCTAGTAAATCTAAACACCCGATAAAAATAAAGAAGGAGACGTTTATTAAGAAAATCATGAAATGATGTTCCAAGAAAATGATTAACGTGTTCTGTAATGTGCTCACGAATTCGTACAGAATATCTATATCTTAAAAAATAGTCGAACGTCACTTGTATAGTCCCAAATGCCAGAAAACATCTCCACACAATATAAAAATTGTGGCATACTATTGACATTTCTCTCCCTAACATAAACTGGATTAATCAAATTCGTTTTATATAATCTCCTCAATATGAATACTCTTGACGTAAGATATCTAATATGATGTACAAATGTTAAACACAATATATGTATAACTACTCCCAAAATCGATAAATGCTGCACAAACTCAATGTCAGTATCATTGATAGATAAATATAAATCCTGAGCAAAAATTGACTGCATTGGATTTCATCGTGTTTTTGAGGAAAAAGCTTCACAAAAATTATATGAATGAATTATTTTTAAATTATTACAAATTGTTTTAATTCATTTAATAAAACTGAGAATGGCAATAGATTTGTTTTCTTTCGTTTAGTCAAATGATAAACGAAATATGTCATCATGAATATGAAATATTTGCGTTTTTTAATGTTTCGAACTTCACTGTAAAATGTTGAAAAAACACAATTGAATAATTCAAGTTAGGAATTCATTTAATACCAATTAAAACTTAGCTAATTAAGCTAATGAATGAATTCTTAGGGAATGGATTAATGGTAATTGAAAATTTTTAATTCTGAATTAAATTTAATTTATTTTTTCGAAGCTCTGCTTGAGGATAATTCAAAGTATTCTTTGATTTTTTAATGAAACCTGACTTAGGATATTAGGGTTTAAGTTTGGAGGAAGAATCCTTAGAGTTATATCGGTTTTCTTTTTAATACATCTAAGGATCGGCCAGTGTTGCCATTTTCAAAATATGCGAGTTTTGAAAAATCCTATTTCGACAAATTAATTTAAATACTAAAGCCTGCTAACTTATCTCAAAATTACCAAAGTTTAGGGCTTATCTAAGGTTATTAATGTCAAATTTATATGGAAAATCTGTGGATCAAGTTAAACTAAGGAATTTTTTTAGAAAAGTTACTAGCCATAAAAAGTTTTTTTTAACTAGAATCATATTTAAATCAATTAGATTCGTACTGAATTTAAAAATATTCGAAATAAAATAAGATGTTAATTCAAATCTGAAATACCAATTCATTTTTACACTGATGAAATTGGTTCTATTGGAATACGTTTTAGTATTATAGTGGTTAGGAACCGATTATAAACAATGTTCTTGGGATATGGAAGAACAAATAGAATTCCCACAGAAGTGCAGTTGTATAGCATCGATTAAAAACAAATTCAACCATATCTTGAAATACATGGAAATATTAATTTACATTAGTTTGAATTTTTAAAAGAAATTATAAATTGTCTATCTGTTGTGGGCGTTGTGGTATAATGGTTAGCGCGTTGGACTGTTACACAGATGGTCCCGGGTTCGATTCACGGTGACGACAACATCAATTTAGAAAAAAATAATATGTATGAGTTTTCTATCACTTATATGTATTGCTGCGCCCACCTTCGGTGTTCCAATAGCACTTAACCCCACCGAAGTAAAATAATGAATCAGGGCTATGAAACAAAAAGCTTCAATAAATTCGCCAACTCTACATCAGGTGGCGAGCAACAACTGTTCTAAGACTTATCTACTCGAGCAATTACAGTGTTGCCATGTTTGAAGCCCTTCACCTTTTTACCACCTTTCATCTCTCCACTATCCCCTTTCCAAAGAAAGCAACATATTAATTAATAGGAAGAATTTCCTGAGTGTTGCTTCTCTTTTTTAAAAAAATAAATAAATCTAATTTCAAAAAGCCGATATAAAGAAAGTTATCTAGACGCTTAAGGTTCTATTACTCGATTTGAAAAGGATTTGATCATATTTTATAACAAAATTAACTAGTTTTGGAAAAAAATAAAGGAAAAGTCCGTATAAAATATTTAACCGTTTAATCGAAAAAATTTATTTTTTATTTGCTTTAAAAGCATTTTAATATAAAACTAATTTTTAAATTCTAAATTTTCGGTAGAAGTAATAGAAATTTCATTTTCAAAATTATTATAAACAAGTGATAAAACCTGTAAAGAGTGATTAAGTTGTTCTGACTCGTCAGCAATTAAAGATTCTGTATTAATAGTCAAGGACTCAGTATTAATATCAAATAAGTCTTTTAAATGATTCGAATTGTTTTCTATAGATGACAGTTTTTCTTGAGTGTTGATAGGAATCTTGATGTCCACATCAGGACTTACTTCGAAGAAATTAAGTGCAGATTCCTGCGGTTTATTCATTGAAATTTCATTATTAACATATATCTCAGTTTCAATATCTATATCGGATTGGGAAATGCTTGCCAATATGGTTTCTTGTTCGGAGTGATTAAGTTGTTCCGATTCGGCCGCAGTTAAAGATTCTAAACTAAGAGTCAAGGACTCAGTATTAATGTTAAATACATTTTTTAAATGATCCATAGTGTTGTCCATAGATGAGGGATTTTCTGGAGTGTTGGATGGAATTTCGAAGTCAACATCAGAATGTACATTGGTAAAATTAATTTCTGATTCCTCCTCAGATTCTACATCAGTTTGGCAAATGCTTGGTAATATTGTTTCCTGTTCATCTTCGTTGTTATTGAAAGCCGTTTCATCGACTTGCACTTGCCGTTTATTTTCCTTTTGTCGTTTTTCATCATGTTCCCATAAATTCAATGATAAGATACTGTCCTTTTTACCCCATTCCCATTCTTTTTTTCGTGTTTGCTCAATTTCTTCATCACTGTATCCTATAGTTGATTTAGCTATATTTACCGCTTTTTTCAACATTTTCTGTCTTTTTTTATCGTCCCATCTTTCATAACGTCCTTCTTCTTCAAATATTAAACGGTATTCATAGACCAGATTCCATTTCCACATCTCTACCCGACATTTACGTTTCAAACATAACTTGGTTAGTTCTTCGTTTGTAAATTTTCTAGCCAAATCTTCTTTGGAAAGTTTCTAGAAGAAAGACAATAATTATATCTTGTTTATGGTAATTAAATGTGCTAAAGTCCCAAAACTTATTTAACAAATTGTGAAAAACAATCTGCTGTAGGCGTGTCCCTATCCGGATTTCATTCCTGCCCAAGGAAATCTTCAGGGGACTTTGTTATTAGAATTTCTAGAGATATTTTTATGTTAAATCACAAACTCAATGAGAATTTCTTGTCCTCGTCTAGGAGCGAGATTCAAAATTTAAAATATCAAAGAAAAAAACAACAACAAAATATTATCACAATTGGCTTTGTCTTGTGTTACATTTACACTATATTCGAAATATCCTGGATTAAACCAGATTTTCATTATAAAAGACAGTGGTAAAAATAGCACTTTAGCGGGCACTCGTCAAAAAAAATGCGACCATCTCTGTGGTAAAAAAACACCGAAAACTTTCCGTCCTCACACCTATTTTTTGTTACACGCATTTCGCACTGTTGTTGGTGTGTATTATACCCCAGTGTGAGAACGGAAGGTTAACAACTAGTGGCGCCGGGTTTCGATTTCGGTCCGATTTTTTATACTGAGGGTATTCACGATTGCCATTTGCACACGATGCATATATGAAGAGACGGTTATTTGCATTCTTTTAGCCTTGAGCAGCATTGATGATGCAAACTGTGCTTATTTGCATTGTGTGCAAATCATTATCGTGAGTATCCTTACTATTTTTGTAATTTGCTTTTATTTGGGGACCATTTTTGCATATAAAAAAGTTAACTATTTTCGGCTCCTCTTAAAGGTTCCAAAATTTATTAAAATGTCTCTAATTCACACTAGGGAGAAAAACACGTGTTTTGCCAAAACGAGTGGAAAAGAATTAACTTATGTTAAGCAAAGGTTTCCTAAGTAATCGGCCTTCGGGGGTTTCTCCTCCAGTATGTCCTAAGCCGGGCTTCGCTGAGGAAAGTTTTTTTGTGTAACAGTTTTTTATCGATAACTTCACTTCCAACATGCGAGCGAAGCAAGCGCGCCTAAAAAACAAAAAAATTGCACAAGTTTTTTTTTTTCTTTCCAGATATGGCTGGTTTTAGGCGCACTCGCAATAATGGTTTGCAATGGGTTAATTAATGTATTTGTTTTCAAAATCTGCAATTTCATTATAGTAGATATAACAAAAGATCAAAAATAAAAAAATATTAAATATTAAATATCTAACCTAACTTTTAATATCTGCGTTGTTAGAAAGGTTAAAGTGGTATATAATATCTTAAAGACTTAGCTACAATTAAATAATACTTATTTCGTATCTTTGCTTAAGTCAAATATCGAAAAATGGGAGTTTTTTTCAAAAAGTTAGGTTAAAAACAGACTTTATAATGTGACATTTAAGGAATGGAACTAGAAGTATTATATGGAACTAGAAGTATTATATCTTAAATGAAAGGTGCTTAAATTAGCTTTCAAATAATATGTATTTTGTTTCGATCTGATTACAAATGTCGAATATAGAAAGAATTTAAAATCCAAACTTTGGAGGTCCATAACACGGAAAAAATGTTTCTTAGAGCTCAGCATTAAAAGTTCTATTGAAACTAACTAATCAGGGTTATGCCCGTAAACTAGAGTTTACGTTTATTTGTTGCGATATCGGTAATGTAAATTCGATAGGAATAGAAAAATTTAATATAAGATTGCATCCTTTTTAAGAACTGGCTCCAATTTTATAAAATATTAAGGGAATTCACGATGGTCATTTGCACACGATGCAAATATACACAGTCGATTAATTGCAATTTCTTAGCATTAAGCAGTATTGACGATGCAAACTGTGCTCATTTGCATAGTGTGCAAATGGCCATCGTGGGTGTCATTATTACAACAAATTGTTTCTTTCAAGTGAGGAAGATATTGTTTCTTACCAACTTTTCCCAAAAAATGTTTGTAGTATCCACAATATTTGTGTCATCTTCATTAGTTCCACTCATATTTTTTCTAATGCTAAAAAAATTTAACTTTTGTTTTTTAACTTTTCTGTAAACTTTATTTACGGCGCGCTTTTTATATTTGTTTTGACAGCTCGTTATTATTGTTTTCAATAGCATTGGCAGTTCAGAAACGAACTAGCTCAATTGAATGATTTACTCAATTGAACGATTTGAACTAGTTCAATATTATTCGCTTTAATGCATTGATGGTAACCCATATGATGCTGTTATTGGTCCGGGTAACGCTATTTTCTTTTATTTCCGCAAAGGTATTTAGGGAGAATCGATATTACAGTTATTTCGTTAACGAGATTTTTGCAATAAAGGTGTTTTAATTATTTTGGTAACGGCATTTTAGCGGTAATGATATTTAAGTCATTTAGGCTAGCCGCCCTTTTGTCTCAAAAATATATAAAAAAAGATGTGTAAAATTATTTCATCTACATATATAATATGAAATAATAGTATGGTACAAAACTACAAATTGTTAAAAAAAAATTAGATATATTATTTTCAACGCAAATTTTTAACACAAAACCTTGTTTTAGAGTAAACGAAATGTTTTTCTACATAACAAATATAGCTTCATAACTTGTTATAGACATATCTATTCAAATTGGTAGAGACACAAATACAGTGGATGAAATAATTATAAGTTCATGTAATTGTGATTTTTTTTCAAAAATAATTGCTGTATTTTTAGTCGATAAAAACCCCCTTTCATCCATTTGCTGCAGTTTTTGCTGCATTTGCAACAATTTTTCGTTTTTGGACAGCGAAATAAATATAAGTTCAGTGATGTTAAACTCTGTTTCTTAAATTTATTTTACTTTTTTCTCACTGGTGTATTGTGCAAGTACAATTTTGATGCGCAGCGTGCTTCTATCAAAAAAAATTCGTAAATTTGTGTTTTTTAGCACAAAAAAAAGAACATTTTGTAAAAATCTAACACTTAAATTGTTTTTAAGAGTAAACACATTTTGGTAGCTTTACTTTAGTTGTGTTAATTTATGTTTAAATGATGCAAGAAAAAATGTGCTTGAAATTGTATTTTCAAATTTCTACCTTAAATATTATTTTTCTTTCAAGTTTAAATATGAATGTCTAAAAATAGGTTTGTATGTACAACAGAAACTGATCTTAATATTTTATTACAGTTACCAAAACTATAAAAAAATTAATATATCATTTTAAAATTATTTTATTAAAAAAATTCTTATGCCGCAAACTGGACTCGAACCGGCGACCTTCTGCTTGTCAGGCAATTGCTTTACCTATAGCCTAAACACAATTTGAGATTGTATTTTCAAATTTCTACCTTAAATATATTTTTTCTTTCAAGTTTAAATATGAATGTCTAAAAATAGATTTGTATGTACAACAGAAATTTGGTTGCTAATCTTTATATTTTATTAGAGTTACCAAAACTATTAAAAAAATTTATATAAATTTAAAATTGGTAACAAAGAAGAATATTTTAGATAGAGTGATTTTTTTTTGCAGGCGAAACTAATGTTTGATTTTAACCGCAAGGAATAAAATCTCCGAAAAGCGGTTGTTGGTATGAAATTTAATGTAGAAGATAATATTTTTCAATATTGATAAGGAAACCCAATTTTATATTTTTTTCTGTTTGTAATATAGTTTTATTACTCTGATGATGAATTTTAAGTTAAAGGTGTTTTTAAAGAGGTCTAGATCTTTGAAATGTAATAAAACAAGGATGAATTTTTTAAATTGACATGAAATATCGCTATTTACTGTAACGTTCTGACCAGCATCGTTTTAAAGAAGTACGGACCAATGAATCCACCAGCCCATAAAGCACACCAAACAGTCAGTTTTTCTGGATGTAACGGTGTCTCAACATACACTTAATGATTATCATCACTCCAAATACAGCAGTTTTGTTTATTGACGTATCCATTTAACCAAAAGTGAGCTTAATCGCTAAACAAAATTCGCTTATGAAGTGCGCGATACGTATTTCGAACAGAACCCTGATTTTCAAAATAAATTTGCACAATTTGGAAGCGTTGTCTAATCATGTTGAAATGCCAAACAAACTAAACATAAATCCCTTGAAAGCTGACAAAATGACCGCCAGATAAAAAAGTGTTGCCAGCTTGAAGTTCTATACCTACATAAAAAACACGCTTTACTTAGAACTAAAATTATTTAATAATGATTAAATTTTGTTGACAACTAATAAGTGACGATGGAACAAACAATTGTAACAAACACTTATAACAATCAATTATATTTGCCTACTAAAGACATTGTCACTGATCAATGCCAATTGAAACAGAATTTCATTGGCATTGTTTTCAAGCAAGTGTAAAGCCAAAAAATTTAACTACTATTGACCTCAAATAATATCAATTAAATATTCAATTAATGAGTCCATTCAATAAACTAGTCCCATGTATGCTTTTACCAACTAACATTTAGCAGAGAACATCTGCTGATTTCAACTGATTTATTTCCATTTCTAAATTATTGTTCGTTAACTAACTTTTTGAATAAAATTTAGGTCACCTAAATTAAGCAGAACGTAATTCTCAACTTCATTGGTAATCATGCTGACGCAAAATTTATGTACTTTTTTCTGTTGTCGCAGCTGTATTTTCAACTATTTGTACGTGCTTTTTTATGAGTGTATTTTATGAAAAACGATATTTTTAAAAATACGGAAAAACTAAATTTTTTTTCTAAATATAGACTGAAATGGAACATATTTTAACTTACTCGATTAGTTGTTGACCAAAATTGCTCGAGTTATTCGTTATTCCATATTTGCTATTTTAATTTACCGAAACAATTGTTTGATTAAAATTCATCAATTAATCGAGTAACGGTTAACCTAATAGGGTATACAATTAATCGGGTTTCTAGTTTAATCGGTTAATCGAGCAAAAAATTAATCGGGATTGAGATTTAGGCGGTTAATAATCGGTTAATTAAAAATTATTCGGTTATTAATAAAAAACAAATAAAACATAAATTTATAAGTAATAAAAAAATAAAGTAAATGAGATCTTCTTTGTATACATATCGTCGATTGATTATTGGAGAGCCGCACCGACCAAAAACATGTTTGCGAGAAAAATGATAAAGAAAGTTTACAACAAAATTATTAAATTTCTACAAGATAGGTTTTCTTTTTTGTTTGCCATATCTATAGCTGCATTTATTATAAACAATATTGTTAATTTTTACGCCTTTTTGCACTGAGTATCCAGAGTTATTAACAATTTTTTAAAAAAAGATTTTTTATTATATGGCCTATAAGCAATTTTTATCACAATTTTATTGTTTTTCTTTCAAGTAGGTCAAAAGTTTTTTTTCTTTTAACCATTATAAAACTAGGTTGTCATAGTGCAAACCAATGCTTAAACTTTTTTATTGTTTTTTGTTTTATATGCGTTGCTTATTTCAAATGTGTCAAACCAAGATTGACGAATAATGTTTTTATTTTTCTATAGAAAGTTTGACTCATTGGCCAAAAAGTGGTCATTACACCATACCAATGTTAAGAAATTTGTAAAAATAGGGATACGCAGCACCTTTGGGGCTGGATATCTCCTAATTGATACGAGCTATATACAAACGGATTAAAGATTTAGAAAGAGGACACATTAATCATATATAATCAATTCCTAACTCAATTTTGCCAGAAGTGGTCTATAGGTCTCACTAATATTCATACGACGATATGTATATGTGTTAATTAAAGGTTTTAAAGAGATCTTGTGAAATCATCTTTTAAAAAAGAATGTAATTCAAATGTTTAGCTTTTAAGCGGTTCTTTTCTCTATTTTTTATAAAACTTGACTTGGAGAAAACTCTTTCGCTGATTGTGGATGTTGGGGAATTCGAAAGTAGGGCATGATAAAGAATGTCCAACTTCTAAGTTCTTTTCTTTGTTTTTTCTAAAAATATAAAAACCTCCATTATGCCATTAAAGTCCTTTTTAGAATTTTTAATATTTTTCATACTATTAATAATATCATTTAATTCTGATAAAAGATTATTTTCATTAATATGAGAAGTTTCTTCTATTGTCATTTCGTCATCCGAGTCATGATAAAGTTCATCATTAAACATTCTAGAAAAAAGTTGATTTTCAGCAGTACGCGTACTTTTTTTTAGTCAATGTACTGTTTTCTGCATAACCCCTAAAAAAGTACGCTAAAGTACTTTTTTTTTACCTTTTGTACTTTTATTTGTACTTTTTTCCTTGTTTAGTATCTTTAGTAACATTTATTTTTTCAGTGCAGAAAGATTCACACAGTTAGAGGAGCCCTGTTAAAATGTCTTTACAAACTGAACACATTTGTGGCAACTAACAGAAGTATTTTTTCGTGTTTTTTGTATGAGAAGCAAAAAATCGCCAGTCGTGGCGACTTTTCTTCTTTATAATAATCAATCGTTATTAATTGTCAATCGTTGTTAATTGTTAAAGAATGATAAATATTTGTAAATTTTTTGAATTATTTAAAAAAGAAATAATATAATTATTTAATAATTATATAAACGAATCAAACCGAAATGTTCAACAAACAAGTGATATTTAGTATTAAGCATATTAATACAAACTTGTTCAAATTAACTTTGTTTTTAAACACAATTAAAAACCTGACTAATTTTAAGTTAACATTTACGATCTCATTTTTATATTCTTTACTGAAGTATATGTAATTTTATGTTATGTTACGTTATTTAATGAATTTAAGGACGTTTCCAAAAAAAATACAAATGTACTTTTTTTTATTAATTGTACTGCTTTTTTTTTCTTTGATGTACTTTTTTGTCAATTCAATATCTGGCTACCCTAGTTTCAGTTTTTGAACTATATTTTAAAATGCTAGAAGGCAATGTTCCTGAGTTAAGGAATAAAATAAGCGTATTTAAAACGTTAACTCGTCTATCATTTAGTCTGTACTTTAAGCTTTCAATTAGATCATTTGCAATGGAACTGTTGGCCTTCTCCAAATTATTAATTAAAAATTTAATAGTTCCTTCAAATTCAATTAGAGAAGCAGAATCCTTATAGCTCTTTTATAGCGACGTCCAAAGGCTTTAAGGTTTTAGATAGGTTTTCCAAAACTTGTATTTCTAAATTAGAAAAAGGAATCAAATCGAAATCGGCTAGAGCATGGTTTACACATTTGTATATTCGAAGGAAGTTGTATATCGGTTAATCGGTTTATTTGTTATTTGAAAATCTTCAATTTTAAATTATTCGAACAGTTAACCGACAAAAATTAATCGGTTAACCGATTGAATACCCTAATACCTAATCAATACATCATTTTTTTTTTGTTATTTATTGTTTGTTTTCAGATTTATTTAGATTGTTAACAAAACTGTATAATTTTAAGGATTATTTATTGAAGACATCTCATTACCGCAAATAATGAGCGTATTTTTCAATATAAACAGTTGGCAGTACTGTTAGATATAAACTAAATATATTTTTATGTTTATCTGGCAATGCTGTAATTAGGATTATTCAGTTTCCTTATTTGTTTTATACATGGCGTATGAGTTATTTTAAATCAAAATTAATATAATGCGTATACGCCATAACATACGCAAAAGAAAATAGGAAATATAATATTGAAAAAATATTTTTAAGGTAAAATGTACAAAAATGTCAATTGCATAAAGCATTATTACTATTTCTTTAAAAAAAAAACTAATTTCATTTAAGAGATGTTGAAATTGGTTATAAAAGAGAGCATTTAAGAGATTGTTGATAATTTCTCTTACTCTCTAGAAACTTTTGTTAAAGGTGCTTGTTTAACTTAAACTTAAAAGCATACAATATGGTTATATTTAACTCATTCGTATAATGTCTGTTGTCTAAAGCGTATCGCTGGTTTAGTGAAATAAAAAATAAGTGGAGAAAAAAAAGAAAACACAAAAAGACACATACGCGCGTGTTTTGTTTTTAATTTTTTTGTTTTGTTTTCTTTTTATAAATTGTTATTAAGTTACAATGATACATACATATATATAAAAATAAAAATATATATATAAAAAAAAACCTTCTGTTAACAAATTGTTATCGTTTTTAAACAAAAAAAAAAAAATAATAATATATATACATACATACATATATATATTTTACTGACTTTGTGTAATAAAAAAATAAAATATATATATAAAAAAAAAGAGAAGATGAGAGTATGATTTTTTACTCTGAAATGTGTGAAAAAAATACGTTTGTTTTTTTTTAAAGTTATATATGAATGTTAGAAAAATAAACTCGATGTGTTTGTTTCTCTATTTGATTTCAAGTTATTTTACCGCGTAAGTGTGTGAAACGTAAAAAAAAAATTAAATTTAAGTTAAAAAAAAAATAAAATATTGCTGACGTTTTATCTTGACAAAAAAAAAGTTAATTTAACTTAAATTATGGTTAAAATACAAAAATAAGTAATTTTCCATTGAAATTAAAATATATTAAAGAAAAAGTAAAATAATAAAAGAATATAAAATTGTAAAAATTTACTTAAAAAAAAATATATATAAATATATACTTTAAGTGTCTTTATTTAAAATAAAAACAAGTGAAATAAAAAAACAAAATAAATAGCCAACAACAAATCAGCTACAACAACAACAACTACAAAATGTAAGTAGCGTAAAAAGAAATGTCAAAGAGTGTTGATAGTAAGAAGCAGCAGTAAAAAATAAAACAATTTAAAAACAAACACCTTGAAAGAAAATTCTGAAAAAATGATCACCCATGTATACAATTTCGCCACCCTCTTTACCGCTATTTACAAACCAACCGTTTTTTTTTTTACAAAACAAAGACAATGATGACTACATTTCTTGAAGTAAAAAGCGCTAGATATTTTTTAAGACATTAAAGATGTTCGTAAATTAAATTGAAATTAAAGTTCAAAAATATTTTTAATTTGTGTACTATAGAAATTTTGAAAGTCAAAACTGAAAACTCAACAAAAAAAAAAGCAGAGCATGAAAGCAACTACACGTAGAGAAAAAATATGCTTGCAATATGATTGCGGCTACAAAACTATGTTTCCTACAGATGATAGTTTCAATTAAATTATTATTGTATCAATAATAAATCACCAATAATATTTTTGCTTTAATCAGGCTTGCCAGCCTTGGGGATTTGTCCTCAAATTTGGGGATTTATTTGTTGGTCTTGGAGACAGACATTTTTAATTGCGGACTGGGGATTTTTTTGGGGGATTTCAAAAATATTTAGTGGATTTTTTTTTTTGGGATATTACAAATTTTTGGCAAATATTTTAATTGAATATATATAGAAATCAGTTAGTTACTAACACATATATTTTGTATGTAGGATGTTAATCCAAAAACATTTTTTTTACTCTAAAATTAAATAACCAAATGATTGCTCATACGAGGGGTACTATTTATATTTCAGAAATAGCAAATAATAACAAACATTTTTTAAATGAAAAGGGCTTTATTGATTTTCAAAATATTCACCCTTGATGATCAATACACTTTTGCATTCGTTCAAACCACTAGTCATAGAAGTTTTTCCATTCCTCTTGAGACACCTCCAAAACATGGTTTTTGAACGCTTCAACTGCTTCTTCGGCGCTCGTAAATCGTTGACCACGGAGTTTACCTTTAATATTCGGAAACAAGAAGAAGTCATTGGGTGCCAAATCAGGACTGTACGGAAGATGAGTCATCAATTTTGACTACTCAAAAATTCACATGTTTGACGAGATGTGTGAGAGCTCGCGTTGTCATGATGGAGCTCGCATTGTCGGCGGTTGGTTTTACAAATTTCTGCTAAGACTTCTGGCAAACAAATGGTCGTGTACCACTCAGAATTGACCGTCCTACGTTGCTCAAAAGGAACAGTGACCACATGACCCATTCTGCGAAGAAATAGGCTACCATTTGCTTCGCTGTGCTTCTTCCACGTACAACATTTGCTTGATTTAGCTTGTCTTGGAATACCCACACGGTCGATTACTGTTTTGTTTCCGGCTCATACGCATATATCCATGATTCTTCACTTGTCACGATTTTATACACGTCTTTTGAAGCACCACGGTAGAACTTTTTTATCATTTACTCATTGACGCGAGCCTTTTTTTGAGCGATTTATAAATTATAAGCTATCCAACGAGAACAATTTTTTTTTACAATTAAGTGTTCATGCAAAATCGAATGTATTGAAGTGGAACTAATGTGCAAGGATGCCTCTATCTCACAATATGTCACATGACGATCTTGCGTTATCAGTTCACGCACTTCATCACTTTTGTGGCTCAACAACCGATTTTGTATGAGCTTCACGGAATTCGTCGGCTACCGAACTACGACCACGATTGAATTCACTTTACCAGCGATATACTGTGGTTTTTGATGGTGCTTTATCGCCATACAAAGAACTGAGTTCATCGACACATTCTTGTTGAGATAATCCACACGTCGAAAGTTGTGACGTGGTTGAAATTTCCATTTTTGGACCTAATTGATTTTCTTAACTCACTGTAAACAAAACAAATAGCACTTGTACATCAAAAGGTTGTGAGTACGTTTATGCTAAAAAATGTCAAACTTTATTATGGTGTTGCCAGATTTTAGCTATTGACATTAGTGTTGCCAGTTTCCGAAATATAAATAGTACCCCTCGTATTCACAAATTGTTCAAGCCTATTTAATTTTCTGAGTCATTTCTGTGCCATTTTTTTTAACAGAGGTAATCAAAGTCTAAGCGTTTCCTTGAAAAAATATTTTAGTTTGAGAATTAAGAAAAAGTGTACGAAAAATAGTTATGAATTTGACTGATTTTCAGAACTACAGCATTTTCAATTATCAATGATATTTCAGATTTAAAATTTAATTTCAGAAACTATAAATTGTATTTTAAAAACCCGTTAAGGCATTATTCGAAAAACAGCTTAAATTTATTAACCGGTTATTCTTATTAAATTTATTAAAAATGACAACATATTTGTTTTCATTCGTTAAGTTAAATGATAAACGAAATATGTCATATTGTATCTGAAATATTTGCATAATGTCACCCATAACCGGTTCGAGCCCAGTTCGCGGTATAAGTATTTTTTTATTAATAAAATAAATTTTGTGGAACGCATGTGAGTCTATTAATAGAATATTACAATCCATAAACATAAAAAATTAAAAATTGTTGCAATAAAATTTTCGAAATTTGTGAGTAAATGTCGGTTGTTACAATAGTATTAAAATTTATTAAAAGTTATAGTACGTGGAACTACAAAAATTTGGTTGGCAAAAAATGCGGTTGCAACTGCAAAATTGTTTTCTATGTGTAACTGTTAAATCCGACTTCAACAGAATACTGGGAGAATAATGTAGGGATCATATTATGATAAATATTTCCGGGAACATAGACTAAGAAAAAAGTTTACCAAATATTATGTAATTTTAACTAAACTTTAAGAAACTCCGGAATGAAAATTTAACTCAAATCAAGTATACCGTTTTCTTAAAAACAAGTAAAACCCATTTACTCCAATAAGATAAATTTGCATTTAAATTAAGTGAATTTTGTCTTAAATTTTACTAAAATTTAGTACATTTTTGACTTAAATTAAGTATAAATTTTGCTTAACTCTAGTAAAAATATTTTACAATAAAGTTCATTTTTCTTAAATTTTAAAACGTTTGAAGTTGTGCCAATCAGAGAACAAAGCCGATCGGCTCATAGCCGCGGCTTAGCTGCCGCCGACTATTTTGCAGGCACTTGAGCCGCCGCCGACTTGTGAGGCTAATTTCGGCTTGAAATGTTAGCCGACTCAATCAGCTAAGTTGGTTGATTGCTTCTACAAAACGGTGTTTATAATTTTTTATAAACGAAAGGTGAATTTTATGAGAATCCTCTATCTTTTAAACACCGCCAACCACCTGGTAACATTAACTTTTCAATATGTGGCAACACAAAAATATTCCATAGCTTCTGTAAAAAAAGTCACGTTATATTTTTCGTGTTGCAAGAAAAAGTGTAAAAAACTATTTCTCTACTACACAAACTAATCAAAAAAATCCTACTGATTCTGACTCAGTGGGTCGATGGAAACTGCGTTAATTTTAAAAAGTTGTCTTAATCCTGCTACTGTGAAAAAACAGTTGTTCGTTCATGACAACAGGGCAATAGTAGCACCATTTTTATCTAATTAAAACAAATATATAACTATACTTAAATGCTATAAGCAAAAGCTAGTTCCTGTTATTTTTTTTATAATACTTGCATATTTTTTTCAAAATAAGAATTAAATTACAAGAATGTGTATTTTTGTCAAAGAATCGTCGACTTCAGACGTCGCCGATTTTTTTTAGTTCAGCCGCCGCCGCCGAAAAATGTTCGGCTCTAGTCGACTTTTAGCCGCCGCCGACTGTTATCTTGTTTAGCCGCGACGCGTAAAAAAGGATGGTTTTTGTATTAAAAAGTGTGTTGAGTTGCTTGAAATGGCAATAATATTGCATAATATATTGTAAAAAGGAAAAACTATAAGAATTATGTCGATAAGTTTGCGCAAGAACTACAAAAAGCGCATAAAAACAGCAAAAAAATGGGGAAAATCGATGAAAAATGGGCAAAAATCATGAAAATAGGCTAAAAATTTAGATTTTCTCAGTTGAAATGTGCGTTCTAATGGTGGAAATAGTAATTGTGAGCCGTATAAAGCTAACACAAGAAATTTTGAATACAGGAAAAGCGACTTAAATGGGCTTAAATGGGACATTGCAAACATGAACATGTCAGTAATAACAAATATAAACTAAACGAGAATTTTTAAAAACTCGACATAATCTTTTATTTTTAAATAAGTAACAAAAACTAAATGTTTACTGCAAAATTACAGTTTTTGTAGTTGATTGTTAAATTACTAAAATAACTAGTCAAAACAACTGTTACTGAAGTACAGAAATTTTGGTTAGATATTTTTTGAAATAACTTACTAAATTAGTCGTTTTTTATTTTCTCATAGAAAAATTACTATAATAACAGTTAAAACAACTACAACTGTTTACTGCCCGAATGACCTGCATTTATTTACTGTAAGAATATTCTGAGTGGGGATTTATGCTCTTGCGCATTGGATATACAATGGAATTTTCTAATTATTATAGGCCCTTTTAAGCCGTATTTTGTGACATTAACCCTGTCTGGGATGGACATATTTCAGGAAGTAGGAGGAGCTTATCCAAGATTATGGTATCAATCAATGCATAAAACATAATTGTAGCTTGCGTTTAAGGGTTTAATTTTTAATTTGAAAATAAGCCTTTTTTGTCGATTTTTTTGAAATTAATTGGGTTAATTTTACAAAATTCGGCAGATTTCCCTGCCCCTGTCCGGGGTGGACATATCTCAGGAAGTGGGAGGAGCTTATCCAAGATTATGGTATCAATCTCTATTTTGGAAGATTCTCTAGCAGACTAATGCATAAAACTTAATTGTAGCTTGCGTTTAAGGGTTTAATTTTTAATTTGAAAATAGGCCTTTTTGCGTTTTTTTTTTAAATTAATTGGGTTAATTTTAAAAAAATCGGCAAAAAATCCATAATAACAAATATAATAAAGGGTCCGCCAAATAACTTTTTTTTTATTGAAAATGCTATAAAAAAAACTACTGAATATTTTCTCAAATTTCTTTTTTTATTTGAAAGTACAATCCTTCCGGTTAATAATGGAAAATAAGTTAATTCAAATGGCTGCCTCGGCTGGCCATGCAGTAGCGTACACGATCGGTCCAATTTTTAAGAATATTATCGAATTATCGATTGTGTGCAGCTGTATTTCACCAATGGCTTCACGAATATTGTCCTTTAAAGCGTTAATTGTCTCTGGCTTGTTGGCGTAACACTTATCTTTGACGGCACCCTACAAATAATAGTCCAACGGTGTCAAATCGCAGCTCCGAGGTGGCCAAACGACATCAGCTCTGCGGCTGATAATGCAATCTTCAAAAACCGGGCGCAAAACATCGAGTGTAGCTTCGGCACGTAGCGCCGTCCTCTTAAAACCAAATGTTGCCAATATCCTCCTCTTCAATTTTTGTGAACAAAAATTCGTTCAACATGGCCCGATATCGATCGCCATTGACTGTAACGGCCACTCCTTGCTCATTACCATGATTTTCAAAGTAATGTCGCAATATTTCCCAGCGTTGTTCAAGCGTATCTCTTAAATCAGACATGTGCTAAGTGTTACCATTCACGAAATAAGCACTAGTTGAAAAAAAAAACGTTAGATGGCAGACCCTTTATAAACAAGAATTTTTTAAAACTTAAAAAAAAATTTTATTTTTAAAAAATTATCTTAGTACAGTGTTAACGTCATATAGACAGTCGCAACAATTCTAAAATAAAAAAAATAAATTATCTGTTTACTGCAGTATTTATTAAAATACTAAAATAACTGCTTTAAACAACTTTTAAAAAATTAAAATATTTATTTTTAGTTGTTTTTTTTTAATAACTGTCATAATAGTTATTTTGATTATTTCATAAAAAAAACAACTCGAATTACAGTTGAAAACAACAGCTACTGATTACTACACAAACTACTGTCATGTAGTAACTGACAAACTTATATACCATATACATACCTTTGTTTTAACTGTAACTTTCAGTAGATTCTACCCAGAAATGGGTTCTGAGTTTTTACGATTTATTTATGGACCTGGTCAATTCAAGTTGTTTAAGTATTAAATTTAACTGAATTTGTAAGTCTTAAAATAAACTAGTAAAAATAAAATATTTCCAACGCATTTTTATAAAGTTATGGAATTTTTTTTTTTTTTAATGTTGCTTGATTTAAATTAAAATTAAATTCTGAATCAGAGCACATTATAAGTTTATTAACACTAATAAAAAGCAGACGTATAGGAATATTTCAATGCATTATCAACCACTCCATAAATAAGTCTATTATTTTGTACATTGTATTTTCTATTTTTAAGTCACACATTCAAAGCATGAATAAGAGATTTAAAATAACCTTAACCGTAAATATGCATCTATAGAGATGTTAAGAGTTTATTTAAAAGAATTAAAATTAAAGGAGATAAAAAAAGAAATATATATTTTTAATTCAGAAATTATTCATTAGTGGACTTTAACTTTAAAATACCATTAAATGGCTCGCTCGAATAAGGGTATAAACGAAATTTTTTTGAAAACGCTTTTTTTTTTTTTGAGCGAAATATGGTTTATCAAGCATTAATACTTACGAGTACATTAACCCTCTAACGGCTAAGGCTGCCTCAGGGCAGTCTTCATAAAATTTACCACAAATGCGTGAAATGAGCGTTATATAGTTAGAAATTATTATATGTATTAATATTAATATAATTTGGAAGCGAGAAAGCTTCAAAATCAAAATTTCGCAAAATTTCAAAAACTAATTATTTTTAAAAAAATATAGTTTTCAAAAATCGAAAAACCCAATTTAAGTTGACTAAAAACTCTTTATATATTTTTTTTTTTTTTTTGTATTGGAAACATGTTTGTTGAGAGGATTAATTCGATTTTGTGTATAAAATTTAAGAGAAAAGCCGAAGTTTAGCTATAAAGTTAAAAGTTCGGCCGCCGAACAATTTTCGATTTGTGAATTCAATGCTTAACTACAGACTTTTCTTAAAATTTGACACTCAAAATAGCATCTAATCAGTCCAATAAACATTTTTCCAGACCAAATGCATTTTCTGGCCGAACTGTTCTGTCGGACACTAATAATAAGTCCTTACTTTAGTCCAAGGACTCACAGGATTTTGTCGGGATTCCTCTAAAGGACATCGTCTTGCCTTATAAACTAATAGACGGATTTATTTATGAAATTTTGCAGAAAGAAGACATTAAGTATTAATAGCAAAGCGTTGAAGTTTGAACAATATACTTTGAAGTTTAGATACTTTTTCGCCTAATATCGCTTTTTCCAAAAAGCGAAAATCGCGATAGCTTCTTAAATAGGAGAAGAAAAAAAAATTGTTTTTCGAGCATGGTTAAGAGAAATAAGTTTTGTCCAAAACTTCTCTTTCATATTCTTTAGTTTAAAAAATGTACCTTAAAATATTTTGGCTCATGTCGCCTAAATTAGGCAACGATAAACAATTTTATTGAAGAACTTATTATTTGTTTTTCGAGTGGGACACATGAATTTCTTTGTTAAAAAATCATTTGCCAGTTAGACGGCTAAGGTGGCCCAAAAAAAAAGACTGTCGAATTTTAGAGCTCCGCAAGGCTGCCCCTATTTTAATAGTGCTCAGCAATGCTAGCTCCAAATTTCAGCCCAATCAGTCAATATTTAGAGGTCGCTATAAACTAACGATTTTTCAGGGTGGTGCCGAAATTCAAATTTGTTATGGATATAAATAGAGAAGTTTTTGCACAGACTTATAATAAAACTTTTTACTTTTTTTAAGTACTTTGGCGGTCTAAACAAGAATCTGCAATCAAAAAACCAAAATTAAATCAGCCTCCCGAAATATAGGCCTAGTGCACTTCAAAATAAATTTGGTTCAAAATGTTGGCATATTTTCCATATATTTCTGGATCTACTTATTGGATTTCCAAATTTGAGCTCTCGTTCTATATATTAAAGAACATGCTATAAACATGCTTTTAATATGACCAATTTTTTAAAAAAAATTGAATGTTCTAGCTACAATTCCCAAGACCATTTTTGAGACCCCTCCGGTGTCCCAAAATACCGTTGCACATTTCCCGACATACACTCTAATACAATTTTATTGAAATCTATTCTTTTAAATATATGTAACTTATTACCTACTATAAATTTGGTAAAAATAGACACAATGAGTAAAATTAAAATATATGAACACGTTGTGTTTAAAAATAAACATAATATGTTTAAAAGTACCTTTTTGAATTGTTGCAAAATGGTTTAGAAACATTTGAATTTTGTTAAAATTTAAATTTTATGTGTCTAAAAAAGCTATATTAAATGCATGAAGCTACATTTAAGATGTCTAGAAACACGTTTAAAAATGCATATTTTTTCAATTAATATTGTACATTAAAGTGTGCTTAAAATGCATTAAAAATATTAAATATTTTTATTAACAAAATAAATTCATAAGAAACAAAACCATAACAATTAACAATACGTACACCAATAATAGTAAATATATGCGGGTTTTTCTTACAGAAAACCACAAACTTTCTGAGGTTTTTTCTTAATATTCAAAAATCTTTAGATTTAAAGGATTTTTCTGTAACAAAAAGTATTTAGAAGATAAAGAATTTTTCATATTAAAAAGAATCTAATAGGTTTTAAACAGAAAAAAGTCCTTGGGATCTAAACGTATTTCTAAAGGAAGAAATCCTCAAAATCTTGTATCTTAGGCAAAAATCATTAGATTCCAAGAATTTTTCTATAACAAAAAGTATTTAGAAGAAAATGAACTTTCTATATGAAAAAGAATCTAATAGGTTTTAAACAGAAAAAAGTCCTTGGAATCTAAAGGTATTTCTAAAGGAAGAAATCCTCAACATTATATATCTTTTCAGTAGTAAAAAGTACCAAGCATTTTGGGGAATATTCTATGGAAAATAGTCGTCAGAATCTGAAGGATTTTTAATAGAAAAAAATAATATGAGTTTAATGAATTTGCTTAGAAAAATTACTTCAGAAGCTGAGAGCAATTCTAGGGAAAATTGCTTAGTTCTTGTAGGATTTTCTCCAAAAAATATACTTAAAATCTATGAGTTTTTGTAACGAAAAAATTTACATATTATAGGAAAATAATAATTAATAATAAATTCTGAGAATCTGAGATTTGTCTATTACATAAAGTCCACAGAATCTTACACGCAGAAAACAGACTCGGTAGTAGCAACCGTATTTTTAGCCAATCGAATGGTTTTGGCTATCGAATTTTTCGGTAGTTATCACCGAATTTGTGTCGAGGTAATCGTAATTCTATTGTCGTGTTAAAATTTCTGTTGTTGCAATCGAATGATTGTTATAACAACCAAAAAACTGGTCGCAGCAACTGAAATTATTGTCCAAAGTGTGAGAGTGTTTCTATATTAAAGACATCGTCATCTGGATATTTGTTGCCGAAAACAATCCTCAGAACCTTTTGGATTTTCTATAGTGAAAAGTCTTTTACATAAAATTTATTCATTACCATTCCATTAGCGATCACATTTTCTATCCGTTGTAGCCCAAAAAAAAAGGAATAGTTCTTGGAAAACATTAAACTAAAGGAGGAACACATTGTTACAAATGTATTTCTCAGCAAACAATGAAAAATATATTAACCACAATAATATCAATTGCGTTTTTAAATTACAACTAAAATCCGGCTTTAGGTCCTTATTTGTTTAGTAGCAAAAGCGTGCTTATTTTTATTTGTTTATTAGCAAAAGTGTGTCTGCTTTTTATAATTTTTTTTTTAAATATTTAAAGAATATTGACATTTCTTAGATACGCATTAAATTTAAAATCAAACACAAAAACGTAGTTATAAAAATTTACTACACTCAAAAAAAAAAGTTAGTAAAGTCAGCAAAATTTTATTTAGGAAGGTGCTTGCAAAAAAGTGCTAATGCCAGCAAAATTTAGCTATCAGTTATTAAAATTTTTTGCTGAATATTAGTAGACTGAAAAAAACTCAAATTAATTTTAGAAAAATTATAGTTTAGGTAATTTATTTGCTGAAAATCTGAAACATTTTTTTGTTATTATTTTAAAAATAATTTACAACACGTTACAAAATATGAAAATGTCCATACTCCCACATTGACGAAATGAATTAATTTATATAACAATGTTTGTCTAACTATACAACACTTCTATTGCAATAAGAAAAAGGAAAAATACAAAATTCCCTAGTATGTGTGTCCTTATCTTTCGCTATAGTCTGTCTACCTTAACGTATATTTGTTTGCGATTTGACCACACGACATTAATAATCACTTTAAACGTTTAATGTTTATTAAATTTAAATATTTTATTCTCAATTTAATGAATAGACAATTACTTTGACAATCCACATATGTATTAACATTGTAAGTGTCCTTTTGTAAGAAATTAGATACAAAAATCTTCCATGGTTGATTTTTTAATATGTGTTACAAGACTTTTTGTAGTTTTTAGTATAATTTCTCTCGTCTCTAGTCCATCTTGACATGCCGAGACATCTAATTGATTCTGCGTATATCTTTCAATTTGGATGTCGTCCACACTATTAATGTGCTTATCAGCACAATTTTTTATTTAAATTAATAAAACATAAGTAAAATATTAGTAAAACATTAGTTCAAAACAGTTAACTGCTGATTAAGTATAACTAAAATTTTATATGAAAACACAATTTCAGCAAAAAATTTTCTGCGAAATATGTAGTATACTTGATTTACAAGACATTTTACTAACCCTTCTACTAACTTATTGTTTTGAGTGTATGACAAATGTTTAATTTAGAAAACATGCTTATAAACAGTAAATATGTGCCTTATTAATTCTATAGAAAAAGTGTATAAATTAATTTTTAAACATATCATGCTTAATAAAAATTTACACACTCAATTGCAGTAAATTAACATGCTGTGTTTAGAGTGTAGTTTTACTCAAGTTAGAGTTAAATTTATGTAGTATTCAAATCCATAAAAATAAAACAGATTTAAAAGAAATTTCTGCAATATTGACTAATAAATCATTTTTACGGATAAGAGGGTTAGAAAAAGATTTGTGCATAACTCGGAAATGCGAGCCAGTGGAACGTTTTAAATTCAGATTCGGATTTAGGAGGTCAAACTAAAGGGTGATTTTTTAAGAGCTTTCGGATTTTATTTAAAAAATAATATCGGCCGGTATTTCACGAATAAATTCTTCAATATCATCAACAACACTGGCGAATAAAGCTGTGATATTTTCTTCAGTCCGCACTCTACGTATGCGTGTTGGTGGTTTAATGTCCAGTAATGTAAATTTGGTTCGAAATTTAGTCACAAGATTCCGAATAGTAGCCTCAGAAGGTCGCCCAAACTGACCATAAATTGGAAGATGCACTTTCTTAACCGAGCATGAATTTTGATAATAAAATTTAATAATATGCAAGCGTTGTTCGTTTGTAAGTTGATTTATGGTTAAATTATAGACCAAACTGAACATGTTTAACAGTAGGTTAGGTTAGGTCGAAAAGAGGATTCGGAGAAGGGAAAATACTTCCCTAGTCCGACTCAAGTCCCTGAGGACTTACACTTAAGCCAGAATGTCGCCTTGTTGTGCGCTCTAAACAATCGGTTCTATGTCATCTTACTTCCCCAGGAACTCCGTCGCACTGACGAAACTCCTCAACTTCTTTCATCCTATGCCCCTAAGATCCCCCAATGTGGATATTGGGTCACTGGATAGTATTTCGACCCGGATCCCGGCAAATGCCGGGCATTCACAGAGATAGTGTTCCAAGGTCTCCTCGTCCTCCCCACAGGCCCTGCACACTTCCGAGTCCGCCCTACCAATACGGTGGAGATGGGCCCTAAGTGTCGAGTGTCCCGAGAGGATTTCCACCAAAAGACTCAGTTCCTTCCTACTGAGATTCAGAATTTCCCTCGTCTTGTCCTTGTCCGGGATGCATGGATGGTCCTATGCATGGTGTCAGACCAGTCCACCAGCTCCGCCTTGAGAGCTCGAAAAGGTTTAGTGTTCCACAAAGTGACTAATTCCAGGGAAGATCCTCCCCTAGCCAAATCATTAGAAACTTCGTTCCCCGCTATACCACAGTGTCCCGGCACCCATATGATGTCAATGCGTCACCGTGCAGAGAAATCGTTAATTTCCCCTTTACACCTGAGTATCGTCATTGATCCCACAGAGTCCGTAGATAAAGCCCGGATGGCCGCTTGGCTATCCGTGAAAATCACAATATCACCGGTCAAGCCCATGATATTCACCTGCTTAATGCACTCCGTAATCGCGGTGACCTCCGCCTGTAGTACGGTATTATGGTCAGGAAGACGGAAGCTTTTGCGTACATTGAAGTCAGCGTCACAGAAGCCCAGACTCGTTTTCCCATCCAGTTTTGATCCATCCGTGTAAAAGTTGATCCCCGGATGGTTCCCCAAGAAGGTCCCATTTAACCATGGTTCCCTGTCGGGGATTAACGTGTCACAGAGCGTCGTGACAGACCTCTCTGAAATCCTGTCACAGTCCCATTCTGGGATGCAATACCCTGGCAATTGGTCCAAAATAGTACGGTGCCCGGTAATATGGCCATTACTGTCCCATTCCCCGGTAGCCCTCAGCCGCATCATAGTCAATGCGGCCTCGTACTTCACCTGTACCTCAATTGGGCGAATTGCTAGAATAGACTCGACAGCCCTAGTAGATGTGTGTGTGTGTTTAACAGTAACATATTACACGAAAACAGCTGAGCTGCCAAAAACAGTGTTGCCAAAAACAGTCTTGCCAAAAAGAAAGTTGCTAAAATCTCACCATTTACCAAGTTTAAACTCATCGGCAATAAGTACACTGGAATTAATTTTATGTTAACTTATTCAGATAATATTATATACTTATAAATAGATATGGGCCCATTTAAATGTTCATGAATTTAGAGCTAGTTAAGATCATATAAAAGAGTGGGCATAGTTTTAACAATGACCAAATTATAAAAATACACTGTAAAACAAGACATATTTCTAACTGTGAATAAACAAATACAATAACGTTGAAATTCAGTAATTGCACGTAATATAAGCTACAAGTCGTATATCTGCATCAAGATATCTTAAATACACTTATAAGTATGCATATTAACATGCAAAATTTTCCTTGCAAGATATTTTGAAACAACACTGACATAATTGTACTCAAATTAAATAATTTTTTTTATAGATTTGTATTATTAAAATTTTTTTTCTAAATTATGATTTAAAGCGTTTTACCATTATTTATTTGAGAGTAGTGTACAAATTTGTATTTAAAAATTAAATGCCTCTCTCGAACAAGAGTATAAAATCCAAATACCGAAGTGTCCAGGAAAGGTATAAAACGTGGGAAGCGGTAAAAAAAAATTGAGTTTTTTATAAATTTTTATTTAAAAATATAAGGCAGAAGTAGCAAAAATTGCGCTTGAAAATTTTCTTTTGTGGAATAAGGGTACACTGATGTAAAGAGCACTTAAAAATAGTGGAAAATTCAACTAAGACAACAGAAAATAAATGCAGCAAATTATGTATAATTTTCGCCAGCAGAAACTTCAATGAAGTTGGCAATCACAGTCTGCTAAATTTAGGTGACCTACATTATAGAAGAACTAAATTTAAGTTGACAGTTGTAATTAAATTAACTAATAATTTAGCTAAGAGGCAATTCACCTGCTATCCACCTATATCGACTATTTCCCAGTATTGATGATACGAATTGTCAAATTATTGTAAATTCTCTATTGAAAATGACATTTGCTATCAGTAATACTGGGAAATAGTAGATATGGGTGGATAGCGTGTAAATCAACCTTAAATCAACTGAATTTTTAAGCTGAATCAACAGAAAATTTTTGTTAAAAAGGTCTTTCTTGATCTGACCAGTTAGAGTACTTAATACGTATGGAGTAACGGTGACGTTGCTAAAATCGCCATTGAGTGGAACCCACAGGGTAGGACGAGAAGAGTAGGCAGACCTTCTCACACATGGTGATGTCAGCTGAATATAGAAGTCATATCTACTGATCAAAGCTGGGGAGAAGTGAAGAGATTATCATCCAACCGGTCCGAATGGAATAAATTCGTTGTAGCCCTTTGTTTCCAATAGAAACCACAGGACATAATATATACGGAGTAACGATGGTCCATTTTGCTCTATCTCGCTTAGTTTTAAAGATACTATGTCCTATTTTATGATTATAAAATAAAAATTAAAAATAACGCAGGCACAACAAAATAATGGTTTGAACACAATTAAGGTTTATATTAACTGGTAAAATTGTAGAATCACGAATTACAAAATTTTAAGTCCAAAAACTTGTTCATATACAGGTGAAATTTGCTCTTTATGTAAAATAAGATAACTAATAACTTAAGCTAAATAAACCATTTAACAGATTTTTGAAAAATTAAATTTAGATATTAGAATAAATAAAGATCATTAGAAAATTTAGATTTAGATATTTTAAAAAATTACATTTAACCTTCGCACTACCGGGTGGGTTTCTTTGATTTTCAATCATTGATAACTTTACGGTTTTTGGTCGAAACAATAAATACTTTGAACTCAGTGACTAATTTTTTTATTTTTACCAGAAACTGTTAAATTATTTAAGATTCGATTATTCCTTCACACCCAGGTCACTTGGTTCAGAATTTTATTATTTTATTTATAAAAATTGTTTTTAAATAGTATAGAAAGCATAATTATTATATAAAAACATTGCTTTACTCATATAGTATTCAAAATACAAAATAATTTTGACAAATTTATCTTAAATTGTAGCGTGAAGTAGATTGGCCCATATAACAATGTTCGCATTTTGTTTGGGTACAGGCGTGTTCAGCACATACTGGTTTCTTACACGTGACGCAGGACTGTCTAGTATTTCTTAATTTTGTGCTCTCCCGACATATGTAACTTGCCCTTATGTTTAATTCGACCAGTAGCATCACGTTCTAGTGGTTCGTCTTCAACAAATTCGTCAACGACACTTGTACCCCAGATTGGCTCTCCTGAAATAAGTTTTAAATTTAGCTACATAATTTTAAACCAGTAGTTACTAAAAACATACCTAAGACACATTCAATGGCTGTCTTGGTTCCAAATTTGCCAATAGAAATATTCGACGACGAGAACTTTTGACTGTTCCTTCTGAATTGTTTTCCATAAATATTACATAAGCTGCAAGAGCTGCTGTATCAATGAGGTTATAGAATAAAGCCAGAGGCCAACGTCGTGTTCCTCTCCTACACGTGTACTGAGACAACATTTTGTCCATAGTGTCTACGCCGCCTTTTGTTTCGTTATAATACGTAATTATTTCTGGTTTTTCTTTTGGTCCAGTAATATTTTTATTGTGGTGCATTGTAGACATTAGAACTACAGCTTTGTTTTTTTGCGGGAACGTAAGACACAAAGGTCACGTTTTCTGAAAACCCAAAAAGACTTGAGTTTACATTTCTGGATTTTGAAGGCTTAAATTTGTCTGGCAAATATCGTTTATTTTTCTTCAAAGTACCAACTAACGTTAATTTTCAAGAAATCAATTCGTTGGGCAGTGGGAAAGATGTAAAAAAATTGTCCGAAGTCACATTTCTACCAGTTCCTTTGTATGGAGCAAACAAATCTTTCACAACACCTTGATTTACATCTCTTGTAGTACCAACCTTTTCCTAGTCTTTTTTACATAGTCTTTTTTAACCCAGTCTTTTTTTACATTTTTTACCTAGTCGTTTTTTAAAACTTTGTTGATACAAATTACAAGATGTTTGAATAAGAAATGATTGATTTTTCTAAAATACATATTTCTGCATATGTTTTCCTGGTATTTATTGATAACGATACTTTCTACATTTTTTTGTTATTATTCATTTCTTCATCTCTTCTTTATTAACCCATTGTAAAATATTGGAGTAAATGCATTTTTTTATTCAAAATACGTGTAAAACATAAAGAACCCACCCGGGTGGGTTTCGGTACACTACGTATATAAAAACCTTTGGTAGTGCGAAGGTTAATAGAACACATTAAATAATTTTCAGAAAATATTATTTTTATTAAAAAACACTATTTGTAATTCAGAAAATTATGATTTTCTATTGATGATCCACAATTTAAAACTATTGCTGATAGTTTTTGAGTTTCCAAAAGAAAATGAATTGCAAATGATATTTTTAATTTAAGATGAAAAATCTAAATGTCAATCAATGATTTCTAAATTAAGTGGAAAAATCTGAATTTCAATTGATATTAAGACCCCTTTTCATTTGTGTAGATTTTGAAAAAAATGGATGTAATCTACATTTTTAAAATGCTTCAATCTTATCAATATTGATTTTATGGTCCTATGTTACACCATTTATTAATATTTAGAATTGAATAAACACGTACAATAAATAAAGTTGATTTACCTTGAATAAAATTATTTTCACAAAGATTATGAAACGTTTTTATGAAATGAAACTTGGTATGAAACGAAAATTAAGTTTTTTTTTAATTTAAATACTTGCACTTCCAAATTTTCGTTTCATACCAAAACCTGACTTAAGTCAATTAAGATAATTGTGATTCAGCCTTTAGTGCATCAAGTGTTAATGTGAAATGATAATTGACTAGAAAATTCTTAAAAAAATTTCTTAAATCAATATAAATGCTTTTGTAAAAAGTCAACAGATATTTAATGAACGCCAAGTTGGGTTCATTAAATATCTGTGATTTGAATTGTGGCTAGAATTAATGAAAAAAATGTCATATGTCAAAAGTTAGCATTACATTAAGCAGCTAAAACGATAGATAAAACGTCTTATTAGACAAGATTAAAATACATTTTAATTAAAATACATTTTAATTAATATAAAACTTTTTGTCAACTTTAAATTTTTTTTTTATTAATCTTAGATTTTTTTTCTTTAGCTCTTTTGAGATATTTTGAAAATTGTTATAGAACTTTTTTAAATTAGTTGTCACAAGGAAGTGATCTAAAGCAGAAAATTACCAAGGAGATGGTCTATAAGTGGATGTATTTGTATTTGGAATATTCTACTTAGTTTTTTTTTATAAGCAAAATATCAGGTGTATGGCCACATTAGGGAACATTCCCTTACTTTGTTTAAATTTCAGAATCTTAATTTTCTTAACCCATGGATCTAAAATGAAAAATTTAATTTCGTAGTTCCGGTCCATTTATTCGGTTTAGATCTGCTAACTTGTCTCAAATTAACCAAAGGTTAGCGCTTTACCATAGTTATGAATGCAAAATTATATGAAAATATCTGTGGTTAAAGTTAAGCTCTGGTTATTTTTGGAAAAGTTACTCGCTCTTAGTAATAGAATATTGATGCGTACACTCAAAAAAATAAGTTAGTACAAAAGTTAGTAAAACGTCTTGTGAATCAGGTATACTATTTTTTAGCAACTTTTTGCTAAAATCGTGTTTTCAGCTAAAATTTTTGTTATACTTATTCAGCACTTAACTGTTTTATACTAATGCTTTACTAATATACTAATGTTTTACTAATTAATTTTGCTAAAAAAAAAATTGTGCTGATAAGCACATTAATAGTGTGGACGACAAAAAGATTGAAAGATATACGCAGAATGAAGCAGATGTCGCGGCATGTCAAGATATAGTAGAGAAGAGGAAAATGATACTAAAAAGTACAACTCTAATAAGACATATAAAAAAATCAACCATGGAAGACTTTTGTATCTGTTTTTCATACATAAAACAAAATTGAGAATTAAAACAACTTAAATTTTGCGTTGTCACCGGCTTGTGAAAATAATTGTCTTTTAATTAAATAAAAGACAAAATAAAATATTTAAATTTAATATGTATTTCCAAACTAAATCTTTATAGATTAATAATCTAGTGTGGTCAAATTGCAAACAAACATATACAGACATGTAGACAGAGTAAAGCGAAAGACAAAGACACACATCTTAGGTAGATTTTTATGGTTCCTTTTTCTTATTGCAAAAAAAGGGTTGTTTTTTTCGTTTCGTTTGTTTTTGTTTATTTTTTCGTTTCGTTTCTATAATTATCTTTGGCAGTTGCGTCCTTTAAAAGAAAGCATCATTTGACAACCATTGATGTAAGTATTTAAAAGAAAATTTTTGTTATGTTATATATATTTATTTCTATATATTTTCAGATATTAAATTAATTTATGTCGTCAATGTGGGAAAATGAAAATTTTTATATTTCGTTATTATAGTAAATCATTTTTATAAGAATCACAAAAATATGTTTTATGATTTTCAGCAAATAAATTAACTAAATTACAATTTTTCTACAAATTTTTTGCGATTTTTTCAGTCTACTAAAATTCAGCAAAAAATTTATTAATTTTTAGCAAGGCTTTTTTATTTCTAATCTACTAAGTGTTAGAAAAACTTATGCTGAATCTACTAATTTTGTCGCTAAAAATCAGCTCGCTGATTTTTAGAAAAATATTTTGCTGACATTAGCAATTTTTTTGCAAGCACCCTCCTGACTAAAATTTTGCTGACTCAGCAAAATTTTTTGCTGACTTTACAAACTTTTTTTTTTTGAGTGTAGGTTTTTAGTCGTTTAGGGGATTTTAGGGCGTAACAATTTGTTAGGGAATATTTTGGGGGGTAAACATCTGATTAAAGTAAGTAGTTTTGCCTTTAAAAAACAAAAATTTCGGTTCGATTATTATTTTTGTAAAAAACTTTGTTATAATTTTAACTTTTTTTTAGATTGTTGGTAAAATTTAAGTCACTTTACTGCGCTGTTTCAGATTTTGACAGTAAAACGCTAACAAAATTTGTGTATTTGAACATTTTTATTCAAAGAATTTGAAATAAAACCTAAACATTTTTTGTAAAAATATACTTGGCTACCCTGAACAACACTCATGCAGATTATGGAAAATTTATTAAATGTTATATATTAATCATACTCACCCAAATATTTTTAATACTAGCGATTATATTTTTTTAAGTTTATACACTACAAAAAATCAAAAAGCGCTTAATTTTGTTCGAAAAAACTGCAACAGTAGTTATTTTTTAAGGTTTTCTTTTCTTTTTTCAGTAAATTAAAGAGAGCTACAATGAAGAGCAAACCAAAAAAAAAGAGAGTTTAAGTAAAAGTTCATTTAAGAAATCAAAATATTTAAAATCACAGATGAGCAAAAAAGTGCGTGATTTTATTTTGTTTTTTCAATACGAGTATTGCACAAAATGAAACAGATAAATAAATAAACAACGGCCATGCATATAAAAACAAAACAGCAAGTGCAAGGTGCATGTAAATGCTATACGAGTTATGTAAATGTTATTTGTGTGTGTGTATAGGGAAATGAGTGTGTGTGTGTGATTGCGTATAAATGTGTGTAATGAAAACTAAATAAATTTAAACCAATTTAAAATTCAATCAAAAAACGACAAATAAAACGACTTTTTGAGTTGGTGCTGATGTTTAATGTATTTAAATGTTTATTATCTTCTTATAAATGCAATTTTCTTATAAAAAAGAATACATTTACAAAATGTGAGTTTTGTTCGTATAATTTAGCATAAATTAAGGTTAAATTAACAAAAAGTGTCAATCAGATATTTATTCAAATTTTTGTGGTTTTTTTTTGAAAGGGAGTGATGAAATGGTGTCAACTTCATATATTTTTTACCATATTTACTGGTTTGTTTTTTCGGGTATTCTCCCCTTACTTTGTATAAAAAAATTACCTACATTATTGTTGTTGTTATTTATTTCACTTCATGTATTTTTCCCATTTAGTAAATAATAGTTTCAATATTTTTTGTGTTTATTGTCACTTTGGTTGTCTTTCGCTTTTTTTTTCTTTTTTATTTCTATATACTTTCATTGCTACACACACATATTTAATTTACATACGTCCATATGTATATTATTTTGCTCCCGTGGCTTATTGTTATTATAGTTCACGTTGTCAATTTAGTGCTTTTAGATATTGTTCTTTAAAAAAAAGCTATTAAAGTATACCTTACTTAAAAGACTACGTAAAATTTAGGATGATTGTAGTGAATTTGTAGAAAAATTGTAGTGAGTTAATTTATTTGCTGAAAATCATAAAACATATTTTTGTGATTCTTTTAAAAATAACTTACAATAATTACGAAATATGAAAATTTTCATTTTCCCACATTGACGACATGAATTAATTTAATATCTGAAAATATATAGAAATAAATATATATAACATAACAAAAATTTTCTTTCAACTACTTACATCAATGGTTGTCTAAATGATGCTATCTTTTAAAGGACGCAACTGCCAAAGATAATTATAGAAACGAAACAAAAAAATTAACCAAAAAAAAAGAAACTGAAAAAACAACCCTAATTTTCAAATCCGAAAAGGAACCATAAAAATATACCTAAGATGTGTGTCTTTGTCTTTCGCTTTACTCTGTCTACATGTCTGTATATGTTTGCTTGCAATTTGACCACACTACATTATTAATCTATAAACATTTAGTTTAGAAATACATACATATTAAATTTAAATATTTTATTTTGTCTTTTATGTAATTAATAGACAATTATTTTCACAAGCCGGTGACAACGCAAAATTTAAATTGTTTTAATCCTCAATTTTGTTTTATGTATGAAAAACAGATACAAAAATCTTCCATGGTTGATTTTTTATATGTCTTATTAGAGTTGTACTTTTTAGTCTCATTTTCCTCTTCTCTACTACATCTTGACATGCAGCGGCATCTGCTTCATTCTAAGTATATCTTTCAATCTGGTTGTCGTCCACACTATTAATGTGCTTAGCAGAACAATTTTTTTTTAGCAAAATTAATCAGCAAAACATTAGTATAATATTAGTAAAGCATTAGTATAAAACAGTTAAGTGCTAAATAAGTATAACAAAAATTTTAGCTGAAAACACGATTTTAGCAAAAAAAAATTTGATAAAAAATAGTATAGCTGATTTACAAGACGTTTACTAACTTTTCTATTAACTTATTTTTTTGAGTGTATATTTTTTAATAAATATTTGGAATTGCATTTAAAGGAAAATCTAAGCTTTCATTTGATATATTTTTTTTTTGCAATTCAAAATGTTAAAATGTTTTGTTTATTTTTGTTATAAAAAGTGTAAACAAAATTATTTTAAAAATCGTGATACGCAGTTTTTGTTTATTTAGCATTTCACACCATAAAAAAAAGTTTTTATTAAAATGGACGCATTTAAGGATTAAAACAACATTTTACATGTACTTTGAAGATGATAGTACAAAAATATGATAGTAAAAAATGTAAAATAAAATAGTTTTAAGTCACAGATATTTAAAACAACCAGATCAAGTGGCCATAAAATATAAATCCGAGACTATTTTTTCAAACAATTTGAGGATTTTATTTTAGCAAAGTATAGACGGCGTAACCGCTTAAATAACGATTTATATTGAATACCGTAACCGAATCAAATACTGTAAACGTTATAATTAACAAACCGTAACCCATATTATTATAACGAATAATACTTTTCATTTCGGTTTTTTTAGCGGTTAATTTCGGTTATATACCTATTTTTTTTAAAATTATTTTTACAAAGAATTTATATAAAATCATTAACAGCATAAAAGTTAGAAAAGAGGAAAAAGAGAGAATGCAAATCTCTCATTAACTAAGAAAAATCTATAAAATATGGTGGGTAACATATTTAAATCAGAGTTAAAGCTTAGCTTTACATATGGCGGTATCGGTATAAATTTAAGATTCATACCAAGCCAGCCGGATAATGTCGATAGTCAGAAAAATTAAACACTGGCAAAGCACTTTACTTTTAGTACCATTGTCAAACATTTAAATTAAAGCTCTAGCAAAGTCCCGAGAGGCTCTGATCCAGGAAAAAATCTGAACTCCAGAGTCAAACTTGGAATAAAAAAGATAGCAAAATACAAAAATTTAAAAGAAAGAGAAAAAAAATCTAATTTTGCTACAGCTTAGAGTACTTCACAATTGTGAACGCACCTTAAGAGCCAGTTTTTGGGAGGAAGATCAAACTTAGTTTTACTGCTGTTTAATTAAACTTTAAAAAGATATAAACTGATTTTAAACCTCCATGCCGTTTTTCAGTGATGGTTTAAAAAATCTTTAATTAAATAAGATTACCATAATTTACACCAAAAAAAGTAATGCCACTTTCAAAATAAATATGGTAGCACTTGCGAATGTTAAAAATTAAAAACCAACAAAACAACACGCGTAGAAAAAAAATTTTTGTTTATTTTGTGCCCAACAATTAAACATTTCTTTTGTTTAATATTGGTTGTAATTAAATATAAAATGGACTCTAAAATATATGTAAAAATGGAAGGCAGCAGACAAACAAACAATTTTTCAAAACAAGAAATTTTTGTGCGCCCCGGTAGGCTAGTTGGTAGCTTGTTGGCTTATCAGTGCAGGGGTCGTGGGTTCGATTCCCACCAGAGGCACTAGTCTGTTTTCGCTACAACGCGCCGTAGGCCATAGTAGCTAGTTGTCGGTTAGGGTAATAGTATATAATTTGTAATTATATGATTATTAATTAATACAAAAAAAAAAAGGAAATTCAATTTATTAATTCAATTGGTGAATAAAAAAAGACACAAATTTTATAAAAAATTCTTTTTCAAAAATTTCATATATATTGTTTTTTTTGGACTTTTACTTAACAGCTGTATTATTTATGTATAATTTTCATTCACAACTGTTATGTTTTGACAACTCAAAACTTAGTTTAAACGGCCAATGCTGGCCGATTAAACTACAATTAAAATAAAATAAACTTGATCTCAAAAACAGTATTTTAAGTTTAAACTTCGTTAAAACTATAAACAAGATTGGACTACATTCCAAAAACTAGCTCTAAGAGTTATGTCTAAAAAAAAATAATCACGATATGTGACACTTAAAGAACTTTAAATTATTTTATATTTTTTATACATCATTTAAATTAGGATAGAAGTGGAAGCATTACAAACTTTTTGTAAAGTGCTGTCGTTACTAAACCAATTTTTTTTTTTTGGAAAACACATTTTTACTTAAAAACCTACATATCCTAGCTTTAATTTTTATATGTAAAACATCAATAAACTTACTGATTTTCTAATTTCTGAAGGTATTTTCCATAAGCTAATCAGGCCTAAATTATTCCAATGTAAATAAAACAAGTCAATTACATTATTTACCCGACGTTTCGTCAATTTTTTGTTGACTTTTTCTAGGGGTTTCGTCTATTTAAATTAATAAAACATTAGTACAATAACCATTAATTAAAACAATTATAACTTACAATAACATGAATATTTTTCACATTAAAACATAATTAAATTTAACTAACGAACATAAAACATGAAACACTATATAAAACACAGCTTAAATTAATATCACAGTTCGATTTCTATTGCAATGCAACTCTGTAGCTAGCGCTTATGTTATTTGTATCCTCCTTTAAGTTCATTGTTTTTTGTTTATTTTGTTGTATTCGTAAGCTTTCTATGGTAAATCTTTTTCTTACGTTATTCTCTTTATCTAATATTCTTATTTTGTCAAAATCAGCTGTGTGGCCTGTATTTCGTATATGTTGTGACAGTGCTGTTGATTCTTTTCCTTTTTCAATATCCATCTTATGTTCGTTCATTCTTGTTTCTAAATTTCTTTTTGTTGTTCCTATGTATATTAATTGGCAATCGTGATCGTTGGTTCCCTTACATCCTATTTCGTATACAACGTTGTTTTTTTGTTCTTTTTTGATCGGTGCTTTAACATTAGAAAATAACTTATTTATTGTTGTGTTGGGTTTATATGCAAAGTTTATTTTTGGTGATTCTATTGTTTTTCTTAAATTCTTATTGTCAGTGAGTCCAGGGACGTATTTTACACTGTAAAAATGTTTGTCATTGTTTATTGTGGTGTGTTTTTGAATGTCGTTGAAGTTATTTTGTTTTATTTTCCGGAGCATTTCATCAATTAATGTTTTACTAAGTTTTTTGGGAAAACTGTTGTTGGTGAGAATTTCTGTCAGCCTTTTTATATTTTCGGTGTGAAATGTTTGATCACTTATACTCAAAACTCTAGAGATGAGGTTCTTTGCGGTGTTGATTTTCTGATTAATGGGCTGCGTTGAATTGAAATTAATAATTCGTCCCGAAGAAGAGTTCTTTGTGTACCAATCAAAAATAATCCTATCTTTTACCCTATGTAATTTTGTGTCCAAGTATGCAATTTCACCTTTCACCTCTTTCTCTACCGTAAATTTGATTTTTGGGTGGTAATTGTTGAATGTTTTTAGAATTTCATCTACATCGTCTAAGTTTACTATCGCTAGAATATCATCTACATACTTGGTTATGTAATTTATGTGAATGTTTTTCGTTTTTAGTTCTGATATTGCTTCGTCAAGTAAGTTGTCCAGTATTATATCCGCTATAGTAGGGGACAGAGGGTTGCCCATTGGCATGCCAAATATTTGGTTATAGATTTTATCTCCATAAACGAAATAGTTGTTGTCAATGAGGCAAAATTGGAGTATTTGTAGAAATGTTGATCTATTTATTCCCGTGTGGTCTTTAATCGTATTCCATTTATTCATTATAGTACGTATTGCCAAATGGACAGGAATATTTGTAAATAATGATATTACATCGAAGGAAACTATAATATCTCTCTCAGAAAGATTTTTATTTTCTACTTGACTTTTCATTTGGATTGCATTTTTCACGTTATATTTTTCAGATATTATATTTTTAAGAATTTGTCCTACATGCTTAGATAGGTTGTAACACGGTACTTGCATTGAAGAAACAATAGGTCTGAGAGGCATTTTCGGTTTATGAATCTTGGGTAATCCATAGATTCTCGGGGCTGTGGCTGCAGAACACATTAACCTTCGTTTTTGAAATAGGTCAATGTTGCCGTTTTTTTGTAGTTCAGAAATAATATTGTTATTGTCCTTTTGTAGTTTTATAGTTGGGTCTGATCTTGATGTTCTATAAATATTCTTATCCTGTAGTAAATCATTCATTTTCTGCTCGTAATCACTTCTGTGTATTGCTACCGTTTTGCTACCTTTGTCCGCTTGTATAATGACTATATTTTTGTGTTTTTCCACAAATTTTCTTGTTTTTTCGTAAATTGTAAGTATGAATTTTTCCTTTGGTGTGTTCCTAATTTTTCGATTAAATGTTACTATGCCATTGGCTAACTTCGTTCTGGCTATATCCTTTTCCTTATCATAATTTTCATCTATTTCTTGAATGCATTGTTCAATGTCCGCTATAATGTGAATTGGGGAAAAATTGTGTTTTTCTTTTTTTTATGATTTTTAAAGTCACTTAAATTGGCTATACTACCAAACCTCAAAGAAAAACTTATATTTTGCACTAAATATTTATAAAACTGTAATTTTTATCGAAAAAATTTAAAAAAGTTTATTTTTTCCAATTTTTTACAGTTAAAAAATGCTACGAAACTACCTGGTGCGTTGGTCTAACAAGCGTTTGTGCCATATGATTAACATGCATTTTTTTTTATTTGTCTTATAATGGTTGTATTTAATTGTATCTTTTCTTGTCTCTCTACTTCGTCTACAAAGCTACGATATCTATATTTCGCCTTTTTATTTGTTCTCCGTGCTATAAATGTTCTTATCAGCACACTTTTGGTAGCAACAAAAATTAGTTAAACATTAGTTAAAAATTATCTTTTTTTTAGTTAAAGCGTTTAACTAAAATTTTTGCTAAAAAAGCAATTTCAGGAAAAAATTAGCTGTAAAATAGTTAAATATTTTAAATAAACGTTAAAGCAAACTTTCAACTAACTTTTTTTTGAGACCAGGAAACAAATACAGTGGTGTTCAAAACACTTGCAACTGAAATCATGGTTTAGGTAATTATAATATTTTTGATCAAAAAGATTTGTGGTATAAGTTTTTTTTTTTTTATTAAATTCAGTTATAGCATATTATTTTACAAATACAAACAAGTTATTCATAACTTCTCAAAAATAAAAAAAGTAATTTTAACAAAATAAGTTGATAGTGCAGTGTTCAAAACATTTGCAACTCTTAAAGTAATTAACAGAAAATACAAACAATGGTTTTAACGCTCAGAATTTTGTAGCGTAGCCATTATTTTTTATAACTTCTGAACACCTCTTAGGCATTGAGGCAAAGAGCTTTTAATAAAATCGTAAGAAATTTCCTTCCACTGCTTCTCCAACCCGACGAAAAGTTCATCACCATTTCGGAATACTTTATTGCCGATATTCCGTTTTACAATCATCCACATGTTCTCAATCGGGTTGAGATCGGGAGATTGAGCCAAACTTTTACAACCCCCGCCGTGTGTTTTGGGTCGTTGTCGTGCTGGAAGGTCCACGAGAGTGGCATTTCCCTTTCAGCATACGGAAGCATAACTGAACTCAAAATATCTCTATAGATTGTGGCCGTCATTGTGCTAGTAATGCGGTGAATTGGGCCAATCCCATTTCCTGAAAAACACCCCCACCCCATAATGTTTCCACCTCCGTGCTTCACTGTGGCGGTTGTGTATCTGGGATTAAACTTTTCGCTTCGTGGTCTTCGAACATTGGCTCTTCCATCTGATCCCCGGAGATTGAATTTAGACTCATCTGACCACAATACATTTTTCCATTGCTGTTGAGTCCAGTTCAAATGGGTGCGAGCAAAGTCAAGCCGAGCTTTTCAGTTTTTTTTCGACAAAAACGGTTTTTTTGTAAAACTATAACTTCTAAGACCATATTCTCGGGCTCTTCTTTTAATGGTGGGAAGTCTGGCATCTATTAAAAGTTCAGTTTTAGCTTCTCTGGGAACTGCTTTGGGATATTTCGCAAAAAATTTCTTGATTTTCCGATCTTCTCTTACAATTGTAATACGGGGGTTTCACCTTTATGAGTTGTGTGGATGTTACCACTATTAACAATGCGGCAAACCGTTGATTTTGGAGCGCAGTACTTTATAGAAATTTCTTTTTGAAAAAGTCCATTTTGAAAATCATTTAAAACTTTTGATTTAAAATCAGAATTGTATTTATTTCCTGCCATTTTTACAAAAATTATTCTTACGATGTTTATGCTTCCATCGTCTTATTACAACTATTAAAGAACAATAATTATAATAAATTTGTTTAAAAAATGTAACGGCCTGAATCTCATGTTAAGAAGGAATGCGATTACCGTTATATCCTAGCATTTGTTAGTATAAATTGTTTCGTTAAGAGTAAGAATAATGAGAGTTGCAAATGTTTTGAACACCTGCATTTTGAATACATCTATTATTATTAATTTTTTTGTTGATTTAATTTAACGGAATTAATTTTTTTTATTTGTTTAACATAAAACAATGTATGAAGAATATGTAAAAAATAAATTTTAGTAACTAAGTGTGATTTGAAGAAAATAAATCAATGAAAACAACAAATGCGATCTCAGTTCCAAATGTTTTGACCACTACTGTAAAAAAGAATGTGCAACGAACACATTCCATGCTATTTTAATATTGCTGATTTTTAACAAGTTTATTTCATTGGCTACAAAGCCTACACAAAAAGGGTTTAAAATTAATTTAAACAAGATATTTTGTATTTAAACAAGACCTTTTGCATTTTTATCAAATTTGTGGCCCTTTTTGGATTCCAGGCTAAAGTGCGTTAATGAGTAATAAACATCTGAGTAATTTTGAGTATATTAAATTAATAAATTAAATAAAAAACTAATTTTTTTCAAAACTTCGAATTTTGAGAATTTTTAATAATAATACACTGTTATTCGAAATTGGGACATTTTCGGCACGGGTTAACGTTTTCCAAAAAAAACAATCGCTTTCTTCTATTTGGAACAATTTGCAATGAAATATTTTTTCTGAATAAATGTTTACAAAAAAGAAAGACCTGCAACTCGGAAAAGCGATATGATGAGACTGTTCAGACTTTGGACTCGTCTTGAGGAGTTTAAACTTTTAAACTCGTTAACATCACTGATTACAAATAGCTTTTTCTATACAAAGTTAGTTGTTATTGTTTTTGTAGTTGTTTTTTTTTTGTATTTATTTGTTGAGTGCTTGTTAAAAATGTTGTCAAACGTTGACGTTTTTGTAGGTACATTTGCTAGTTATTCTGTATGTCGTTATTGTTGTTGTCGCTTCTGCTTGTAAAACAACAACAACAGCAACTTAATAATAAAAACAACAAACACATTGATTACTGGCTGCTCCACTTTTTGTTTTGTTATTGTTGTTGCATTTTATTATATATTGGTTTATATTATACAGTGGCAAACTTTAATGGATACATGTTTTGGAAAAAATTCTTAAATGCGCTATAAGTCATGAACCGTTAACTTATTGGAAATAAAACTAAAAAATCAGAAACTTTATAACGTGTACATTATTTATTGTTAAATAACTAAAACCATTACCCTAGTATAATTTCTGAAAAATGCATTGATTTCGAAAAACATTTATCCATTTATGAGCCAGTTCGATAATTTATTAAATAAAATAGTGTTATTTGCGATTTCTGAAAATAAATTTTGTTAAATGTTTTTTTATTGCTACTGATCGATTGATTTGTAAATCATGATGGTATGAAAATATACCGAATTTTATACAAATACATATATGATCATCCTATCATATTCATTAAGACCATAAAAAATGATTAAGAAACATATTATTTTTTTGCGGTTATCAAAAAAGTTGCGGCATAAATCTTTTTTAAGTTTTAATGCACATTAGGGTGTCCCGAATGTGTACAATTTTACGTAATAGTGCTAAAACGATGAGCATTATCAATTTGATTATGGGAAAAATAAAAAATTCAAGAATACTTACAGTTCGATACTCCTGCACTGATAGAATTTTGTTCATTGTATTAATCCTTCATTAATACAATGAATTTTTCATTAAAAGTCCCTCAATGAAATATTTTTCATTAATCAAATAATAATTGAAAAAAATATTTTTTTTCTTGTTTCATATTTATTTTGTGTTAATGTTTTCTTTTTTATTATCTTATATTTATTTTTCCGTTTTTTTATCTCCCTGAACACGACTTGAACCCGCAACCATCACCATACAAACATTACCGCCGCACCAATTGACCTAAATTACAAAACCAAAAGGATGTGCTTATTTAGACTTTTGTAGGAAAATATTTTTTTTCAATAGTTGAAGCGCCTCCAGTGGAAATTTTATGGAACTTATTGTTTGCTGTACAAAAAATATTTATGTAAAAATGATTGCATATTTTAAGGATCAAACAAATACAGTTAATGAAAATTTCATTCAGTCAATGAATTTTTCATTAATTTAATGAAAATGTTTCATTCAACCAATGAATCCAAGTTAATGAAAGACATTCATTGATAGTATGAAGGAAAATCCTATCAGTGTAGTTTTTAAATTTTTGTACAAAATTGGGTTCAAGTTTGGTAATGCTGAGCATATTTTTGAAAATATATTTATATAAAATTTTTATAGAGTAATTTTGGTCCACTACATCTTTCAATTTAAAACAAGTAATAAATAAAATTACATGTTCGAAACTAAAAGATGCTGGGTGGATTAAAATGAATCTATTGAAATTTTATAAATGTTTTTCCTAGGATATACTCAGTATTGCCAATTTAAATTTTTTTTTCAAAATATGTTCACCACTGTATATATATATGTAATAAACGGTGTAATACGAACGTATTCTCTTTCATTGCTTTTATTATTGTTATTTATTTTTGTTTTTTTCACCTAGAGTAGAAATAGTAAGGCAGTTCACAATGGCTGTACTAAATGTTGTATGTGTTGTATAGTCGTATGGAAAATAGAGATGGTAAAATTGTATATTAAAATATACAGCAATATATGATAGTACACTACATCACTTGCACCTATGTATGTTTAATGTACTATGTTCAATAGGGCGGGTCGATTTAAAAATAGCTCAACGTGCAAGGAAAATCGTATTCTAGGGATCAAAATAAGAAACTTTTCCGAAGGAACCATACCTCTAAAACGAAGTCTGATGTCCCGACTTTTGACCCGTAGGGTCAAATTTTGAAAAAGCCCACTTTGATATTTCAGAAAGTAGGAGGAATCTCTCCAAGATTATGGGAGCTACTTCTTCTCCGGGAGACACGCTAGCAGATTAATGCATAAATCATCTTTCTAGGTGACCGTTAAGGGGTTAAAATTTAAGTTGAAAGAGGGCCTTTTTAGCTGTGTTTTTATAGCAAAATGTATAAATCTCGGGATAGAGATATTTCAGAAAGTAGGAGGAGTCTTTCCAAGATTAAGGTCTCTATTTCTTCTCCAGATGACGCTCTAGCAGATGAATGAATAAATTATATTCGATTGGGTTTGTGTCGATTGGGGCACTCTAAATGGGTCAAAGTGGAATTTTTCAAAATTTGACCCTACGGGTCAAAAGTCGGGACATCAGAATTCGTTTTAGAGGTATGGTTCCTCCGACAAAGTTTCTTATTTTGATCCCTAGAATACGATTTTCCTTGAACGTTGAGCGATTTTTTTGCCTCCATACAAATCGACCCGGCCTAATGTTCAAGTGTGCTAACAGAGTGAAAACCAAACCCAAAAGCACAAAATTTTCGTCAAATTGAAAATAAAATTGTATCATCTCTACACACAGAGAAATAAATTGTCAACCGAATTAAAAAGTGAATTTTAATAGTAAAAACTTATAAATTTACTTAGTACAACGATATTTACATTGGATTTCTGAATATTTTGGATGTTGCAACTAGAATTCAGTTGAATTATCCGAACTTTGTTTGTTAAAAATTACACTTAAAAAAATAAGTTAGTAGAAAAGTTAGTAAAACGATTTGTAAATCAAGTATACTATTTTTCAGAAATTTTTTTGCTAAAATTATGTTTTCAGCTAAAATTTTTGTTATACTTATGCAGCACTTAATTGTTTTGAAGTAATGTTTAACAAATATTTTACTAATGTTTTACTAATTTATGTTTGCTAAAAAAATTTAACTGATAAGCACATTAATAGTGTGAACGACAACCAGATTGAAAAATATACGTAGAATTAAGTAGATGTCGCAGCAGGTGAAGATGTAGTAGAGAAGAGGAAAATAATACTTAAAAGTACAACTCTTCTAAGACGTATAAAAATCAACCATGGAAGATTTTTGTACGTCTTAGAAGGGTGGGGCGATTAGTATGGAAGGAAAAAAATCTTAATGGGCGTTTCGCGTTTCTGATTCTTGGGATTGTACTGAGCAAAAAAGTTCACTAGACCATACGTCTACGGTGAAAATCGAGCTTCCCTATTGTGAGATTAAAAATTACCCCCTTAAACCCCACCCACAAATATGATTGATTCATTAATCTGCTAGAGAATCTTCCAAAGAAGAGATTGATACCATAATATTGGATAAGCTCCTCCTACTTCCTGAGATATGTCCTTCCCACACATTGTTACTTTCACAAAATACGGCTAAAAAGTCAAAATGTGGAAGCTCGATTTTCACCGTAGACGTATGGTCTAGTGGACTTTTTTGCTCAGTACAATTCCAAGAATCAGAAACGCGAAGCGCCCATTAAGATGTTCAAATCGCCCCACCCTAGTTTTTATACATAAAACAAAATTGTGGATTAAAACAACTTAAATTTTATGTTGTCACTGGCTTGTAAAAGTAATTGCATATTAATTTGTAACCTAAATTTTTAAAATGCTTATTAATTTAGTTTGAGCAAATTGGTAATTTGAAATTGCAAACAAATATACGTCCAGATAGACAGGCTAAAGCGAAAGACCCGCATCTTAGGTACTTTTTTATGTTTCCTTTTTCTTATTGAAAAAAGGGGTTATTCATATTTTATTATTTCTTCGTTTTGTTTCTAGATTTTCTAAGGCTTTCTTTAAAAAATGCCGTAATTTAGAGAACCATTTATGTAAGTAGTTGAAAGACAATTTTGTTTATGTTATATATATATTTCATATATATATAATTTCATGTCGTCAATGTAGGAGTATGAACATTTTTATATTTTGTAAGTTTTAACTTATTGTTAATTTTTTTTTAAAGAACTACAAAAAAATGTTTAGGATTTTCAGCAAATAAATTAGCTAAAGTATAAATTTTCAATAAAATGTTGTTAACTTGGATTTTTTAATTTTTAATCAACTAAGTGTTAGCGAAACTTTTGCTGAATCTACTAATTTTTGTCAGCAAACGATTTTGCTGACATTGGCAATTTTTTTGCGAGGACCCTCCTTACCAAAATTTTGCTGACTTAGCAACATTTTTTGCTATTTTGAGAGTAATCACTGAAATTCGTTATAACCGAATTTGAGCTGTAGTAACCAAATTTTTGTTGGCAAATAGCAAAATCTTTCTCTGCGTGTATTTTTACGATACAACATATACAGCACTTAGGACACCTTGTGAATACCTTTAGTAGCTTTGTAAACAGTACTATATTCAATAGTCACTGTAGCAACACAGTGGGTTTTATTTTATTTGAAATATTAAAAAGTTTTTAAAAATTCTTGAGAATTGTTTAGAGTTTAATACAGAAATGTTTTGAATATTTGTTTGTATTTACTTTATTTATTGACATACTAGTACTTATTGTCAGTTTCTATTCATAGACAAATTTTGATACGTTAGCGTTTTTTTTTTTTTTCTAATATTACGTCATTGTGTAAGAATATAATTAACACCTTCACCAGGTTTTTGACCTTTTTATATTTTAATATAAAATGCAAAATATCAGGTTTTTAAAGTTTTCAAGTTTAAAGACAATACTAGATACTATAAATAAGTGGTCATTTTAAAATATACACTCAAAAAAAAAAAAAAATCCGTAAATTTACCAAAAAAGTTAGTTGAGTCAGCAAAATTTTTGCTGGGAGGATACTTGCAGACAAATTTGCTAATACAGTGCAAGCTCGGTATTCGCGACTGTCCATTATCGCGACGGCCTGGTTATCGCGACGGCATAATTTTTAACATTGCAGGTTCTATAATCGCGACGGTTTAACGAAAAACACGTTCCATTTTCCTGACTTTTATCTGTTTTTTTAAATTTGATTACAATGTCTATAACCAAATCCCCGTCTTTTGGTATATTTACCTTTTTGGATGATTTTGGTCTTCAATTTTGTCAGTTTATTTGTGTCATTTGTTGTGTAAATACATCTCTTAATATGAGAAAAAGTTCAACATATTTTAAAGCCAACTATTTCTCAAAAATTAGAGATTTTAAAAAAATTTAAAAGTGGAGATTCCATAAATTCAATTTGCGTGAATAACAAGTTGCATAAGTCTTCGGTTTACCTCATTATAAAGCAAGAAAATTCATTAAAAAAGTTCGAACATACAACAGAAAGTGGCCCTGGCAAACGTTGCACCTTAAAGAGAGTTGAGTACCCAAGAATGGAAAAAATGCTTTATAAGCCAGTCATTTGTATTCCAAAATTTATCAAACCAGTTCAGATTTCAATGCCAGTGAAGGATGGCTGAAGACATTTAAGCGTCGACATGAAATAAGATTTTCAAACATTACGGGAGAGAAATTGTCTTCGAAACCTCATCTTATTGATCTATTTGTGAAAGAGTTTAAGGATTACGTTGATGAGCACGGGTTGACTCTTCAATAAATCTGCAATGACGACGAATCCGGTTTATATTCATATATCACATTCTTGTCACATGTAATGAGAAAACGGCTCCCGGAAGAAAAATACGTAAAGAACTAATTACTTTGTTGCCCTGTTCAAATGCGAATGGCACAGACAAACTGAAATTGTTGGTTGTTGGAAAATCGAAAAAAAACCAACTCGCTTTTAAATGCTTTTTCAATAATCACGAATTTGTTCCCCACGTAAGTTAATTTTCACCAATTAGTAAAAGTAAGTTGTTCATAAGTAAAAATTGTTTAGGTCCGACAATTTTTGGCTTTAAAAATTATTTGCAAAAACAACTCAAAATCTCAAATTTCTTTAAAAATGTTCAAAATGTAAATATATCAATAAAAACAATTCTAATTTTAAAAATTACATACAATTTTTCAATAAAATTTTGGGTTCTGTTATCGCAAAAAATCAGTTTTCGCGACAGGTCTGGTTTTTTGAATTAGTCGCGAAAATCGAGCTTGCACTATATCTGCAAAAGTGTTTTGCTGAACATCAGTGAGCTGATTTTTACCAAAAGTAGAGCTTGCACAAATCGCACAAGTTTTCAATTTCTTTTTGATCAAGCACATATATTAGTTCTCATTTAGTTGGATAACTAGGTTATATGAATGTTTGAGGTTTGCATGAGGTTGCCACTTCTTTCGAAACGTGTTCTGAAGATGGGGACCTGGAAAATTCCTGAAATTGATCTAACAACACATTCCTGAAAGTGGTCAATTAATAAATTTGAAAACAAAAACTCTATAGATTATTTGTTAGGACAATATCCTAATAAAGAAATATAGAGTATGGCCTCGAGCTTGAATAATATTCATTTTCATTATATGTATTGTTTTATTTATTTATTTTTAATATTCACAATTTTTATGTACAAATGCGTTCCTTTGTTTGATGTGTAGTATACAAAAGAAAAAATTAAATGAACGAAATCAATCTCGCTTGCATTTTGTGTAAGTCTTATAGTTAATGATTGTGTTTGTTTGTATCTTTTCTTTTTTCTTTACTTCGTCCATACAAGCTGAGACATCTACATCTCGCCTTTTTACTTGTTCTCCGTGCTATTAATGTTTTTTTTTATCACATTAGTTCAAAATTAGTTTTTTTGGTAAAGCGTTTAACTAAAATTTTAGCTGAAAACGCGATGTCAGCAAAAAAAATTACTGAAAGTTAGTTAAATATTTTAAATCGACGTTTAACAAAATTTTCAACTAAATTTTTTTTGAGTGTAGTTTTCAATATAAACTTCTACCATTTAAAATATTTATATTTTATTTAAACCAAGTATTTTACCCAAACTTTCTTTGTACTAGAAATATATAACTAAAAGTTTATCTACAATGATTTGTATAATTTCCTAGTTTATTTATATGATTTTTTATCAGATAACCTGTTAGTTTTTTTTTTTATAATTGTTGTATAATTATAATTATTATTATCATTATCATTTACAAAGCCCTTGAAACACGAGGTATTTATTTTTATTTGTGTTTTGAAAAAAAAAAAAAAATAATACTTATTTATCATTGACAAAGAAATTCTTACTAAATGCTAACTATCATATATTATACTGTCCCTTAATAAATAAATAAATGATATGAGTAGATTAGATTTTAATAACTTGATCACTTGTAAAACATATGACCTAGGTCATGTTTTAAAAAAGCTAATGATCACATAAAGTTATAAAAGTATGTAGAGCATAATAACAAATATTGGATAAGAAAATAAGTAATTTCTTTAACGTTTTGTCCAAAATTTTGACGAGTTTAAAATGATTAAATGACGATTAAACAAAATGTATTGTAAAGAAATGGAGATTTTTAAAATTTGATTTAATTATTAAAATTTTTCAATCTTTATCTATATACTACCCTATACTAATTTAGTAGAAAAGTTAGTAAAACGTCTTGTAAATCAGGTATACTATTTTATAGCAAATTTTTTTGCTAAAATCGTGTTTTCAGCTAAAATTTTTGTTATACTTATTCAGCACTTAACTGTTTTATACTACTGCTTTACTAATATTATACTAATGTTTTACTAATTAATTTTGCTATAAAAAATTGTGCTGATAAGCACATTAATAGTGTGGACGACAACCAGATTGAAAGATATGCGCAGAATGAAGCAGATGTCGCGGCATATCAAGAAGTAGTAGAGAAGAGGAAAATTATACTACACTCAAAAAAATAAGTTAGTAGAAAAGTTAGTAAAACGTCTTGTAAATCAGGTATACTATTTTTAGCAAATATTTTTGCTAAAATCGTGTTTTCAGCTAAAATTTTTGTTATACTTATTCAGCACTTAACTGTTTTATACTAATGCTTTACTAATATACTAATGTTTTACTAATTAATTTTGCTAAAAAAAATTGTGCTGATAAGCAGAAGTCGCGGCATGTCTAGATGTAGTAGAGAAGAGGAAAATGATACTAAAAAGTACAACTCTAACAAGACAAGTAAAAAAATCAAGAATGAAAAAAACATATACAGGCATGTAGACAGAGTAAAGCGAAAGAGAAAGACACACATCTTAGGTAGATTTGTATGGTTCCTTTTTCTTATTGCAAAAAAAGGGTTGTTTATTTTGGTTTTGTTTGTTTTTGTTTATTTTTTCGTTTCGTTTCTAGAATTATCTTCGGCAGTTGCGATAGCATCATTTAAACGATAGCATCATTTAGACAACCATTGATGTAAGTAATTGAAAGAAAATTTTTGTTATGTTATATATATTTATTTCTATATATTTTCAGATATTAAATTAATTCATGTCGTCAATGTGGGAAAATGAAAATTTTTATATTTCGTAATTATTGTAAATTATTTTTAAAAGAATCACAAAAATATGTTTTATGATTTTCAGCAAATATATTAACTAACTTACAATTTTTTTTACAATTTTTTTGCGTTTCTTTTCAGTCTACTAAAATTCAGCAAAAAATTTATTAATTTTTACCAACGCTTTTTTATTTGTAATCTACTAAGTGTTAGCAAAACTTTTGCTGAATCTACTTATTTTGTTGCTAAAAATCAGCTCGCTGATTTTCAGCAAAAGATTTTGCTGACATTAGCAATTTTTTTGCTAGCATCCTCCTGACTAAAATTTTGCTGACTCAGCAAAATTTTTTGCTGACTTTACAAACTTTTTTTTTTGAGTGTAAAAACTACAACTCTAATTAGACATATAAAAAATAAAAAATGGAATATTTTTGTATCTGTTTTTCATACATAAAACAAAATTGAGGATTAACACAACTTAAATTTTGCGTTGTCACCGGCTTGTGAAAATAATTGTCCATTATTTGAATAAAAGACAAAATCAAATATTTAAATTTAATATGTATTTCTAAACTAAATGTTTATAGATTAATAATCTAGTGTGGTCAAATTGCAAACAAACATATACACCCATGTAGACAGAGTAAAGCGAAAGACAAAGACACACATCTTAGGTAGATTTTTCTGGTTCCTTTTTCTTATTGCAGAAAAGGGTTGTTTTTTTCGTTTCGTTTGTTTTTGTTTGTTTTTTAGTTTCGTTTCTATAATTGTCTTCGGCGTCCTTTAAAAGATAGCATCATTTAGACAACCATTAATGTAAGTAGCTGAAAGAAAATTTTTGTTATGTTATATATATATATATATATATATATATATATTTCTATATATTTTCAGATATTAAATTAATTCATGTCGTCAATGTGGGAAAATGAAAATTTTTATATTTCGTAATTATTGTAAATTATTTTTAAAAGAATCACAAAAATATGTTTTATGAATTTCAGCAAACAAATTAACTAAATTACAATTTTTCTACAAATTTCTTGCGTTTTTTTTAGTCTACTAAAATTCAGCAAAAAATTTATTAATTTTTAGCAAGACTTTTGTATTTCTAATCTACTAAGTGTTAGCAAAACTTTTGCTGAATCTACTAATTTTGTTGCTAAAAATCGGCTCGCTGACTTTCAGCAAAAGATTTTGCTGACATTAGCAATTTTTTGCAAGCACCCTCCTGACTAAAATTTTGCTGACTCAGCAAAATTTTTTGCTGACTTTACAAACTTTTTTTTTTTGAGAGTACTGTTTGTCAAAATATTTAAAAATTGACAGCTGTGACAGAGGCTGCACGCAAGTTGAAAGCAATTTAAGAACTACAGCAAAGGAAAAACAAAAACAACTTCAAAAGAATTGTAATCAGCTGTTTTCTTGAACGTAAATTGATACACTCCACTTGAAAGAGAAATCTGAAGCAAGTTCGTTTCAATTTTAGAAAGTGTGAGTGTATTGTTAAAAAAGTGTGAGTGTATTAAAACTTGATAGGCAAAACTTGATCGTGTAACCCTCAAGTAAGCTAAAAATTTGACCACTTAAGTTTCGTACTTTCAAAGAAATTTAAATATTTCAATTGTAACGCAAAAAATTATGATTGTTTAGACTTAATAACAATAACATTTTACGTCCAATTAGTGCTTTAAATGCAAAATCACAGAAAAAATAAGTTTAATAGAAACACAGATCAATGAAAATCTGTACCTGGAGAATTTTAACGAAGTTCAATGTAAATTGTGTTTTTTATAGAGGTATAGATGATTTTTTAAATTGACATGAAATTTCCTTTATTCGAAAGATAATCTTCTGGCATTATAATTTAAATATGACTTTTGGCATATTACCGCCACGGCTGGCTCGGACGTAGTCTAATCTGGAAGTCCAATTTTCGATGACTTTTTCCAACATTTGTGGCAGTATATTTACAATAACGTGGCGAATGTTGTCCTTCAAGTGGTCAATCGTTTCGGGTTTATCGGCGTAGACTAGCGACTTCACATATCCCCACAGAAAATAATCCAGCGGCGTTAAATAGCACGATCTTGGAGGCCAATTCACGGGTCCGAAACATGAAATTACACACAGAAAAATCAAGTGTCAACCGAATTAAAAAGTGTATATAAATGGTAACAACTTATAAATTCAGTAAGTACAACTTTTATTTATTTTAGATTTACGAATATTTTGGCTGTTGCAACTAAAATTTAGTTGAATTAACCGAACTTTGTTGTGAAAACTAATGCTGGGTTGTACCAACCAACTGAAATTCGTAATAACCTAATTTGAGTAGTAGTAACCAAATTTCAGTTGGCAAATTGATAAATTTTTCGTTGTGTGTATGTGGTTACCAAACGTTTCCTTTAATAAATCAATTGTGGCATGAGCTGTGTGACATGTTGCGCCGTCTTCTTGAAACCACAGCACTTGCACATCATGGTTGTTTAATTGATTAACGAAAAAGTCAGTAATCATAGCTCTATAGCGGTCTGATTGTGGTCTTTCTCTACGCTACGCTCTACAGCAACAATGACTTCTGTACGCACTGTACGACGTCTCTGTGGATGCATATTATCATTTAGAGTAAACGTGGTGCGAAAACGTCCTATAGTTAATCGAATTAATTGCTATGATGGACGATTATGTTGACTGTAAAATGTACGTAGTGCGCGATAAGTATTTCGAACAGAGCCATGATTTTCAAAATAAATTTGCACAATTTGGAAGCGTTGTTCAGGCGTCAGTCTATTCATGTTGAAATGCCAAACTAAACTAAACATAAATCACTTGATAGCTGAAAAAATTGCCGCCAGTTAAAAAAGTGTTGCCAACTTAAAGTTCTATACCTGTATAAAAAACACACTTTATAATTGAAGAATATTTTTTATTTCTGGGAAATATTATCTTTTGAACTTTACTTTATCATTTCGACCCTAGAAATGTCAATGAAAAGTTAAAAACAACAGTAAACATTATTTAGCTGGAAACGGAAATACATGTGTATTCCAAATCTCTGTTTACAGTTGTTCAAAAAAAAGTAAAATTTGTTATCAAATTCTGCTGATATGTGCCTCAAAAATATATTTTTGAAGAGCTCGAGACAAGAAGCCATTAAAAAATTTTAATGTTATAAAAGCTAAAGATTTTTAAGGCAAGGGTAACAAAAAGTTAATATTTTTCGAGTATTAATTTATTTGGACATTACGCCGCAGAAGTACAACAAATAAGCAACTAAGTCTATCCTGGAAAGCCATTGAAGATAACAAACTTATAGAATGTACGGTGCCTCAAAGATTTCCGCTAAGAATCATCATGCTACTAAACCACCTAAAATATTACGACTGTCATCATCTTCCCCAATATCTTTGAAAACTAATTTTTGCAACGTCTTTTCAATGAAATGTCCTTGAAATTAAATTCTAAGAATTAAACTAACTGCATTAGCTTAAAGTGTGCTTAAATAACGGTCAGATTTTATACCTGCATTCATTATAACTCAGAATATTTAGCAGAAGATAAGAATTTAGTTTTATAATATTTAATTTTATTTTTTACTTTTTGCTGTTTCATTTATCAATCACTAATTATCATAAAATAAACAAGAATTACCGTTAAAACTATTGTTTTTTTTTAAGTTTTAGTATATTTTTTATGGAGGCCCAAGTTACCCCCACAACGTCTCAAAATACCGCAACATTTCTTCATTGAAAAACTAACAAACGCATAATTTACTTGTCTTTTTTTTGGGTTAAGAAGCTAACTAACCAATCTATGGATTGAGTCTATCAAAATATTAAAAAAGTAAAGGTAGGTGCGTTTTGTCCTAAATTACCCCACCTTCCCCTACTATTGTAATTTGAAAATTTTTACTTTTTTCGTTCTCCAATTTATACGATTTTGCAGATTACCTCGGTTTTGTTTGTAACTTCCTAAATTAAAATTTAAAAACTATCAGTTAAACACCATAACAAATTGGTTACTTGACTTTTATATAAAGAAAACTATAAAACATGACGGCAAGTAAAATACGGGTTGTTTTTGTTGATAGTCTATGTTTTTTGGAAATCAAAAAAATTTTAAATGAAGAATTATATATATGTTATTCAATATCACTAATAAAACGTATGGGAATTATTTGAAATTAGTTTGTATTTGTGTTTAAACAAAATTGCGGTTAATTGTAATGAATTTTTATTTTATTTTACTTCCCTTTTTAGAGTTTTCTTAAGGACGTCGTCTGGAACTGTCAGCCGTATAGCCACCAGTAGCACTATTACATCTACTCCATTCATACGGTCGGTTTTTGGGAAATGTGTTGTAAGTTTCTTTAAGTATTTTTTTATATTTATTTAATTTTTTGACAATTTTCATAATCGAATAAACATCTGACAGCTATAGATGTCTACTTTGCGATTTGAAACAGAAAAATAACGTTTCTTTTTTAAAATGCATTTGAATTTTAAATGGATTTTTGAATAAAAAGCCGTTATTTTTTAATCTTTAATCGTAAAACTATAGCTTTTTGAGCCCTTCTAAATTATAAAAAAGACAATTGACTTAAGAAGACAATGATGTTTTAAGCTCAGTACTTGTATGCTAGGGTTATGACTTTTTTTCTACAAAATGTTAACCTATCACCAAGTGATGGGAAATAATGTATTAAAAAAGAATTTATTATATCATTACCGGCAGTTTTATATGTCGAAATATATTAGGAGGGAAAATTAATTACTTTTAAAGAATTTCTTCTTTTAATAAATTTGTTTATCATCATTCAAATTTGTTTATCATACCTTAAAGAAATTGCATAGGTCATTGAAAGTGGAACTTCTTTATTTAAACCTTATTTATATAAAGATTTTATAAATACCAGGGGTATATTAACCAATACCTCAAAATAACATATTTTAAATTTCAGATTTTTATCCCAAATCCTTTACGCAAGACTCTTCTCGTCGCTAAGGCCCAGTTTTAGAGGATACCTGCATTAAATTAAAAGTTAATAGCTACAACGGTTTATGCTGTGTACTTAAACCGGAGATTTTTTCTCTATTTAAACCGCGTTCCTGTTGGAGCTTTTAAAATATATTTTGTTGATATATATATTGAGATTATTTTTTGTTGATATATATTGAGATTATTTTTATGTTATTTTTAATTTATAACGAGCTTTCCACCTACGTATATTTACTCTAAACTCGAGGAGGAATTCATGAACCTAATTTTAAGGTAAAGAAAGTTAGACTGGCCGTCAAGGAGGATATTTTCCACATGCTCCTACCCGTAGAAATTTCCAAAAATCCCGTCTAAGCGTATGTCTACGCAGGACTCCACAGTAAGAATTTCAAGTTCCCCGCTTTTGCGGTTTATACAGGCCGTCAAATGCCATTACTAAAATCCGTTCTAAGCTGTTTAAGATTAGAAACTCACATGCTTTAGCGGTTTGGCCAGGACGTCATGGGGGAGACTTTTAAAAAGTTAAGTGAAGTTCAACGAAGAAATTTCCAAAAATACCGTCTAAACAGGTGTCTCTATGATAAGCAACCGATATACCAAATTTCAAGTTCCTCGCTTTAGTGGTTTGGCCTGGCCGTCAATGGGACAGTTTTCTCTACGTAAACCCATATTTGTTTCAGGCCAGAAATCGAAAAAGTATCATATCAATGAGTTAGGTCATATTCGAAGGAACATATATGTTTAATTTCAATTTTCTTAACAAAGGGTTTTGGGAGGCCGCCAAGGGTAAGACTTTTCCCCTTTTAGCAGCACTCCGAAGGAATTTAAAAAAACTCCGTCTATGCAAATCGAATTGCAAGTTCTTAGCTTTATTGGTTTGCGCACTTTCCCCCTCTATTCCACTCACCTCAGAAATTTTCAAAAATCCCGTCTATTCAGATGAATGTTCCATTAGGTACCCTCATACCGAATTTCAAGTTACTAGCTTTAGTGGTTTAGCGAAGACTCCAAGTGGGAGACTTTTCCGCTGTTTGCTTATCAAAGTAGGAATGATCAACGGTTTGGCCAGGCCGCGAAGGGGCAGACTTTTACCCTTTTTACCATCCCCTTTTCCAAAAATCCAGTTAATACAAATGTCTATTCGTGATAAGGTACCTACATAGCAAATTTCAGGTTCTAAGGGAGAGACTTTTTACTTTTCCCCCTTCCCGTAGGAATTTCCAAAAATCCTCTCAGCAAAGAAGATTACCATTTAGAATCACATTGGAAAATAGTTGTACTTACCGAATTTATTGGATGTACCCAGCAAAATTTTTTAGAACAGATTACCTCTGAACTTCTTTTGCCACCGGTTACATGGAACCGTTTCTAGAACATGTTTCTGGGAGTTGTCACTGCCCCAGAACCAGTTCTATAACTGGTTCTAGAACCGGTTCTTAAGCAACATGTTCTTGTTTGAAGGTAAAGAACCTATTGCAAATAGGACAAACTGCATATAAAAAGAACCAGTTGCAGAACAGAAATTAAAAGCTGTTATTTGAATGTTACTATTTTACTGGGTAGCTAACAAAATACACTTTTATTCGGTTGGCACTTTATTTTTCTGTGTTTATGATTTGTTTTGAGCACTAACAATTAAAAAAAAAAAATTAAAACTTTAAAATATAAAATTGCAACTAAAATTCGTTGTATTTACCGAATATTGTTGTGAAAACCAATATTCCGATTTCGGTCATTGGAATTTCATTTAGAAAAAGACAACAATTGTATGTGTTTCTGAAAAAATGTAATTAGCTATTTTTGAAAAAAATTATTAAAATTAAGTAGTTAGCATTCTGGTCCCAAAAAAGTCGAAGTTGTTATTTATTGATTACTATAGATTTTTCAAAAATGAAAACGTTTCAACAAAAACGAATGCGGGGGACAAAAGTACAAAATGCATTCAAAAATTGCATTTGCCTTATGAATGCATTTTTTTCAAAAAGAGTTTAAAATAGTGTTTTTGAAATAGTACATCTACTTCACAAAATATGGCTCTTTAAAGTTCACTGCTTGTAGCCTTTTTTGATTTTGTTTTTACTGAAAAACGGAAATAAAAACGCGAGTTTACAGAATTTTAAGGAACTAAAAGCGGGTAATGACTTAAAGCCATCATAGAGAATAAGTGTTCGAATCTTAAAGAAACTTAATTAAGCCCCGGTCAGATTTTAGTCTATCTTTAATGAAATGGACGATATCGTACGTTATCATACATTATTCCAGTGCTGCCAACCCAATTAGTTCAAAAATCGTCAAATTTGGTTGAAAAAATCTTCAAAATCGTCATTTTGAGAATGAGAAATCGTCAAAGAATCGTCATTCCGAAAACTATTTACATTTCAATAAGAAAAATTAAATTTTACGTTTTAATCACTTTAATTGTAATTATTTTACAATTTTAAAGTTCTTTTTTAAAAACACAACTCCCAATACTTATTTCCGGGAAAATAATTTTAAAATCACTGACCTATTTTAAAATCTGCAAAATTCCTTTAGTTTTAAAATTTTTTCCGATATTTGGTTTCACAAAATTTGGGCATACATGCAATAAAAAGGGAATTAAAGAAAAATATTGATTTACCTAGAATCAAAAATGTAGAAAATCACTCTTTTATCAGTGATTTTGAAAGTAAATGATTTAAATTATTAAAAAATAAAGATTTTGGATTTGCCTTTGTTAAATATATAAAAAAATCCATTCGAATTTAATTATTTTTTAATTAAAATTAAAATAAACCGTTCAAAATGATGGAGTTTATATGTAGTTGATCAATAAATGGGTAAATGAAGAATTTTTATTCGATTTTAGATCCTTTTATCACATTTTTCTTAGATGTTTTAAACAAAAAGAAACTTGATCAAATTTTGTCAGTTAATTTTAGAGAAATAAATTAATCAAATTTTAAAAATTCTATAAAAATTGCAAATTTTTATAAATCGTAATTTTCCATACAATAAATTTTGTGAAATCGCCAATCGTCATTTTATCATATTTCACTTCAAAAATCGTCAAAATGGAGACAAATCGTCAAAGTTGGCAGCGCTGCATTATTCATATAAATTTCTCTTCCTTTAAGGCAAGATCCAAGAAATCGTTGTTTTTCCTTACCGTATATCTGAAAAAGTAAAAAATATACATTTAAAACACAGTGCCAGCCAATATTTACCGCTACGACAAATATACAAAGTTTGGTGGGGTTTTTGATCCACTTTTGCATAATTGTTGTCTTTTGTTAGGCTTCTCTTGTTGGGTTGTCGTCTTTTTTTATATTTTTTTTTTTTGTTATTTTTTATGTAGATATTGTACAATATGAATATGTATGAATTTGTTCATGTGTCTATTTGAATTAAGGGGAGTACGGACTTTGAAATGCGCAAAAATGCATGGATTTATAAAATAATTAAATAAAATTATACAAAAGAGATTTATAAAAATTAATAATAAAACTTAAAATAAACATTATTATAGAACTACAAAAAAAAAAAACCAACCACATACCGCCAGGGTTGCCAAATAGTATTTCTCTATCAAGAAATAGAAATTGTGGCAAAACATGGCCTTTTAGCTGCATCAAAAGTTATCCGAAAATAAAACATTCTAATTCGTGCTACAACCCTTTTGTCTTATATAATTTTTATTAAAGAATAACTTCGATCTTTGCTTTAAAACCTTTAGAAAATATATAATATTTGGAAGTTTATTTGAAATGGAAACATCATCAATTGACTTTTTTTAAATTATTTTAAAAAAAAACTTTATATTAAACGTCATATTTCATAAACACTTCGGTGAAGTGAACTAAACTTTCCATACAAAAACAATTTGTACAAAATAACGCAAAGCTTTATATATGCGTTTTTTATGAAAATACTTCCTTAAAAAATACAATTAAAAATTTTATTTACAAAAAATATGAATTTGGAATTAAAACATGATTTAAGTTTTATGTTTTCACGTTTTAATTAATGTTATTTAAATTTAAAACTCAAAAATATAAATAAAATAAAAATACCAATTAAAAATGAATTCAATAATTCTTAAGTGCCTGTATTCAATTATTTGACATTTATTTTTAATCGTTTAATCGAGCAACTAATTACACGTGTTTTTGTCTCAACCAGTTAATCGAAAAAAAATTTTATATTATTCGAAATTTTGTTATGTTCAAAAAAAATGTTAAATAAACATTCAGTGTTTTCAATAATTTTATTTACAAAAAAAAAAAGTCAACAATCAAATTCGTGACAATTTAATGATTCATAAGTACAAAAAAATTTATTAAAAAGTTTTTGTGAAGTTTATAATTTTCGCGTTTTATTAAGTTAGAATAGGAAAAATTATCTAGCTGATTAAAAATTTAGGACAAATAAAAAAGTATTGGGACAAGAAAAAGTTCCAGTTGTATGTTTATTTAGTTTCTTCGGTGCATGCAAAGTAATCTATTAAATTAGTTGTTCTAAAGGGTCCGCAATCTAACGTTTTTTTTTTTCAACTAGTGCTTATTTCGTGAAGGTAACACTTAGCTCATGTCTGATTTGACAGATAATTAGTGTTTTCCTTCCGCTGAACGAATATGGTTGTGTATACGCTTGAACAACGCTGGGAAATATTGCGACATTACTTTGAAAATCATGGTAATGTTGCAGAATGTGTGCGAAAATTGCGTACGGATTTTGGATTTGCTGCTGTGGCAGAAAGTGTGCGTGAAGCGCCATCAACATCAATTCACCGTTGTTCTCAACAATTGAACATTTCGGAGACATCATTGTGACGAATTTTGCATAAAGACCTTGGTGTGACGCCATACAAAGTCTAATTGGTTCAGGAGTTGAAGCCAACTGACCATCCAATGCGTTTTCGCTTCGCTAAGTGGGCCTGCGATCGACTTACAGAAGATGCCGATTTTGCCAAAAAAATCATCTTTTCAGATGAAGCTCATTTTGATCTTGGCGGGTATGTAAACAAGCAAAATTATTGGGGTGCCGTCAAAGATAAGTGTTACGCCAACAAGCCAGAGACAAATGACGCTTTAAAGGACAATATTCGTGAAGCCATTTGTGAAATACAGCTGCACACGATAATTTGCTTAAAAATTGGACCGATCGTGTAGGCTACTGCATGGCCAGCCGAGGCAGCTATTTGAATGAAATTATTTTCCATTATTAACCGGAAGGATTGTACTTTCAAATAAAAAAAGAAATTGAGAAAATATTCAGTAGTTTTTTTTTATAGCATTTTCAAAAAAAAAAAAGTTAAGTTTATAATCAAATTATTTGTAAATTATTTTTTCTTTGTAATTAATTTTTTCTACTGATTTATGGACACAAAAACAGTTAATTTATTAATTAATTAGTTTTTATAAAGTAAAATATTAAAGTTTTTCAAAATGTACTTTGCTTAAGGATAAAATAAAAGCGAGTGATCTCTAAATATGCTTTATTTATTACATAGACAAATGAAAAAGGTTTGTTAAAGACATGTGGTTTCTTCGTCATTAAATAAAACAGCTAACTGTTTCATTATTTCTTTTGTGCCATACTGCTATTTAAATAAATTAAAAAATAAAAGTATAAACTTATATACATTTTTTTGGAAATCTTAACTATTCGTCTTTCTAAAACGGTTCAAAAATTTAAAATCGGCTCAAAACTGACTTACAAGGGAGGTCTCCCGACCCGAACTCGCAGATTTTAATGAACTATGGATATTATTTATTTATTTGTTTATTAAGTCTTTGGATACAAGTCCTTACAGACTAGAACAATTTATTCTTAAATCTACATATTTATTTTTCTCATAAAAGGAAAAATTTAATAACATGTTTTTAAATTCATTTATATATAAACTAAATTCTAATAAGCAATGTTTACATTTTTTTGCAATATTGACAATCAAATTCTTTAACATATTATATAAAATAAGAGCCCTGTCAATAGGTTCATTTTTCCCATATTCAGTACGATGTGTTTTGACATAAAAATATTCATGATATCTAAGTGCATAGACTGGAACACGTAAATGTATATACGACAACAATAGCGGACAATCAATGGAACCTGAAATAAGTCCATGAATAAATAAAAGCGATGAGTTCATTCTACGCGATTCTAATGTTTGAAGGTGTATTAAGAAGTTGCATCGATTTTCATAGGATGGCACTGGGTCATGATAATTTATATTTTTCAATGCAAATTTGATAAGTTTTACCTGTAGCTTTTCCAGGCGATTTATGGAACTGCAGCATAAGGGTTCCATATCAAAGATGCATATTCTAGTTTCGGACGGACAAACATTGTGTACAGTAGTTTTCTAGTGTATGCATCACTAAAATCTACAGAATTTCTTCGGATAAATGCTAAGACAGAATATGCTTTAGGAATTATGAAATTCAAATGGTTAATGAAACAGAGATTTGAGTCGAAAATTACTCCCAAATCATTGATTTCATTAACTGTTTTAAGAGTAAAATCTTAAATTTTGTACGATGATAAAAGGGGGAAATAACATCTATAATAACTCATATGATAACACTTATCAGTAAAGTTAAAAGTTAAACCATTTTCCCATGTCCAACATACAACTTTATCAATATCACGTTGCAAACCACGAACATCATTTATGTTCGAGATTCTATTTTAGGCCTTGAGGTCGTCAGCATATAACAAAAATATGAGAAAAGCAAAATTGAATATCATTTATAAAGAGGTTAAAAAGCAGCGGTCCTAAAACGCTTCCCTGAGGAACTCCAGAGATAGCAATATATGAATAAGATGTGATATATTCTATTTTTACAATACATACTCTGTTAGTTAAGTATGATTTTAGCCAATTTAATAAATTCGAGTGAATTCCCAATAAAGAAAGTTTTAGAATCAACACTTCATGTGATATATATATATATATATAACATCAACTTGAAATCCTGACTCTAAATTAGAGTTGCAATACTTTGTAAATACGGCAAGATTTGTCGTCGTAGATCTTCCAGAGACAAAACCATGCTGTGAAGGATTTGTTGTAAAGGAGTAAAAAATAGGAACACGTGTTTTTTTTTTAGCTGTCCAATCTCACGTTTAATGGTTAAAAAGTGAGAATAAAAAATCATTGGCTTTTGTATTAAAATTTGTCTTTAATTTACGAAAACTCGATTTATTTGTACACAGGGCTAAAGTACTCAAGAAAACAAAAATTTTGATACCCATACTGCCTATATAGTGGACCCAGAATTGCCACATTTTGGAATTATTTGAAATATAGGGGGAAAGGCTCTTCAGGAAAAGTCGCATAAAAACCGAACTGTTTCGAATATCGGAAAAAGCTCAGAAGCCCCCTCGATAAAATTAAATAAGCATTACCATGCATAATTTATAGCTAAATTCAACTACAATTACTTAATAAAACACCAGATGTGTTGCCACTCAAAACACATTTTTTTTAATAGCAAAAATTCTTGAAATTCGTTAGACATAATTTGTACACTAGTGAAGGTGCCTTCAAAAAACCTTTAATCTGATACTAAAATTGTCTAAAGTTACTTTAAATAGATCGAAACAAATCGAAAAAACGAAAAATTGGGTAATTTTTGAACCCACGACTAAACATTAGATTGGGCAGCTAAAAAAAAAAACACGGGCCAGATAAATTTTTATTCTCTACAATACATCCGAAGTTCATTAAGATCTGCTGGTCCAAGTCCGTGGAGTCTTGAAAAAACGGTTTTAACGATAACTTTCGATTATGAGTGTGTATTCACAAATTTTGAAAATTGAAAAGTGGTTTACTCAACCAGGCTTACTTACTACACTAGGAAATTTTAACCCTTTCACTACCCTTGTACACTACAGTGTACACATTTTTAAACAAATACAGCGGAGTTCGGTTATAACGAACACTATTGTTATACCGATAGGAGAGTTTAAGAAAAAATATTGTAATTTTATTAATTTTTGAAAAATGTTTAGCACGCTTAAAGTGAACTTCGCTTATAACGAACTAAATTGTCCGGTCCCTATGAGTTCGTTATAACCGTGCTGCACTGTATAAAAATGTTGATAATGCAATAAAACTTTATATTTTTGTTTAAATATGTTCACTAGGATATTGGTCATTGGAAAAAATCATTATATGGATAAACTGTTCATCACAGAAATATAGTCGCTATATTTGTTAAACCAGTTCGATTTTTTTAATGAAACTTTATTTATGAAAAAAGGGGCGTTTGGTGTATCTCGTAAACCAACAAAGCTAGAACCTCGAAATGTAACTTTACCTAATGACCAGGCACGTAGCCAGACCTATGTTTTACCGGCCCAACAACAAAAACAGTACATAAAAAAAAATGTTTTTCTCTTGTTATTGTAATTGTTTTTGTCGAAGGGCTTATTGCAAAAACTTGATATGCCACATTTAATTTTGGTTTGTTTTTGCCTTTTAAAGGTCAAAAAGATACAGAAAATGTTACTTTCACAGGACTTTTATACTCTAGGTACTTGCAATAAGTGTTTAAGCAAGACTTCTATTAAATATTAATCAATGGATGTCTAGAAAACAGCGAAAATCCATAAAACAATAAATGTGGCTTATCAAGTTTTTACAATAAGCCCTTCATATGTAGTTCTGGCTACGTGCCTGCTAATAACCAGAACAAAATCGAATAAAGCATTTTTGGTTATTCGATTTTTTTTAGTGGTAAGAAGGGGCTGAGAAATTTCAAAAAATAATTTTTTGAACCCATTTCCTGGTGGATAGGTGGGGGATGAAGCATACATGTAAACCTTTTTCTTCCTAATTTAAGGACCCCTAACAAGAATCAGAAGTCAAAAGAGAAATATTTCTGGATATATTTTTATTTTAACAAAAAGTCGGTAGTGAAAGTGTTAAAATCAAAAGTATATTTTTACTGTGACACTGTGTTATTGGATGGTTATTGTTGTAAATAAACAAATTAAGAAGTTTACTTCCAGATTTACTAATTTTAGCTTTTTAAATTAAGCTTTTGTCAGTTTTATGTTACCATAAAGTAATGATGGCGTGTTTTGAGTAAATAATTTTTATAATAAAGTCGAATTTTTCATGCACATATAATGTCGAAATTAATTATTTTCATATGAGCGGGAAATACCGGGACCACAGGAAATTCGAACAAATTACCCGCTGAAATGAAAAAGTTCGGGAAAATATCCCACGTGTTATACCTATACCTAGTTGTTCAAAAACTTCAAGCATTTTTAAACAATTGAATGGGTGGCATACCCCCGTAAAGAGTGTATGTGTGTATTATGTTGTTTGGCTTATAAGCGCGTGCTTATGTTTATAATACATATTTACATATTATTGTTGTTGTTTTATGATGACATTACCAAATGATATTAAGCTTTTGTTGTTGTTGTTGTTGTTATTTTATTTTATTTTAAGCTAATGTTGAAAAAAAGCGCACAACAACAATATCCAAATCGGGTTCAATAATGATTTTGAAATGTTGTTACCCAGCAAAAATAGGGCTTCAACTCATCACCAGACTATTTACTTGCAACATTACTATTGTTCGCAATGTCCAGACAGTAATAGGTACCCATTACCCTATCGCTTGCAAGAAGGCACAAAATATTGGGTACCCATTACATTCTCGCTTCCACAAAAACAAAATAGTAATACGTACTTATCACGCTTGGGACTTCGCGAACAAAAGTAATGTTGCGAGTAAATAGTCTGGTAATGATTTGAAGCCCCGTTTTCGCTGGGTATTTTGCATATGAATTGCTTGTTGTTATATCTTTTTATTTTTCTTCTGTGTTGTTTATTGGTTTTTATTTAGTTTATGTGTGTGTGTGTGTTTTAAGTTTGGCTGGCTGTTGTGTTCAGTTGTTTTTTATCATACACTGAAAAAAATCCATGCAACATTTTACGAAAGAAAGTTTCTTAGTTATTTTTTTTTCTTAATATATACGAAAATTTTGTATATTCTACGAATTTAAGTTTAGACAAGAATTGACTAATTTTAGGAAAATAACGAAAATCTTTAGTATTTGTTTGATATATGTATGGGTATTTATTACAACAATTAACTTCAAAATATATAAACGGAGTAAATAGAGATTAGTAAACGGTAAATTTTTGATTTGCTTACATTGACATTCAAATGTCACGTTCGTCACCGCAAAACAACATTTATTTTCATTACATTTACGTTGCTGGTGTTTAAAACTTTTAATTTATATCAAATTCGTTGTGAATTATTTAATATCAAAAAAAATCTGAGTCATATCAAGCAAAGTTAATTTTTTATAAATTTTCAAACTTTTTAGCGTCATCTGGCAAATATTTAACTATTGAGTCGTCAAATATTCGACCTATTTAAAAACCCGGTTTTCGAATAGTTTTAGGCTCAAAAACGGTTCGAATATCCGGTTTTTATAAATCGCTTTGTATTGCTGAATCAGCAAATGCTGATATTTGAAAATGTTTGTACACAGAAAGAATTATCTGCGTGATTGAAATTTTCCATTAATGCAATGAAGTTGCACTCGAACTAGTTCATTGAAACTTTCCATCAAGTTAGTGCATGTTTTAATACAATTTTATAAAAACTGTCATTTACTTTATTAAAAGTTTCAATTTTTTGTGAAGAACTTTCACTAAAAAACTTGTTTCATGAAAAGTATGAAGCTTTTCATTAATTTTAAGAAAATTTTCGTTCACTTTATGAAGAAAAGGTTCATTAGCTTAGTGAAAATGTTCATTGTTTTTCGTCCACTAGAAATCTCTATCTCAATTTAAAAACAAAATTCGTTGCCAATAATTAAATAGATCTTCATTTGTGAAATTTCGTAAAATTTTTCTGGTGTTGTGCTCTTTATAAAATCTGTAATTCATATCTGTATTCCTTAGAAATGAATTACTTTTGGGTGTTTTTCTTTATTTCCTTTATTAGAGTTGGCGCTAATTAACAGGTTAATAAAGGGTGTTTTTTATACAGGTATAAAACTTCAAGTTGGCAACACTTTTTTAACTGGCGGCCATTTTGTCAGCTGTTAAGTGATTTATGTTTATTATGTAGAGTGTAGCGTAGAGGAGGACCCCAATCAGTCTATACGCCAATGGTGACCGCTATAAAGCCCTGATTACTGACTTTTTCGTTCATCAATTGAACAACCATGATGTGCGCATGATGTGGTTTCAACAAGACGGCGTAACATGTTACACAGGAAGGAAACGTTTGGTAACTGCATAGTTTTACGTTTCGGACCCGCTGGACTATTTTCTGAGGAGGATATGTGAAGTCGCTTGTCTACGACGATTGACCACTTGGAGGACAGCATTCGCCGCGTTATTGCTAATATACTTCCACAAATGTTGAAAAAGTCATCGAAAATTATACCTCCGGATTGGACTACGTCCGAGCAAGCCGAGGCGGTCATATGTCAGAAGTCATATTTAAATTATAATGCCAGATGATTATCTTTCGATTAAAGTAATTTTCATGTGAATTTAAAAAACTTACTCATTATTCCATTTCAAAGTTATGTACCTCGATAAAAAAACACCCTTTACAAAACATGTTTTAATTCCAAACACCTTCAGTGGAAACGTAGTATAAAAAAGTTAGAAAAGCTGCGTTTTAAAAACAAAAGTTCAAATTTAATAAAATAAATAATATTTCTTGAGTATAGAAAGAACTTCAAGTCAGAAGAAGTCAGAAGATCTTAAATAAACAATGAAAAGTCCAAAAATCTTAAGAAAAAGCTATTTTAATGCTCAAAATCGGAAAACCCAAATAAGCAAAAAAAAAAAAAAAAAATAGCTAATTTACCTTCTTTGATCTTTATACATATGTAAACACATATGGTAGAAACAAGAAAAAAGTTCTATTACGTTTACATATAATTGTATATGGCATCACATATTAGTCAAATTGAAATCACGTCCAATTTTCCACTCCATTGATTTATATTTAAATTTTCCAAAGAATTTTATTTTTCAAAGAAAGTTATATTAAATTTTATCAAAATATATAAAACTTGATCAAATTAGAGAGAACCATTTTTCGGATCAAATTATATCAGATTAGATTCCATGGGATCTCATGAGATAATGTTATGTATGCCATTTTTCTGATCAGCTATGATATGATGTGATAATTAATTATATATTGTACATGCCTATTTCGGAACTTTTTTCATCGGGTTCTAAGTTCTTTTTCACACTTAACAATAAATGAATTTATAAATATAAATATAAAATATAATATTAACATACATATATTTTAAATTCAGAACGTGCAGGGTTAAAATAAATAATAAAATTATCCAGGAGGTAGAAACAAATCAAGGAGTTCCACAGGGCTCTAAACTAGGCCCCGTTTTATACCTTATTTATGCAAACGAGATGCTGAACCATTTGAAATAATGCAAAATCAATTAGATACTATATGTAAATGGTTCCATGATAACGGTTTAATTATAAACGCATCCAAAACGAAAATGATGCACATCAAACAACCAAATATGCAAAAACACATTATAAAATTAAAATATCATAACATAGATTGTATACACAACAGAACGAACGACATAAACGATAATTACACTACAACAATTCAACAGGTCAAACGTTATGAATACTTAGGGGTACATATAGATGACACCTTTAAGTTTAAAATTCACATAAATGAACTTCAAAAAAAAATTATGTCAAGCAGCCTTTTCATTATATCATCTTAGTTATTCTGCACCATATAGTGTACTCCGCCAGGTGTATTTCGCGCTTGCGGAATCGTATTTAAGACACGGCATAACTGCTTGATGAAACTCATCGCAAAGCAAAAAGCTACAACAAATGCAAAACCATGTCCTAAAAATCCTATGGACAAATCAACAATACCACACCAATCGTAAAAGCAACAACATCATCAACAATACACACACCAACTATAATAACATCAGCAACAATATATCATTGGATATAATAAACAATACATCAAACGATCATCATTCACACATAATAGGAAACAACACAACAATCAATAATACCAACAGTATACTATCAAATATCAACAACACAACAAATAATTATACCAATATAAATATCAACATCATCAACACCATCAACACCATAACCAACAACATCAGCAACACAATTGTGACTAGCAGCAACTCAACAAACAAGAGACTGCAATATGTAAGAAACAACAACAATTTACAATCACAAGTTAACAACACATTAATCGGAATCGACAACAACCAGGGATGTTAAAGTTGGTACAATTGTACTTTTTTTGGTACATTTTGACCTTCTAAAGTACCGTGGTACTACCGCGACTCATTTGGTACAATTTAAAAATTTTTAATTTTTCCCCTTTTTGAATTTTTAGTATAGCAAACAAATTGTTATTGTGTCCTTTTTCATTGCATTTTTTCGTTTTATCTAATGAGCGCTTAAAATATACACTCAAAAAAATAAGTTAGTAGAAAAGTTAGTAAAACGTCTTGTAAATCAGGTATACTATTTTTTAGCAAATATTTTTGCTAAAATCGTGTTTTCAGCTAAAATTTTTGTTATACTTATTCAGCACTTAACTGTTTTATACTAATGCTTTAATAATATACTAATGTTTTACTAATTAATTTTGTTAAAAAAAATTGTGCTGATAAGCAGAAGTCGCGGCATGTCAAGATGTAGTAGAGAAGAGGAAGATGATACTAAAAAGTACAATGTTAACAAGACAAGTAAAAAATCAACCATGAAAAAACATATACAGACATGTAGACAGAGTAAAGCGAAAGACAAAGACACACATCTTAGGTAGATTTGTATGGTTCCTTTTTCTTATTGCAAAAAAAAAGGGTTGTTTTTTTTCGTTTCGTTTGTTTTTGTTTATTTTTTCGTTTCGTTTCTAGAATTATCTTCGGCAGTTTCGTCATTGAAAAGATAGCATCATTAAGACAACCATTGATGTAAGTAGTTGAAAGAAAATTTTTGTTATGTTATATATATTTATTTCTATATATTTTCAGATATTAAATTAATTCATGTCGTCAATGTGGGAATATGAAAATTTTTATATTTCGTAATTATTGTAAATTATTTTTAAAAGAATCACAAAAATATGTTTTATGATTTTCAGCAAATATATTAACTAAATTACAATTTTTTTTACAATTTTTTTGCGTTTTTTTTCAGTCTACTAAAATTCAGCAAAAAATTTATTAATTTTTACCAACGCTTTTTTATTTGTAATCTACTAAGTGTTAGCAAAACTTTTGCTGAATCTACTTATTTTGTTGCTAAAAATCAGCTCGCTGATTTTCAGCAAAAGATTTTGCTGACATTAGCAATTTTTTTGCTAGCATCCTCCTGACTAAAATTTTGCTGACTCAGCAAAATTTTTTGCTGACTTTACAAACTTTTTTTTTTGAGTGTATGCGACTATATCCTCCAGATTTGACCATTTATCATCACTTTAAGGATTTTCAGAATAAAGTTGGGATTTTTTTTTTAATATCGATTAAAGATTTACGATTTTTTACAAAATTTATCTGGCAGCTCTGTATGCGACTGGTATTTTATTGTATAGAGCTCTTACATATATTGACACTTGTTGCAGCCAACTTCACTTTTATTTTGAATTTATTAAAATTCTGAAGAAGTGAAAATTAAATTATTGTTAAAGAAATGAAAGAAAGTCCCAAACAATCTTATATATTTTTAATTTATAACTAGCTTCCAACCTCCGTATATTTACAAAAATAAAGCAAATCAAACATATTAGCTAGGTTGATACTAGTATTTCGATCTAGTTAAAGATCTCATCAGAACCCGATGTTTTAGAAAAGTTAGAGCCTCCATAATAGGCAGAACTTTAACAAAAACCCGATTAATCATTAATCCGATTAATCTTGTCTTCTTAGTAAAAATATTACTTGAGGCAGAGTAAAAACTAAAATTTTTTTAACTGAAGTCGTTAAAAAATTAAAACATTTGTAGTTTTTGGTCGCTAGTACCTAATTTTCAAAATGAACTGAATGTCAATATGTTTCCAGACATTTGCAGTCGTTGCTGGAATTTTATCCATTCCACACTGGTCTGCAAAAGTGGAAAGAGTTTTTTTCTTTTCAAAATATAATAAAAACTAAGGAAAGAAACAGACTACATTAGCCAACATTACCAAGTCTCATACAGACTAAGGATTGGTTAAGATCGACAAATTCATGCTGCTATGATGTAAAAATTCCAAATAGTTTATTAACTAAACAAATAATTCCATGATTTGGTCTCATATATTCATAAGACTTTTTTATGCCTTATTTTATTCATACATATAATGTATGTTATTGGAAGGTTTTGTTTTTTTTTTCTGTACAAATAAATTTTTATGTAATTTTTTTGTTGTTTTAATAAATTTGAAAAAAATGGTACCGTCAAGGTCCAAAAAGTACAATTTTTTTGGAGGTTGGTACAAAATTGAAAACCCCATTTAACATCCCTGACAACAACACCTCATCAAACAATATTTCTCGCGACACATATGGCCTCTCAAAAAAATTACCACGGGAACTGAGAATACTTAATGTTAAAAACATATATCGTATGACAGTTTTAACTGAATTTGATTTAAGGTCAAACCTACCAAAAACAGCTATGGAGATCGTACACTAGAAGTTATTTTGCCTACTATCTACAATGAATTGCCAAGTAACTTAATTAATATTACAAGCCCGGGTAAAAAAAAATCTTTAATTAAAAAACATTTTTTAAACTCGCAATGAAATAATTTAATTAAAACAATTTTTTTATATCTATATTACTGCTGACAAGCCCTAAGGCTTAGCAGTTTTTAGCAATAAGAATGAAGTTTATACCATTAAAATTAAATAAATAAAATAAAAAAAAAAAAAAAAAAACATAAATTACATTAATTATGTAGTTTGGTACTATTTCTTAAAAATTGTTCATAGCTTAAATATTAATATTTTTATTTCATTTTACAAATTGATTTCATAATAAAGCAAACGAAACATCAAAATTCTTTCGTAAAATATAGAAAATAATTCATAAAATGCATAAAACAATCGTGTATCTTACGAAAGATTTTCGTGGTGCTAAACAACAAAACTTTTTCGTAAAAAATTAAAAATAACTCGTAAAATGTATACAAAAATTTCGTAATTTCGTATATTTTTTCGAAAGATTTTCGTGGTGCGAAAGAACAAATTTCTTTCGTAAAACACAAAAAGAAATTCGTAAAAATTTCGTAGAATTTGTATATTTTTCGAATGATTGTCGTGGTGCGAAATTACGAAATATTTCTTACAATATACAAAAGTTTTCGTATGGATTTTTTTCAGTGTAGTATATGGTTTTTTTGTGATATGATGATTTGATTATATTTTTACGGTTTCTTTACATTTCACCTTTTTTTTTTGAAATGTTATTTTTTTTTTTTTCTTCTACTTTTTGTAAATTTCTGTCAGTTGTTTATGATATATTTTATACTTTATTGCATATGTATCGTATGTTATCTTGTTGTTATTGTTTTTTCAATACTATTAGTTTGGATATTGTTGTTTTTTTATATTATTTTTTTTTTTTTTAATTTTATTTTGTTTTTTCTATTCGTGTTGTTTAAGCGTTTATTATCTTCTATCTTCTTTTTTTATATAAATTGCTTGATTTTTTCATATTTTGCTTTGCTTTGATTTTATTTTGTTGCTGGTGTTTTTGTTGCAATTTAATTTTTTATACATCATGCTAAATTATGAATACGTGCATACTTACAATTAATGTATATATGTATGTATGTATGTATGTATGTATGTATGTATGTATGTATGTATGTATGTATGTATGTATGTATGTATGTATGTATGTATGTATGTATGTATGTATGTATGTATGTATGTATGTATGTATGTATGTATGTATGTATGTATGTATGTAAAAAAACGCTTTTAATAAATATTTTTTCGTTCTGGGTTATTAAATAGCATTAAATTTTTTTTTTTTTAAAACAAATTAAAATTGTACGTTAATTATAATTACAAACTTTTTGAAGTTTAAACCAACTGTTTTTATACATTTAACTGTATTTCTTCATTAATTGCTCTTAAGTATGTATACTCTCTTTTTAATAACACTCTTTTTGTTCTGACGTATTTATTTCTCTCACATGTTTGTACACTCAAGGAAACGGAAGTTTCCTTTCATTCCTTTGCATAAAAGTATACTCTTGTTATTAGTGTTGACAACTTTGTTAGATTAGAAAAAACGTTAATTAAAAATAGCATTGCTGAATTTAACAAACTCTTTGATAAAATGATTGCATAAGCCTTTAGTTCATATCTGTTTTTTAAAGTTGTACGAAATATTTGTTTTACACCCAGAAAACTAACTCGATAGTAGCAACCGTATTTATAGCCAATGGAGTGGTTCGGTTGTGGCTACCAAATTCACTGAATTTCTGTTGAGGCAATCGAAATTCTATTGAAGTGTTAGAATTTCTGTTGTTTCAATCGTATAAAAATTATATTACAGCCGAAAAAGTTCGGTCGCAGCCATCGAAACAATCGATTGCCAACAAATACGGTTGCCAACAAATACGGTTGCTAACTCTTACGTTTATTTTAAAGAAAAAAAAACCAGCTGCTTTATTCGAATTTGATAAATTTAATTTATTTGTTTTAAAATGATTTGCTTGACAATATTTTATAATTTATGAACACGTACACTTGTTTTTATATATATACCAACAATAACCCAACAACATTTTTAAATGCAATGATTCTATATATTACCATCAATAATATATCATTTTGTAACAAAAATTGTTAATCTTATATTGCTACTTCAGCATACATATACAGTAAAACTCGCTTAAGAAGAACTCGGTTAAGACAAACCCTCGGTTAGTACGAACTAACTTAAAAGTACCGACGTTTTGGCAACAATTTTCATATAAAATACATTTTCTAATACGATATCGGTTAACACGAGCCCTCGGTTATTACGAACTGTTTTAAGCAGTCCCAAAAATTTGTTTTCATACAAATTACAATGTTTAGTACACTCTTTATCCGTTTAATGGGTTAGACCTAATATGAACTGACTTTCTAGATATAAATGCTAATGTTTTGACGTCACATACATTATCAGATGAAGATATATTGGAAATTCTTAATCCTCCCGATGTTGAAAGTTTGTCAAGTGATAAGAAGTCGTAATAGAGGAGGAAGTACTTAATATTCAAACGGTACACAATAGTTTAATAAAGATAAAAAAAAATATATATTTTAACAAAATCGTGTGCCGAAGAAGCTGACAATCATATTTTGGTAATAGAAAAACTTATAACGAATGAAATCGTTAATTCAGTCATTCAGAAAATAATAACAGATTAAAAAAAAAATAAAGAATTTTAATTGAATTTTAAATTGTGAATGCATGAAATGCTAATTTTATTTTTTATTTATATAAAAATCTAAATAATCTTGTTTTTGTTTTAATAAATACATATTTTGTATCGTTAAAAAAACCCCGCTTAATACGAACCTCGCTTAAGACGAACTAATTTTTTTGGTCCCTAGGAGTTCGTCTTAACCGGGTTTTACTGTATGTTGATTTTCACTTTTGAAAATATAAAAAATAGAGAAAAATAGGCAAAACTGCACTTTATGGAGCGTTCCTAAAACAAAAAAAAAAAAAAATAAATAAAATATTATCTTCGGTCACTCCCCTCGGTGGGCCCTGGGAGCCCAAAAAACCTTTTCTTTTTAATTCTGAATGGACCATCTTTTTGTTTTTGGAGAACGCCCCATAAAGTGCTGTTTAGCCGAAATATATATAATAAAATACTGTATTTGGCTGTTGCTGCAAAATTGTTGCTGGGAAACATACAATTTTGTTTTCTAAAACAAATTACACATTAAAAGCTATTTAAAACGTAAGTGAAGTTTAATTAGCCGAGCCAAATTTTAATTTTATCGATTGAAATGTATTTCACCAGTATCAACATTAGGGTGGCCCTTAAAAACAAATTTGTCATTACATATGTTTTGTTAAAAATTGTTTCAAATGGAATAAATCAATTTTTTGTTTTGGAAAAAGTTAATCCGTGACGAAAGTTGTCCGAAAATGGCCCATTTTGGAAAAAAGGTATTAGTATTAAAAATTTCCAAAATTAAAAATTACGAAAAATGTATTTTTTATTTCATTTATTCATTAATATATTTATTCATTAATAGTTATGAAATTCTGACTTCATTGAATATCATTAACCCACTTTAGCCAGGAATCCAAAATGAGCCACGAATTTGATCAAAATGCAAAAGCGTATTTTTTTTAAATTAATTTAAAAAATTTTTAAAAGTACCTAATTTGGAGATGTCGATAGCTCTTTTTATTACATAATAAATACACTCAGGGAACTTCTGCTTTAAAAATATGTAGTTGTTTGGGTTGTAATACAGTTTCATTATTTTTAATGTAAATGTAAGTCATTTGTAGAACAAATAAAATTTTTAACTAACCTTGTAGTTCATTTAAAAAACAACTAACATCAAATGCCTGTTTTATGATTTTACATTCATTTTTTACAGTTGTTTTTGTTATTCAAAAATATAAAAAAAAAATTTTGGTTTATTTTTTACTACCATGTGGTTCATTTTTACTACAATTGTTAGTCATTTTTTGAACATTAAAAAACAAATGACAATGTAAGTTGAATTTAATGAAATGTAAGTCGTCCATTTTTTAAATGAAATTTCATTTGTTTTTGACTACAATTGCTGTCGTCTTTACCAACATAATTCCCTAAGTGTAGTTGTTATTAAAGAAAAAAATAAATTGGAAAAATGATAATTCGAGTTTGTGTTTGGAGCTACTCGTTTCCAGGACATATTCTGAAAGTTACTTATTTTGTAAAAAATTTAAAAAATTTGAATGTTTTTTATCAAAGTTTGCATAGTTTTTGAAAAAATGTCACTTTATTTTGATTGGACAATAATTATCTTTACTTTTATCTAACAAATCTTTAACCCTTAGTTTCCTGGGAATAGAATCCAACATGAAACTTAATTTTAATTATGACTACAAGATTGTAAAGCCTTTAAATTGATAAAAAAAAATCCACAATATCAATTAAATTTTATTAGATTATTATTATCTTTACTTTTATTCAAAAAAACTTTAATCCTTAGTGCCCTGTTTAGAAAAAAGGCCAATGAAACTTGATTTAATTTATGACTTCAAGAAAATAACAAGCCTTTAATTCGATCCAATTGATGAAAATTATTATTTTGTGTAACTTGATACTTATAGGGCTACTGTTTTCACTTTTCACCATAAAAGTCCCACTAGGAAATTTACGAAAAATATTTTGATAAATTAATTTGAACTTTGAAGCTTAGGAAAACAATTTATAGATTTCACCTTTGCTTGACTGACGGACTACCAAAGAAAAATTGTACACAATTTTTATTTGTAGTAGCGATTTTAATAAAAAGATATGAAATTTAACTATTTATTTTTTAAATTAAACAGCTTATTTTCATATTTTACTGTTTGTTGATCTTTCTTATGCGCTTAAAAACATTATTTTTACAGTTGGTTTTTGGTTGCCCTACTCTTAACCAATAATTTTTTTATCACCTTTCATTTGATGCCCATATTGGCATCATCAAATGAGTACAAGTATTTTAATATTTTTTTGGAAATATTGAAACTTTAAAGTGGGGTTAAAAGGAAATTTGACCTAATGGTAAAATCGCAGTTTAGCTATATGTGGCCTCTTGCTTCTCGTAAACACCGATTTTTCCATGCAAGAGTAGAAAAAAATTTCACACAGAAAACAGAATTGGTAGTAGTAGCAACCGTATATGTAGCCAATCGAATGGTTCGGTTGTAACTATTGAACTTTTTTATAGTAATCACCAAGTATCTGTTACGGCAAGCAAAACGTCAAAATTTATGTTATTTCAATTATATGATTGTTATCACAACCGAATAATTCGGTAACAGCAAGCGTTTTCTGGGTGATTATTTCAGGGTGTTATATGTCTTATTTAAAACACACGAATAGGCAATAATGTGTTCGCGCGAAACAGATTTTTTGAGTTTTGAAAAAATTATAAACAATAATCCGAATCAGTTTCGATTATAAAATTTTTCGGGTATGTGACCACACGTTTTCCAGTACCCTTTACGTACTAAGTCCGAATTTTGTTTCCAATTTTGTCCAACGCATCTGGTATTTGCGGAAATTGAGCTCAAAGTTAAGAAAATTTCAACTTTAAATTGAATCGCACATGTGCGCTTTAAATAATTACAGGGTAAAATCTTATTTTAATAGATATTATTATATGTGAATATTTAAGCGATTGGATAATATTTTCTGTCTCTATATCAATTGCTTCTCCGAAATAGATACAAATTTAAAAAAAAAAAATGCAGCGCATTATGGGGTCAAATATGGCTTGAACGGTTGATATCATATGTGAAAGTTTTAAATGGATCGGATGAACTTTGTATTCCCTATAACATTTCTTTCTCCAAAAATCGAAAAAAGGCTTACTTTAGATTGAAGACACATTCACAGTTTCAAAAATTACACTGTGCTACACAGAAAAATCAATCGTCAAATGACCTAGTATAGGTCGTAAGTCTAGCTAAGTGTGTTACAAAACCGGTTTGTGAAGATGCAATATACCCTCAAACTTTAAGGATAACCGTTGAAAGAAACTCGTTTTTCCAAATTCTTTATTTCTTTATATTAGGAATGTAAATATTTAGAAATTTTCATAATAACAATTGAAATTTTGAATTTCTTTTTTAACTTTTTTAATTTATACGAGGGTGTTTTTCAAATCTTTTTGTTAACGATTTTCTTAAAGTTCGTGTTTTCCTGAGTAAAATGGGCAATCATTTGTTAAAATAGTTATGGAAAAGTTCTTAAATATACAGCGAAGATTTTGTTTATTCTAATGCAAAACAAAATTCTGTATATATAGAAAAAGTACCATAACTTTGTAAATTTTCAACTGATTTTAACAAATTAAGGCTAATTGGACTTAGGAAAACATTAACTTTATGAATATCGTTTTTAAAAGCGTATTTGCAAAAGTTTGCAAAATATTGAAAATTTCAATTATTATTTAGAAAATATCTACATATTTATATTAATAATATAAGGAAAGCATGTAAAGGGTCCGCCATCTAACGTTTTTTTTTTCAACTAGTGCTTATTTTGTGATTTGTCTGATTTGACAAATAATTAGTTTTATCCTTCCGCTGAACGAATATGGTTGTGTATACGCTTGAACAACGCTGGGAAATATTGCGACATTACTTTGAAAATCATGGTAATGTTGCAGAATGTGTGCGAAAATTGCGTACGGATGGAAGAAGAGAAGCACCGTCAGCTCCGTATTTTCGTTATCTTGTGAAAAAAGTGAAAGAAACTGGCATCCTCATCGATAAACCAAATCGTGAAAAGCCAAAAACAGTGCGTACACCCGAGAATATTGCTGCTGTGGCAGAAAGTGTGCCTGAAGCGCCATCAAAATCAATTCACCGATAATGTGCTTAAAAATTGGACCGATCGTGTAGGTTACTGCATGGCCAGCCGAGGCAGCCATTGGAATGAAATATTTTCCATTATTAACCGGATGGATTGTACTTTCAAATAAAAAAAGAAATTTGAGAAAATATTCAGTAGTTTTTTTTTATAGCATTTTCAAAAAAAAAAAAAAGTTATTTGGCGGACCCTTTATATATATTTGGAAAGACCAAGTAATTTTCTTTTAAATACCGTTTTAAAATTCAAATCATTTGAACAGTGACTGAGTTACAAATGTTTAATACGCTAAAAGGCGGAAACAAATACTCTTTTAGCGTTTTCTCGAAAACTTGAGGGTATATTGAAACTTCTCAAATCGGTTTTGTAATACATTCAGGTGGACTTACAACCTACACTAGGTCAATTGAAAAGTGAATGCAATTTTTTGTGTAGCACCGTGTTATTTTTAGTAGTACTAATATCTACCGATCACGCAGGAATGCAACTATTTCGCAAACTTAGGAAACACCTTTAAAAAATATAAAATTTTAAGTTCTTCACTCATAGGGATTTTTATTGATATATATTCTATATTTCTAAAGGCACACTAATCAATTTGATCTCATTTGGTTCCTGACTGTGTTCACATATTTTTTTAACATGTAAGAGATTTTGCAATATCATAAAAATCTTCCACCAAGGGTTTAGGAGACTTTAGTTTATGCTGAAAAAGTTAGACCCAAAAATGTTTGAAAACTTTTTAAAGTCACAAGCAAAATTAGGGTAGTTTTTAATTAAGTAGACCACGTTAACAGTATAAATATTAAAATTTAAGATGTTTGTCTGATTAAATTCATTGCCTCGAAAATTCATTTCCAACAAAAATATTATATCAGTGGTCACAAAGTTTAAGTTTTAAGTACAATCGTATTCATCGTGTCGAAATCAATTTGCTGTAAATTTTTCTGGTTTGTATCTTTTTAAGGACAACAATTAACCCTCAAAAACCAATTAACCCTAAAAAGCTAATTTTCTAAATTACTGTTTTGGTATCACAGCCTAACTCATAATTTTTCAAGTTAAGCGTTTTTTTTTTTTGTTCAACTTTTTTAGTTTGGCATAGCCGCCGAACTCAATTTAAGATTACAGTTAATAGAAACATTATTTTTTCATTATTGTCTAAATCCACTTAAGTACTAAACCTGTTATTCTGAATTACAATATCGATTTTTGATGAACATAAATTAAGTTAAGTTTTTATTTCATGCGTTTAAGTTTTATTTCTGGATTTTTTTTCGTTCAACAAGTCTAATAAAGAATTTACACTTCCACGAAATCTGATTTAAAATCTAGTTAAATCCAGTTACAAATCACCCTCGTTTACATTATAAAACTTGGCAGGTAAACTGGTTTTTGGCTTGACAACAATAACATTTTGTAAACAAAACATAATAAATCAAATAACCTCAAACTGAAATTTTTTTTAAAAAGTTATTAATTTACTGGTGGAAGACAAAATATGCAGCGTTTATGAAAGAAACTATGTTAACTTTGCTGAAAAAAGTGTTTTTTTTTTTTATTGGGGGTGACTTTTTGGAAGCTCGATATTTCTTTTTTTTCTTCTGGTCACCATATCAATGTTTTTTGCACAAATTATCTAAGCCGGAAACAACAATAATTAACTGAATGATTAATTGAATTTTTCTTTCAATAAAAAAAGCCATTTTATTGGGGTTAACACTCGTTTTATTTAGTTATCCTAAATTAAAAAAAATTTTTAATTTGTTTACATTTTTTCCACAAGGTGATGCCACTTTTAACAAATTTCTCTCCCAAAATACACCCAGAGGAAACCATTCAAAAGTTTAATCAATTTTTGTCCAATGTAACAACTTCATCAATATTGTTGATACGTTTTATTAACAACAATAATTATACACGGAAAGAAAAAAACATGGTTGAGGGAATCATATTCGAACAGCATCATACATGTTTGGATTTATGATTGCTACAACCATATTACAATGGTTGGTCAACCATACTCTTATCTGCTTCTGTGTCATAATATGATAATTAGATTACCATATTATGGTTCCAAATAGATCCCAATAGTATCATATTATGGTTCTGGAAGTTTTTATGACTTATCTTATTCTCCCAGCATTCTGTTGAAGATAGATTATAAAGATATGCCAGTTTTTTAATAATTTATTTATTTAATAATTCACGCATTTAAATAAACTTAGGTTTAAAATAATTTAAGTAATCAAGTTGTCTTTGCGCTGAAGAAAAAGCTTTGTAAAATATTATGTCATCAATACAAGCTATACATAAAAATATTGTTAAGAATACAATTTCACAATAAATTAATAATGATCAAACCATGTTTGCAGCAATCATAACAATTGCATTATAACCATAGTATAGTCCTAGTTATCGTAGTATGATCATGGACAAGAATTTCGTCGTCATTTATTACCATATTTTAATTATTGCAAATATATTATGATTATTTCGTACTACAGACTTAAAAGCACGTGCATTTTTTTAAGTTTTCCTTGAACATTTTTTTCTTTAACAATATTTTTTGCTTGATTACAAACAATAAAAAAGCATTTTTTTAATCAATTTATACTTAATGTGTAACACTTTTATGTTCATATAATAAAAATAACTTTATTTAAAGGGTGAGCGACTAGACTTCCAGGGTAGACCGGGTTGAGACAACAAACTTATTCCTTCTTCCACAAAACAAATTACCATTACAATTAACACCAATACGTTGTTTGTGCGCCACAATTAAAATTTTGCCTATACTTCCAGGTTGAGACTACAAACTTATTCCTTTTTCCGTAAAACAAATCACCATTACAATTAACACCACTACGTGTTTGTCTATTTTTAATTTATTGTGGCTGACTGTTTCTCACAACTTCTTTTCACAAAATCTCAAACAAGAATGAAACTAAAAGAGCGAATACGCTCATAAAAAAACCGACTGATCATCTTATAGTTGGCGCAACTATAATATAGCTGTAGTTACATAGAGGAATATGATAATAAATGCTATATTTTCAGTTATCATAAATTGCAGACAATACAATAATATAATAACTGAAAAGAAAGAGAAATTTTTACTAGAATATGATGAAAGCAACCATATAATTGGTGAAATATGATTGATACAATAATAATTTAATTGAAACAACCATGTATGGCTGTAGGAAACTTAGTTTTGTGGCCGCAATCATATTGCAACCATATTTTTTCTTGGTCTCTATGAACTTTTTTCTACACAAAAATAATGAAATCCTTACTAGTACAAAATATCCTTCATATATATAGGGAAACATTTAATAAATATGATAAAATGAATTTTGTTTTTTATGAAAGTTTCATAAATACATTCGACGACAATCTGTAAACATGTATATGATGAAGCTTTTCCTTTGAGTGAAGGGAAAAACACAGTGTTGTATCGCTACACCCTAATTTTGAAAGTAATTTTAAACCAGATTGTCCGACAATTAAGTTATGAATTTGTATGCAGAATCTGGTTTGAAATTATGTTTCATAATCAGATTGTCACCAAAATCCGGTTTAAACCAGATTTCAGGTATAATGTAAATTCACCATAAGTGTCTTTTTCGTTTATATCTTTTGACTACATAAATAAACCACTCTTTTTTAAGAAGTAAGTAAAAGAATACGTTTCCTTAGAATCTGTAGAAAAGTTAAACCAAAAAAACGAACTCCTGATTTTCAGTGACGATTTCAAACTTTAAACTGCTCTCCTGAAAATTTTGAAAAACAGACTTACGCTATTATGACTTGTTACCACTGACATATTGTTCTTAAAATAAGTCCAGAGTGACTTGGATTATTTTTCACTTTTTAGTGTATATTTTTAGAACAACCCAGGTTATTACCTTTTTTGATCCATGGTGCGTACGATTATAATTTTTTAAACATACTCATAAAAATTTGATCTCTTCGCCGAAATATATTCTCTTAAAAAATTCAAATCGTCAAAAAAAACTGCTAAATTGGCTAAATAATTTCTCTCTATTGCTTTAGCTCTCTTACATCAATAATCCCTTACTCTCACACTCTTTAAATATGTTACCCCTTTATCACATACCAAAGGACAATATGTTGAACATAGGAATTTACTTAAGCCACCCACTCTTATTACCCCGGCAACCACTTGTTTTCTTAAAACAAACAACATGCTTTTAACTAGTTTTTTTTTCATTCATATCGTGTTGTTGTCATTTTTTTATATTTTATGTCCTATACACATTCATACATACATACATATATATTTATTTTTTGTAAGTTCTACATTTTAAGTCCTTTTTATACACCCCATTTATAAACAAAAAAAAAAAAACTACACATAGCCATGCCATGCATACATAACAAATAAACATACATATACATTTTAGTGTCAAACAGCGTTGACGTTGTTAAAAACAAACAACATTGTTGCTTATTTTAGTCTACGTTGTAGTTTCCTTGTATGTGTACGTGTTTTAAAAAACAAAGAGTGGAAAATAAAGAAAAATAATATCTTAGAAAACTTGTGACATTTTCTTAAATAAAACGTACAAAACTTTACGAAGCGTATAATTATTTAAAAAAAAAAAAATCTAAATTTAAATAATAATTTTTCTAACTACACTTTTTTAATATTGCGGTTTTTACAAAAACAAAAAAAAATATTAACGAAATAAAGTGAAAGTGTTCGAATGAATCGTTGGTATGTTTTGGATGACATATTAAAATTATAAAAAATCAACCAACGACAACAGAAACAACAAAAAAACCGACGTTATCTTTTTACCGCCTGAATATCTGATTTAATAGTGTTGTAATTTTCTGTGATTTTTTGTTGTTGTTTTTAGTTTTTTTTTATCTAAAACGTTCATTGCCTCTGTAAGTTGGTTAAAGCCTAAATGAGTTTGTGTTTTTCAATATGTAAAAATATGTTTGTTAGTTTTGTAAGATTTTTAACATATGGTGGGTAAGGAATTGTTTTTTTTCTTTTCATCTGAATATACATACCTATGTGTTTTGAAAACATTTTTATGCATGTATACAGTAGAAGATTCTAAGGTCCGGCTGCAATACGTTTCAAAAGAAATGAATTTATTTCGAGGCAAAAGATATAAAATTTTCTTATTTTTTTCACAAGAAGTTTTAAAAAGTTAATCGGTAAAGTTGTTTCAATGGAATATACAGTTAAATTGCCAAAAAAAAATATATTTTTTAACTTTCTGTCTGTTATTCCTTAAACAAAATAAACAAAAAAAAAAACGGACTTTCGGCAATAGTTAAAATATTCAGTTAAAGTTTTCTATTTAAAACAAGAAGTTGTTATATTATATTGAATATTGAAAAAACGAAAACAATCTATTTTAGAAATTTTGAGTTTAAGAAGAAGAATAAACGTTTTTCTCTAAAAATTGTAAACACTATTTAATTTTTAAATCAGACTAGACTAGTTTCTGCCTTTTTTGGACAGGCGTCATTAGTGATTTTCCATTTAAATTGTATTATTATTTGTGTCTTATAATTGTCAGATTAAATTTTTCAACAACCTGCGGCTGTAAGAATCAAACCTGCGCTCATCTTACATTACAAACGTAACAATACCAAGTCATGACCGTTTAGCGATCACTCCCAAGTATGGCCTCGAATCTAATGCAGCTAAATTGCAGTTTTCTTTCCTATAAGCTTTTTCTGTTATTGTATATTATACTCAGAAGTGACAACACTAACAACACAAATATTCTATTTTTAGATTTCTGTTTATTTTTCTAATCTCCTCCGTCTCTATTTCACAATGTTACCAGATTGACAAATTTAATTTAGAAATTTTGAGGTTAAGAAGAAGAATAAACGTTTTTCTCTAAAAATTATAAACACTATTAATTTTTAAATTAGACTAGACTAGTTTCTGCCTTTTTATGGACATCTATTCTATTTGTGTTTACCGATTTGGTCAATTAATTTTTCAACAGTTGAAAATAAACTAAAAAATACAATTGTTTTAAGTGAAAAGTAAGTAGTCCTGTTTTTAGCGGATTTTCAGTTAATTTAATGTGTATATTGGAAAAAATATTGTGAGTGTATGATCATAAAACATGTGCATTATGTACAGGCGCGGATCTAGAAAAAGGTTTTAGGGAGGCTAATTAGAGTAGTTTTTATAACATTTTCTAATTTTTTAAACACTCTTGTATTGAAAATTTTTATTTTGATGGAGGAAATGTAACATTTTCCCTCCCTCTATGTTATGTATTTACTATGTCAGCACCAAACATTCTGTTTATTGTCGCATCACAACGAAATATTTGCCGATTTAAACAACTTTAAAATAAAGTATAATACGATCAAATTAAATTAAAACATTGTGAACAATATTAATATTATAACAGCTAGGCTTGGGCATTTTAGGTCTTTCTAAAGATCGCTCTTTGCAGTTCAGCTCCTTTCAATGAACTAGTTCGCTCTTCTAGTTCAACAGCTCTTTATCCTTAATTGAGCTGTGCGACACGAACTATTTGAAGTAAATTGAATCAGCTGATGCGACACAAAATGTGTAAACAAAATGTGTAACTTTCTATTAAATTTATTGTCGGAGAATAATTCAACACTTTAAAATATATTTAAAATTATTGTTAAATCATAAAATGGTACGTAATTATAAAAATTTTAAATTATTTAAAAAAAAATTTAAAAAAAAAATTGAGCTAGCAACATTAAAAAAAACTCAAAGCAACATAAAGAAAAGAAATTTTACTCAAAAGACAAAAAGAACGAAAAAAGCGAAAGACCTAAAAGAGCTGATGATTGTGATCCAGCTCACTAGTTTAAATAAAAGACTAGTTCAATTGAACTAGGTCGTTCACGAACTACACAACTCTAATAACAGCATTATTCAAAACTCAAAACGAGTGTCTAACATCGAGCGCACAAATTTCGCTTATGGGAATTTGTGTGTAAAAAAAGTTATGCACTCGATGTTAGTCACTCGTTTTAACTTACATATGTATACAGTATGTAAGTTTTTTAAACATTAACATTTTTTTCTCTTACATTTAAAAAAATTGACAATTTTCTATTTAATAGTAAGATTCAATTATGATAATGTGTAATATGTTAGTCACTTGTTAGTCACTCGTTTTAACTAATGTATACAGCTGTAAGTTTTTTAAACAGGACCTTACAGCTAAAAACACGAATTACTCAAAACTTAACATTTTGTTCTCTAACAATTAAAAAGAAATCTGTCAATATTCTATTTAATAGTAAGATTTAATTATGATAATGTGCCTTAGAAATTTTAAATGAAAATGTAAACTTACAGTTCAACAATTCATACTAATTGAACGTTTTAAGTATTTCATATTTCCTGTTTAAAAAAAAAAACTTATAGTCTTAAATTTGCCAACAATGTTTTAATTTAAGTAACAGTTATAGTTCAAATATTTACTTCACAATTACAAAAACACAATTTTTTATTTTTGTATGGACTTATTTGTCAAAAATAACAATTAAAAAAATGGTACTTAATGGAATACTAAATGAAACTTAATAAAATTTTAAAATAAATCCTTTTGAATTAGATTAAGAAATAAAATTGTTTACAATCGGTCTTTTAAATGTGTTTATAAAGCTGATTAGATACTCTATTTTTATATGTTTCAAAATCTTTCTTTGGGTATACGGAGTCACATATACTTCTTTATATGTTTATATATGAGCCATTTTTGCACATATGGAGTTCCATATACTTCCATACCTGCCCATATATGACCCCCTTTTGCGAATATGAAATAACATATACTTCCATATATGTCCACATATGAGCACGTTTTGCAAATAAGAAATCACATATAAATCCATATATGAACATATATGGAATCACATACACATCCATATATGCCCATATATAAAACATATATGACCATATTTGGCCGTATATGACATATTTGGGCATACATGGTTGCGTAGACTACAGAGACTAATATATGGACGAATATATTAACCAATTTTTTTATTAAAAGTTTCATGTAATTATTATTAAAAATAAAAATTATGTTTTTCCACCTTAATTGTATAGTGAAAATTATCTAAGTTCGAGCACGTACTTGTTAGGATCTTGTCCCAACAAATAGTCTATAGAATTTTTGTTTTCAAATTTATTAATTGACCACTTTCAGGAATGTTTTGATAGATTTATTTCGGAAATTTTCCCAGCTAAAGTCGTATTTTTATCTGAAAGGTCCTGTTTAAAAAATGTTTTAATTTAATATGGTCGTATTATATTTTATTTTAAAATTGTTTAAATGTCGTATTATTGGCAAACATTTCGTTCGGATGAGATAATAAATAGAATATTTGCGTTGACATAAATACATAATATAAATGTTTTGCCATTCGAAACCACTTCTTTTATCGCCATTAGACCTTTTAACTAATATTGTCCTTTTATTAAAACACTTTTTTAAAATACATAATTTTCTAAAAAAAAAATTAAAAATATAATAATAATAATAGATGAAAGTATATAGATGACCATATAAAATTATTTATGAATAGATATGACCATATGTGCCCTTATATGCAAATGTAGGTTAATTTTTCTAATATATTATAAGAATATGGATGATCATACATGATCATATAAAAAATATACATATATATATATAAATATATATTAACAGTCCGGTTAAAAAAGTTCACTCGTGATCATATATATGTTTTATATGATCATATATGTTCATTAGGGTGTCCTTATTTTTCAACTTGCGATTTTTGGGGCTGCCCCCCTCTTAAAATATTTGTTTGGGTACAAAAATTCACCATGCAAAAAATTAGAGTTCTAGCATAACGGGAAGATGTCCCGCATCGCCCTTGAAAATCGGGCCCCTTGGGAAAATGGGCATAATTTAAAAAAAATTACAAATTTTTTTCTTCAAAATTAAAAAAATATAAAATAATTTTTGTGTTGGGTTTAATCATAACTACTCAGATAAAAAATATTACTTTCCCAGAAAATCGCTAACTTACCCTAACTTTGTGTCAAAAAAATTAATAAATATTTTGGTGGTACCTCAAAGTGACTTTTTTGCATTTTTGAAAATTTTATTCAACAAAAATCAAAAACCTGGTGTTTGCTGTCAAGTATTTTATTAAACACATCTCAAGTATTAAATAAGCCAAGTATTACGGATATCCGTTGGCAAAAATTTTTGTTAGAGCATTTTGATTCTAGCGGATTTCGACGTTTTTTTAAATTTGTATCGACTTTTTTTTTAACAAGATTTTTGTAATATTTCATCAATGTTATTGTGTATGCTATTTTATATAATTGTAATAACTTTATTATAAAGTATAATTTTTCGTGTTCATAGTTAACCTGTGTTTTCATGGGGTCACAATTGACCCTCGTATTTTAAAGAGTCAAAAATCACAAAGATGACAAAATAAATTTTTGTTTATGTTTCTAATTGTAATTTATTTACATTTTAAAATTAATTAAAATTAATTATTTAGTATAAATTCAAATACTTGAATTCATATTAAAATTGATTTTTTTGTACATATTCAGGAGTATTTTCGAAAAACGTATTCTTAATTTAATAGTGTAAATTTTTTTCCCTCAAAATTATTATTATGGAAAAGTTTTAAGTTCTAATTTTTAGTTAATTGACCTACTCGAAGGCTAGAAACGGTTAACGAAATTTTTTTAGAATAAATATAAATTGAATTATTCCTTTCTTTATTTTATTTATAAATTTTTGCCACAAAGCTGCATTTGACCCCAGGTTAACATGGGTTAACTATCAACAGAAAATATAGTATTTTAAAATAAAGTTATTACAATCATATAAAAAGGCATATACAAAAATATTGATGAAATATTATTAAAACCTTGTTTTAAAGTAAAAATGTATAAAAATAAAAAAAAAAAACCTTGAAATCCCCGAGAATCAAAATGCCCTAAAAAAAAAAATTTGCCAACGGATATCCGTAATACCTGGCTTATTTAATACTTGAAATGTGCTTAATGAAATACTTGACAGCAAACACTAGGTTTTTGATTTTTGTTGAATAAAATTTTCAAAAATGCAAAAAAGTCACTTTGAGGTACCCCCAAAATATTTATTAATTTTTTTGAGACAAGTTAATGTAAGTTAGCGATTTTCTGGGAAAGTAATATTTTTTATCTGAGTAGTTATGATTAAACCCAACACAAAAATTATTTTACATTTTTTTAATTTTGAAGAAAAAAATTTGTAATTTTTTTTTAAATTATGCCCATTTTCCCAAGGGGCCCGATTTTCAAGGGCGATGCGGGACATCTTCCCGTTATGCTAGAACTCTAATTTTTTGCATGGTGAATTTTTGTACCCAAACAAATATTTTAAGAGGGGGTACAGTCAAAATCTCGTTTTTATTTTTCACCCATACAACGAAAGACCACCCTAATGTTCATCCATGTTCGTACATACTAGAAAAGTGAACATACGGAATAGAAACGGAATGGAAACGGGGAACGATTGAAAACGAAACACAATGGAAACGGTATATATGTATATATAGATATATACCATTTCCATTGTCTATAAATGACCATTCTTTAAAAAAATGTATTTTTACTTTACAATCCTGTTTCCAATCCATGATTTTTTTTAAACAAATGTTTTTTTTTAACAATTGTAATTAGTTTTTTCATTATCATTATGATTTTTGATTTTTCTAATGGAAAATATTTCATTATCAGTAAAGGTAATGACATTTTTTTCATTTTCATTACCATCAACTAACGGAAATGAAATGAAAAATTTTCATGTTTGATATGTAATATATACTGAAACACTTTTTTTACTCTTATATGAACTTATTTGTAAAAAAAAACAATTTAAAAAAATTGGTAGAAATCACTTCTGAACTTAATGAAATTTTAAAATAAGGATTAAATGCGTTAATATTATCATAATGAAGACAAAAGTTATTAAAAAAGTCTACTTATTTCACTGACAAGGAGAGTACCGTAAATAGTGTGGATTCTCTACTGATGCACTTACATATAAAATTAAATTCAAGTATGTGCTACGAAATAAAAATACGAATCAGAGTCCTTATAAGTTAGATTAAGAATTGAAGTTGTATACAGTCGGTCTTTAAAATAGGTTTATGAAACTGATTGGACACACGATTTTCATGCTTCAAAATTTTACCCGTCATTTTTTACTACTTTTAACAAATGCTTTATAGAAATAAAGCATTTGAGTCCTTATTGGATATATGGAGTTATATGAGTTCAGAGGAGTTCATACATGGAAAGTGGTCTTATATACTTCCATAACTGTCCATATATGCATGCGCGGCTCCAGCAATTAATATACAGAAAAATTTCATACTCCATGATGTACAACTAAATGTGTTTGTTGTTTTTGTACACTGAGGCGTATGAAATTTTCTTGTATATTAATTGCTGGAGCCGCGCATGATATGACTCCATTTTGCGAATATGAAATAAACATATACTTCCATATATATTCTTACTTCTTATGTTTGTCTTTTTGCTTATGCACAGGAATGCTTTGATTGATTGTAAAAAGGGATGACAAAAAAAGTCAAATATACTAAAATCTAAAAATAACCGCGGTTTTACTTGTTAGCGCTACATATTTATTAAACAATTTTGATACCCAAATGTTGTTGAAGGTCTCATCAGCATTTACCTTAAAGAATTAAGAGAAAATATCTTATTTTTAAAATTTTATAAATAAAAAGTTTGTTAAAACGCGTTAAAATCTAGCCCATAAGTGAAAAAACTGGGTACGCATATAAAATCCGCGTGGCCGAAATATCTGTGATCAATGGTCGTACACTTATTTTATTTTTCGTGTTACGCAGAGAAATTATCGAAATAATAGATAAGTTTTTTTTCTTCCAAAAATCGAGAAAACTAGATGGAATTTTTGTCACAGTGAAAGGGTAATTGAATTTTATGCAAAAAAATTTGAATTTTGAATTGATACATGTTTAAAAAAAATTTAAAAGGGGAGAACAATTACAAAAATGCATCTAAAAATTGCATTTGCATCGAAAATAGAAATTTTTTTAATATGTATTTTTTTTTTATTGTATAAGACAATAATTTGAATCAGAGAATTCCAATAAGAACTTTCGAAAATATAGCTCAAAATAACATACTTTAGGGATTTTTTGATTTTTTTTGAAAATTAAAACCTGGAGAACAAAGCGAGTTTTTGAAAATTTGAAAAACTGAATATGTGTTACAAAAAAGTTGTCTAATTTGAGACACTCGGTAAATTTCAATGTGATACATCAAAGAACTCTTGATATGGAAAATTTTTAAACTGTACCAAAAACGACCAAAATTGTATCATGTTTTCCATCCCTGGTCCGTGTAGTAGCGTTAAATTCGTACGATGTGTATGATTAGTGTACCAATATATTTCTACAATAACTTTAAATTGCTCATACGTCGAATAATCGATTTTTTTAAATTTTATTTAGGCCTGTTTACTTATCTCTTTACTACTCTTTCCATACCCAGCAAAATAAAGTGGAAGTAGTGCTTTAAGAACCTCTTCAACTTGACTTCCAAAGCATTAGCATACGCACATTTTTTACTTTAATAGAAGTTATTGTTAACAACTGTCAAAAATGTTAAATTAATGTTATTTTAAATAGCATTTGCATCACCATATAAAGTAATTGGTATCTAAATTAATAACATCCTAAGAAGTACTTTTTCATAAGTTCATATATTCTTTTTTTTATATAGGGGTTGAGGTGGTAAGTGGTTGAATTTGCAATCAGAAGGTTGCGAGATCGATTCCAGGCCGGGGAGATATTTTTTTTTTTTTAATTCTAATTAATTTTTTTAGTATTTTTTATTTAATTTAGTTTTTAAGAGAGTATTTTAAGAGAATTAAGTAATTTAAAAACGACCAAAAAATTAACATCTTGACTTTAATCATACACAGAAAAAACTAAAAACGGGTTTCAATTAAAAATTTTATTGAATCAATTAATATTTTAATTGATTTTGCACCTACGACTGAAATGATAGTATTAACTAAAAAAATTTGCAGACAGTTTATTAAAACTCTTTCAATTAAAATAATAATAATATCAATTAAAAGAGTTATTGTTGTTCTTTACAACCTCAATTAAAAAGTTTAGTTAAATTGATTAAAACTTTAATTGAAACTTGAGAAGAAAACAATGGTAGTTTTAATTGAAAACTCGTATTTTTTTATTTTTGTTATATGCCCCCCCCCATTAAATAAAAAAAAAAAAATGTAGATTTGTAAATTAAATTCACATTTTATTTATAATAAAATTAAAGCTTTTTAATATAAAAATGTATTATAAGAAAACAAATAAAAGTAAAGACAAACTTTTTATTTTGCTTGTCTTGTCTTGAACTTTTTCTTGTAATTGAATTGCTTTCTTAAAAAAAATCACACACAACTTTAAAATGATAGTTTAATGACACTTATACTTATTGAAAATTTAATTATTTACAAAAATAATAGTTTAATTGTCCTTTTTCGATAAGGTTTTTTTAAATCCACATGTGCACTTTTATTACCACAGATAAAACACGAAACTAAATTAAGTTTCCGTGCGTACACGAATATCTCAACAAAAAGAGTTTTGCAAACTCTAGTGAAATAACTACGATTTTGCGTGTATTTGAAATCGGTAAACTATTCAACTTATTAAAAGTTAATCATTTGCGATTTTTTTTCTTTTTATTTACAAATTAAATAATATATTGATATAATTAAACCTTTGTTTGATTATTTAATCTAAATAAAATAAAAAAAAAATAGTTTGTCAAATTTTTAGAAATGTTGTTTACATGTTGTCAACACTGTATGGATATATTAGAAAATTCAATAAATTTTTTAATTGAATCAATTAAAAAAATTGTATAAATTGCCATTGATAATCAAACAATCGATTAATTCGATATTTTTGGACCATAATTTTTTCTGTGTAAAGAAATTTGTTTTAGAAAATTGTTATCCAGAGTGGACAAATAATTATTTGATAAAAATCTATGTTTTGCCTTTGCAATGGAATTTTTTGTAAAACTTATTTAAAAATATAAAAACAAACCTAAGGTTTTATACTTTTTATTGTTATATTGATAAGGAAATGAAAAGATGTATTTCACTGCTAAAAATTAGTTTATCGAATTTTTCATAATTGTTTCAAGATATACTTTTTAGGTGTGCCTCGAAACGTGTGCAATATTCAAAAAAAAACTAGGTTAAAAATTTGAATTTGGCTTCAAAAATCTATTTGATTTTTTAATTCTATTGTTTCGGATCGCAAAAATTAGCAAAAACGAAAAATATCGAAGCCAAATTTTGAAAGCTAGTTTGTTAATAATAATAATTAATTAGTAAATTAATTAATTAATAACTTTTACTTAATTTAAATATAGCACTTTAATTTACCTATAGAGTTTTTACCGACTTCTTTCTCCAAATCTTTAAATACGGGAAACATTAAAAGATCTTACGTTCCAAGGCATACTCGTTTCATTGCAGGCCACTTTTCCCTTCCTGTAGTTAAACTACTTCACCAATATTTTTTTTTCTCATTGTCTGGTATATTTTATCTTATTAAAGACACTTCTCGTCAAATTAATTATTAAAAAAATATTTTAAAATATGCAATGAATTCAAAATTGCTAAATGAGCATTTTTATTATTTCTTAATATTTTTTTTTAACCTCATCAAAACTTAAAAATTTTTAAAAATAATTTATATCTCAGTGATACGAAGCCACATAATAAAAATATTTTAAAAATCATTATTTTATCTTTTTTATTATATATTTGTGTAGCATATTTTTCTTGTTTTCATAAAAATATATCAATATTTTCAACTTAAGTTCGTTTTAAGTTTGTTGTATTCCAAAAGTAAATTTGGTGCCAATGGTAGAGCGGTCTACTTTAATACAGCAGATCGTAACTCAGATTCGTGTGTTCAATACTCGCTGGTATCAAAAGATTTTTTTTTTTAATATTTAAAGAAACATCTCTAAAGTATGCTGTACATTTTTATTAAATAAAAATGTTAATATATATTTGAAAAAGACCTTCCATGAACTATTGAAAAATAGCATTCATGCATTGTTTAAAATGCTATTAAATAAGTTATATATTCACTCCATCTGCCCAATGACACGACAATGTTAAAATCATTAATGATTCACCTAAATTTGCACCACATCCAGATCAGTAGATATGGTGTTTTTACTACTTCCTCCTCAGCTCTTATTTTGCTGGGTAGTTATGAATGTCGAATTTATTTAAAAATATCTATGGTTAAAGTTAAACTCTGGGTATTTTTTAAAAAAACCTACTCTGAAAATAATATTTGATTACTTCTAAAAATCTTACTTCATTATCCGCGGAATCTAATAGTTAAGACACAATTTTTAAACAATTAATTAGGGGAAACTCTCTACAAGTGTATATATAAACATTTCATTGGCATTATAAAAAGTGATTGTTAGAAAAGTGTGTTTTTAACAAGTGCTGTTCATTTAAATTATGACAATATGCATTGATTTTGAACAAAGGTTAAATAATTTTATGTTCTTAATTTAAAACGATATTATTTCTTAATTATAATCATATTAAATTTAATAAAATTCTGTACGACTACCTTATTAAATCGTATTCATTTTTAATTAACGGACTTAATCAACGTGATTACATTTAACACAACGTGACATGACAAATAGAAATAGAAATATAGAATCGTTAGTTGATTCTATATTTCTAAGGCATGTGGAATCCATCCGATTTGCATATATCCAATTGTGGACTCGAGTTTTTAGTATCTTGTTGTTTGGCAAATTTTGATTAAAGTTTTTCATTTTCGGGAAGTTTTTACAAAAAAAAAAATAAGAATCTTTCATATTTTTTGTAAATTTTTGGAAATTGATAAACTTTAATTAAAACTTGGATTAAAAAAAAAGAGCAGTATTTAAAATTAATGTGGTCTTACATAAACAGTATCAATGGATTTTAGTTAATTGCGAGTACTTGTTATTATACGTATTATTATTATTTTGTAATTCTCAAGGATTTTTATTAAACCAAAAAAAATTGCATTTTTATACAATTATTTGTTCACTATGAATATAAAATTCTCTGTAATATGTAGCTTTCAAGCAAGATTCCCAAATGGCTTTTGAACATATGGGTCACTCTTTTATACGGAATGATATTTGTATTTTTGTTTTGTTTCCATTGTACACACCCACTCTACAAGGTTAAGGGTATACATTAGACCGACTCACCTTGTATGAAAAAAAAGGTTTTTTTTGTCCACCTCTGAAAATGTACCTTGGTTTGTTGTATGATGATTCCCAAAATAGTTTCTGTTTATCATTAAGAACCCTTTTTAAATAAGGTACCGTTTTTGAAAAGGGTATTTTTTTAGTTTTCGAAGGATGTTGTAGTTTATCTAACGACAAATTGTACAAGATTAGTATAATATGAATGGGTTTTTTAAGGTCCAACGGTATATAAAGTATGCCAAAGTAAGGGCAGACATATCCTGTTTTTGGTGATATTCTGTAAGAAAAAGAAAGATTTTTAAGTTTTTTGTACGGAGATTTTTGTGATATAAATATCAAATTGACATACTTTAATCTTTAGCCAATTTCAGTAAATACGTGTTTCGGCATTTTTTTAAAATTTGCAATAGTTCGCGATTTAGCTAAAATGCAATAGGGTGAGAAAACTATGTTATAATCAGTTCAATTACGATATTTCATTTTTTTTTAGTTAAGTACATCATCTATGTGTGAAAATAATTAAATGTTTTACAAATTAAATGTATTATTCACGGTTGTCCAAAAAAATTTTCAATAAAAAATTGTAATTTATTCAATCTGCAAGCCAACTGAGTTTCTAGTTGATTAAAGGATGAAAATATGGCATAAAGACAAAAATTACACCAAGCGCTTTTTTGGTGGTATAATTTTTTTCGCGAATTCAAAATTTTACACAGTTTTATGTTGCACAAATTCATATTTGTTAATTTGTAAAATTTTCTCAAAATTTGTTCCAGAGCACCGAGGAAAATGTACCAAATTTGCAAAATGAAAAAATATTTTTGGACATAGATGATGTACTTGAACAAAGAAAAAATTTGATACCGGTGTGGTTATGACTAAAACCGTATTGCTTTTTTTGTAAAACGCGAACTAGTGCGAATTTTAAAAGGAAAGCTGAAAAATGTATTTCCTTAAATCGACTAATTATTAAAATATGTCAATTTGACATTTTAATAACAAAAATTTACGGAATGTCGTTAAAAAATTATATGTCTTAAGCTTCAATAAGTTCACCAACTCTCCATCAGGTGGCGAGCAACAACTGTTCTAAGACTTATCATCTCGAGCAATTACAGTGTTGCCATGTTTCACCTCTCTAATATCCCCTTTCCAAGTAGGAATAAGATCCTGAGTGTTGCTTCTTTTTTTTTTTTTTTTTTTTTTAAAAGAGAGGCAACACTCAGGAAATACTTCCTATATATTTAGTGTGTTGCTTCTCTTAAAAAATAAAAAAAATTAAGTACGTAGTCCTCAGCTAAAGTACAAAATTCTTTAAAAACTAAAAAAATATCTTTTTTGAAAACGGTCACGGGATCTCAATGCTACACAGAAAAAAAAAATTGCGCCAAGTAAACATTTTGTTGAATAAAAAAAAATAATCAATTACTTTTTTAATTGATTCAATTAAAAAGTAATCAATATTTTTGTTTATTTAAAGTAATCAATATTATTTAAAATATTGATTACTTTTTAATTGACTCAATTAAAAAAGTAGTTGAGTCAATTAAAAAAGTAATTGATTATGTTTTTTTTATTCAACAAAATGTTTACTTGGTGCAATTTAAGAAATATTTTTTTGTGTGTAGACACGAAATATTATAGGGGTTACCATAACACAAACCAAAGTACATTTTGAGGGGTGGACAAAAGAACATTTTTTTTCTTGAGTCGGTCTAGTATACATTATTAGTTTCAAACTAAATAAAAAAATAATTCAACACAAATACTCATAGGAACTGCATGTAAATCATTCAAAATACTTGTATATTAAAACTTAGACATTGAAGCAATGTATCATATTTTAAATTCACTTATTACTTATACAAATCACTATAAAAGGGGGAAATATGGCGAACACAGTAGTGACACCAGCTTACTCACTGCTTTACTTAAATATAAAGAATAATGACTTATTAATAAGTAGTTATTTTTCTCATTATTTCAATACAAAAAATATTGCGTTACCTATACGTACTTATTTTTATCATTATTTTAAATATAAAGTAATGATCTAAAAAAATATTTTTAAATTTATTTTTAGACTCATTATTTATGCAACTCAAGTATAACAATATATATAATATATAGTTCAGATAGTAGTTCAGAGGTAGAGTGTTAGTTAATTGGAAATAGCAATTTACTTCGCTAAAATCAGCAAAAACAAATAACAGTATATTCTGCTAAAATTAACAAAAACATTTGGAGATTTTTATTCGCACAAAAAAATGTAAAAAAAACTTCGAAAATTTTAAATTTTTTATGATTTTTTTTTGTCTACTATTATTTAGAAAATTTTTTTTTTGGTTTTAAGAGATTAATTTGTAACTTTCTACTAACTAAAATTTATCTCAAATATAATTTGGATTATGTAGATTTAAAAGATGTATTTTTGCTATTCTTATCTCATTAATATTTAGTAATAAATCTTCTAAATGTAGTAGTTTTCCTGGAACGCTAACTTTTATTGTGGAGACCCGAACACAAAAAAAAAATAAATCGCAGAAGAACATTTATACTATTAGCGTGTTATAAAATACAGAGTTGGTGAAAAACCCACATCGCCCCATACCCCAGCAAAATTTGGTAATGACAGGGCATTACCGATTAGATTTAGATTAGAAAACTTTATTAATAAAAAAAATAAATTTAAAAATAAAGGTTTTAAAAGGCTCTGACATAAAGTCGTCAGCCTATAATACTACATTTCAATTTCAAAACGTGTTTTAACAATAAATATATGATTTTCTTTTAATTCTTTTGAATTTAAACTATTGATATAATTTTAATAGTTAATTATTATATTCCATAACAAATTTTTTATTTATTTTAATGCAACTTCTATAAAGTTTGCTAGATTTTTCCAACTACATGTGGCTCCATTTAATAAATTTATCAAATATTCTCTTTCAAAGTGTGTTTTACCGGTAAACCTTACCCTAAACTCTCTAAATATGATTTCTGCCATTTGGCCGCCACAGCTGGCGCGTAAACGGCGCAATCTGGAACAATAAGTTTTAAAAACTTTTCGCAGCATTTGCGGCTGCATTTCGCAGATAACTCTTCGAATGGGCGTTTCCAGGTGTTCAATTGTTTGTGGTTTATCGACGTAGACAAGTGACTTAATATAACCCCAAAGAAAATAATTCAATCAGGTTAAATCACACGATCTTGGTGGACAATTAATCTGAGCTCTGAAGGACGATTATGTACGCCATAAAATGGAACAAGTGCACGATGAGTTTGACGAATATAACAATTATTTGGATTAAAAATTTCAACAATTTGCACGCGTTGTTTTGGTGTAAGTCGATTCATAATGAAATTTCAAAGTAAACTAAACAAAAAGCAACTATCAGCTGTTAAATGGGTGGTCAAATAAAGCAGTGATGCCAACTCAAAGATGTGACACTCTAAAAAAAACACGCTTTATTACTTCATTTTCGTTAATCCACACATACGAACATATATGATTCCTTATATGAACATGTATGAATCATTTATGAACACATATGTGTGTAGAGTGAATCTTTACGACGGACTAAATTGATAAAGAGCAAATAAATTTAGTTTTTTTTTTCAGTTTTTTCCAAACACATTTGGCCTTGTGACAACTAATGGGCTATATCAAGGTTTTAATAAGCATAATTCTAAAATCGAAACGGCATCAAAAACTTTCAAGGATCTTGAATTTTATGGAGCAAACAAAATTTTCAATACCTCAAAAAGCATCCTTATGTAAAATTTTTAATTTTGCGATTTTAAAAGTATTTCATATGATTTTTTGCAAATAGGTAACCATAAATCCAAATAAATATCATTAAACCGGCAAAAAGTGTGTTTCCAAAATAAATACGGTTGTATCTTTAAGTTCTAATATGTGATAACAAATTTTTTTCAGTGTGTTTTTTTATTTTGCAATGTGATAAATTCAATGAGACCTAAAAATTGATGTAGCTTTAAATTAAATCCAAGCACACACTGTAACTTTAATATTTTTAATTTTCTTGGAACTTAAAACCGCCACAATTTGTGCGCCGTTAAAGATAAATGATTAGCATGCTTTGACATCAGCAAAAGGTTATACATTTCCTACAAAAATAAAATTTGAAATTATTTTACCTCAAAGTATCGAAAATTTTTGAAGTTCGCCATATAAATTTTAATTTGTTTTTATTAATTGCTTTTTTCGAACTTTACAGCTAAAATTAAAATTAAACAAAACAACAGAGTAGTATATCGTCACCTAAAATACAAAAGGGCTTAACAGCACTTTTTATTTTTTTACAGAAGAAGCAAATCGTGTTGTAGAAATTAATATATTTTAGATTTAAAGAACATATTTTCTTCTCTTGCTTTAAACACGATTATAGACTTATTTCAGAATGATTTTTTTCTTTTTTGTTAATATTCTTCGAGTTCTGAGTGTTTGTTTACACTTTTTGGGCTTGTTTTTTCTGAAACAAAAAGACATTGAACATGAGAAATGGGATATAGAAGCTCAAAGTTGAGATTTTTTTAGGACATTTGTATTTTCCAAACAAAAATAGCCAGACTTATTTCTGAAGGATTTTTTGTTCCTATTCTTCGAGTTATGATTGTTGACCACGATAAATTGAATGTACTCGTAGCTTAAAATTCTTAAAAAGGATTACTTTCTTCATACAAGTGTGTTGATATGCCTTTTTGTTTTTGAAATTCATGCAATTGTTATTAAGGCTGCAGAATTTCGTTCATAAAATTGTTATTTGTTACTTATGAGTACAAAATTTTGTAGGGACATGTAATTTTTATCCTGTTTTAAGATGACGTTTTTCTTCACACGAACCAAAAAACAATTACAAAATACATGCAATACAGAAACAAAATACACGTAGTCACTAATTCGTGTTGCGGCGAACGTCCTGTGAATACCAGTGCTTAGTCTAGTGCATCTTAATCAAACAAAAACTCGATTTTGAATTTTTTTTGTTGTTTGCATTTACAAAAATTCTCATTGAGTTTGTGATTAACCTAACAAATATCTTTACTAATTCTACGAACATTGTCCCCTAACGATTTCCTGTCACAATGGGATTTTTTGGGAGTTTAGTACATTTAATATCTAAACATACACACAGAGAAATAAAGTGCCAACCGAATTAAAAAGTGTATTTTAATGGTAACAACTTATAAATGTAGATAGTACAACGATATTTAGATTAGATTTCTGAATATTTTGGATGTTGCAACTAAAATTCAGTTGAGTTAACCAAACTTTGTTGCGAAAACTAATGTTGAGTTGTTCGAACCTACTAAAATTTGAATAACTGAATTTGAGTCGAAGTAACCGAATTTCAGTTGGCAAGCTGCTGAATTTTTCTCTGTATGTACAATAGGGTGATAACTTTTTGCATTTTTTGCAAATATCAAATCTCCCCAGACAAAATCGTGTAGGGCATGGACAAATATTAAGAACTGCGTTTTTAGTTTTTCGCTATCGTTAAAAAAGGTTCCGCACCAAACGCGTTAAAGTTTTGAATCAAACAAAGTTAAAAAAAAAACTTTTTTTAATGCCTCAACGTCTGACCATCACATCTATATAATTAAGGCATGCTGATATCAATAGTAAAGTCCGTTTTCGAGTCAATGGAATAGTTTTCTTCCAAATTTGCTTACTTACATATGTATAAACCATATTTAAAAAAAATTGTTATTAAAAAAAATTTAAAATAAATATATTAAAGGCATTTTAGAAATCGCTGTCGGTGCGCAAGGTTTTTTTTACCAAATTGAACTGAAATAGTTTTTTTTATCATTAATACAATATTTGCCATTAGAAAACCCCTGGGGAGAATGTTGTCCAAAAAAAGTTATCACCCTAATGTACAAATTATGTTTATCCGGATAAAAACAAATTTGAAAAAATTAATACAGTTTATAAAAATTTTTCAGTTTTTAAAGACTTGCCGAAATCTTTATTAGTCGCCATTGGTTACAATTTTATAACCACGTTTTAGGCCATCTTTTCAAGGTCCCGAACGCATATGTCATAATAGTCTGCCATTGTCAGCCCTATTTTCTGTACTGTTTTTAGCGTTGTATTTTACTACAACTATTTATATTTTTGGGGTCGTTACAGGAATTAAGTTCAATTATTTAAGAAAATGCGATGAGGTCTCGCTATTGCGAAATTCGTTAAAATTAAGTTTTCTTATAAAAGAAAGAAATATGCTACAGTTTTTTTGTTTTTGGCGTTTACGAATAAAAAAAAACAGGATTTCTGTAATAAAGTATAATTAGTTGCTTTTATAAAACACAGTAAAGTTCAGCTATTCCGAACCATAAAATGTATTGTTTTTTAATTTGTATTGTCATTGGGAACAGCTGAACTTTACTGTGTTTTGTAAAAGAAACTGATTAGAATATATTAAAGAAATCCTGTTTTCATATTCATACACTTACAATACTATGTAGGTCAAGACCACTGCATATGTTGTTAAAAACAAATGAAATTTCACTTGAAGACAGGACGACTTACATTTCAGTAAATTCAATTAACATTGTCATTTGTTTTTTACTGTTCAAAAAATGAACCACATATGCAGCAAATAATAAACAACCATTTATTTCTTTTATTAAAAAAAAAAAAAAACTACAAGTTTGATATAATTTTTGTTAAAAATCAAAATTATGTTTTTTTCGACCTTTAATTGTGCAATGAAAATGAAAATTATTCAATTTCGAGGCCATACTCTATATTTCTTTATTAGGATATTGTCCTTACACAGGCCAACACTCAATTTGCTTCTTTGAATTTGTTAACTGATTCTAGTTAATTTGGGTGCGCTGAACTCAAATCTGTAATCAGTTTGTCTCTATCAGCTCTAGTTTTCATAATATAACTATATATATATAAAAAACGGCAAAAATAGCACTATTTTGAAATTAAAAATTAACCCCTTAAACCCCATCCACAAATATGATTGATGCATTAATCTGCTATAGAATCTTCCAAAGAAGAGATTGATACCATAATCTTGAACCCCTTAAACCCCACTCACAAATATGATTGATGCATTAATCTGCTATATAATCTTCCAAAGAGGAGATTGATACCATAATCTTGGATAAGCTCCTCCTACTTCCTGGGATATGTCCAACCCACACATTGTTACTTTTACAAAATACGGCTAAAAAGCCTCCTCCAGCTATATCATGAAAACTAGAGCTGATAGAGACAAACTGATTACAGATTTGAATTCAGCGCACCCAAATTAACTAGAATCAGTTGATAAATTCAAAGAAGCAAAAATCTTTTTTAATTTTGTCGGGCTGTGTAATCTATGGAGTTTTTGTTTTCAAATTTATTAATTGACCACTTTTAGGAATGTGTTGTTAGATCTATTTCGGAAATTTTCTAGGTTCCCATCATCAGAACACGCTTTGATGGTGGGAAAAAATGAATGTAAAATCATAATAAAGTAATTTGATGTGGTTTGTTTTTTTAAATGAACTACAATTGTAGTCAAAACTGAAATTTCTTCTTCTAATGAATGCTTTTGCCCTTAAAAATAAAGATACGGCATTACAATTCAAACAACTACACATTTTTACAGCAGAAGTTCCCTGAGTGTAAACACCAAAAACAGGAAACTGTAGCATATGTGTTTTTATTCATAAGAAAACTTAATTTTAACGAATTTCGCAATAGCGGGACCCCTTCGTATTTTCCTGAATAATTATACTAGGCTTTTGTCACTATTTTTTATCGAGCTCAGCGACCCATAATATATAAATAATTGTCATAATATAATTTTGTATAGCTGGATTTTGGTTTGTAACCACAGTGCGGTAGGTTCGTATTATTTATATTTATGTGTGATAATTCAATATTACTCATACGTTAAGGTAGTTTTTTTTTTAACTATTAAAAAAGTAAGAACATATAAAGTTTATATTATTATTAAAAAATACTATGAAATATTTAGATGTTTTTTTTTTCTTTCCAATTATTATTATTAAAAAATACTATGTATGTAATATTTAGATTTTTTTTTCTTTCCAATTACTATAAAGTAAAACTTCAATTAATGAAAAATTCACACATATTCATTAAGAATGTCAAAAATGTGTATGATAACAAAAACAACAATGAATAATTTGTTGAACATTTACAATAAACCAACAATTACTTAGGCTATTTCAAAAGCCAACAACAATACAGTTGCGATTAATTTAACTATTTTCAAATGAATTAAAACATAAGGTAACTCAGTTAGCTACATTCAAAACACTTAACACAATTGGGTTATAAACAAAATTTTTAATAAATTTCACTTTCAACTTAAATAAAGGTAAATAGGTATGAAATACAATGGATAAAACAAATTTAATATAAGTATTAAAGGTAAAAATAAACTTACCTACTAGCCGGCATTTTAATTAAGTTAAAACCTATTGAAATTATCTGGCCAACAATATATAAAACATCACAAAACAAAACATAAAAAATGACTACAATATGAAATTAATGTGAAAAGCAATAATAAATTTTACACGATATTAAGTTAACTCACATATGGAAATTTACTCTTGTAGCTAATAACACCTGATGGTTCCAGTTCAAGTTAATGGCAATTGTGTGGAAAATATTGTATGATTAAAAAAATAAATTACATAAAACGGGTACAATTTCAAATATGAAATAATTTACTTATTATTGATCAAAGACCGGAAACTTTTTTTTTTGTTTTTATCAATAATAACACTGTGCTCGAATCGGACACTTTTTTTTTTAACAAACGGGGCACCCTGTGGGTAAACCTAATTCGAGTACGCTGAATCATGTGGTGCTTACCGTTTTTTTAGGTTAGCTCTTGTTTAAAAGATAATTAAGATTGAAAATTATGGTTCCCTCCCATACAAAGTAAATATTTAATATCATATATCTACAGTACTATAATAGTCTTAGTCTTAGAAATTTGTGCACGTTGATTATTTGATAGTGTTAATAGTCATGGGAAAAATGGGCGTGATCGGACCAGTGGGCGTGTCAGCTCCCATACAAAGTAAATATTTAATATCACATATCTACAGTTCTATAATAGCCAGAGTCTTAGAAATTTGTGCACGTTGATTATATTATGAATAGTCATGGGAAAATTGGGCGGGATCATACCAGTGGGCGTGGCAGCTCCCATACAAAGTGAATATTAAGCTCATATACAAAATTAATATTAATATTAAATATCTAGGGTTCTATATTAGCTATATAGCCTTCAAATTTTGTACGAGTCCATCAATTACAAATATTGGTAGTCGAACTGAAAATGGGCGGAATGCGATATTCACTTTTAGGTGACATTTGTTGGAATTTGCAAGAGGAAGATAATGATATAGAAGAACCAGGAAATGAAGATTGAAAAAATCATGAAAAATTTATTTATTAAAAAAAAAAAAATTATAAATCACTTTAAAATTGTTGTAGTCAATTAAATTTTGTTGCAAATAGTTTATTGTTGATGTTGTTTCATAAAATTTTCTCAATTTCATACATTTAAAATCAATAAATGGTAAAAAAAACTTAAAAAAATTGTTTTTTTTTAGGTACTTGGAACCATAATTTTCAATCTTAATTATTTTTTAAACGAGAGCTAACCTAAAAAAACGGTTAGCACCACTGGATTCAGCGTACTCGAATTAGCTTTACCCGCCGGGTGCCCCGCTTGTTACGTTTTTGAAATAGCACAGTGTAATTATAGTAAAATTATCAAAAAAAAGAAAATAAAAATATCTACTTAAAAATATTAATCATGCACTCAGGGAATTTCTGCTTTAAAAATATGTAGTTGTTTAGGTTGTAATACAGTTTCATTTATTTTTAATGTAAATGTCAGTCATTTGTAGAACAAATTAAAGTATTTACTAACCTTGTAGTTCATTTGAAAAAAACCAACCACATCAAATGACTGTTTTATGATTATACATTAATTTTTTGTTATTTAAAAAACTAAAAAAAATAAATGTTTGTTTAGTTTTTACTAACATGTGGTTCATTTTTACTACAATTGTTAGTAATTTTTTGAACATTAAAAAACAAATGACAATGTAAGTAGAATTTACTGAAATGTAAGTAGTCCTTTCTTTAAGTGAAATTTCATTTGTTTGATCTTTACCTATATAGTATTATAAGTGTGATAAAAATAATGAAAAAATATTTTTATATATTTTTTTTCAAAAAAAAAAAATATATATATATCGCACTTGATCAACAAGAGGGTATTAACTCAAAATTTTAAAATTTTCAGTAGAGTCAAAAAACTGTTTATGGCTACATTTTAACAGAATTTAAAAATTCAAACATATCGTAATAAGCAAATTCCATTTGAAAATATATATACACTGTTTTTGTTTTAAATTTTACCACTCATTGCAAAAAAAAAATCTATTTTTTGAGTTAATACCATTGTTTTGAAATTTTATCGATTTTTTTATAGTATTATTTTGAATATTTTATCAACAAAACAGTATCAACTCAAAATACAACCAAATATAAATAAAACAGTTTGATTATTTTTAACATAAATAAAGGCTCAAATCAAAATAATACCTTTTTTGTGAAAATATACGATTCATTTCTATTTGAACTTTTGTATTAACTCGAAATAATACCTTTTTGTTGAAATAAAGGTAATCACTACATTATCATGAAAATGGTCTCAAAAGTGGTTTTCGAGATGAAAGAGTAATCGGAATACGTTGAAATTTTTACAATAGGTAGATATTGATGTTGTTAGTTGATTTCTTGAAAAAAGTGATATTTTAAAAATTTTAATACCCTCTTGTTGATCAAGTGCGATATATAAAAATTTTTTTTTTCAAATTTTCTTTTTCATTTAATTTTTATTTATTAATTATTTTTTGTTTTTATATGATTTATTTAAATATGGTTTTAATATAGGACGTATCAAACATTATCCAGAATAATTCGTGATAGTGGAAAATAATGGTATTGCAAAATTATGAAAATGTCATACATGGGAATTTACCATTAGTTGATTAGTTGAAATGAAAAAAATTTCATTACCATTTAATAACAATAAAATAATTTGCATTAGAAAAATCTTTATTAATGATAATGCAATAAAGAAATAATAACAATTGATAAAAAAACCGCATTTGTTTACAAAAACAATCCTGATAAAACAATCCATACAACAGGGTTGTAAAGGGAAGCAAAAATAAGTATTTTTTTAAGATGTCATTTTATGGAATGTCAAATATTCTGAAATCGAAATACGGGGAATAAGTGGAATTGTAGTGCCTAATATTGGGAACGAAATTTAATATAAGGGATAATGAGTAGAAGTGAAAGACTAATAAATGAAACACGAAACGAGATTGGACCATTGAAATTGTATTGAACTGCGAACGAACTTTGTTTTATCGGAGTATCTTAATTTATATTATAAAACCAAAAAAATGTGACCTGTGGCCACTTCATAAAAAATTAATCCCTCAGGAACTTTCCCGGACCCATTTGCATTATCAGGATGTAGTAATACTCATGTAGAACAAAAATTTTGTCCGGTTTTTCGTATATCGTTTAGTTTCGGAGATACGGGACACTTAAAAAAACGCCATTTAATAAAATGGCTACACTCAGAGGAAAAGCTTCTTCATATTTATGACATGTTTCATAGATTTTCGTCCAATGTAACGTTTCATAGTAAATATGAAACATTTCAGAAAAAACAAAATCAATTTCATCGTTCGCCGTTAAATTCCATTCCATGCCGTTCCATTTGGACTAATGTTCCATTCTTTTATCGGAATGTTTAAATTAGTATTTTCATACTAATATATGGGTAAACAAATAATAAAGACCACCCTATGGTTGTTTCATAAAACACGGTTCCCTCCGAGCCTTTCCGGAGGGACTCATGTATTATCAGGGTGTGTTAATACTCCTGCGAAACAAAAACGTTGTTTACAGTTTTATTAGTTTTTTTGTTTTTATATACATCGAGATTATTTTTATGTTATTTTCAATTTATAACGAGCTTTCAACCTCCGTATATTTACAAAAATAAAGCAATTCAAACATATTAGCTAGGTTGATACTAGTATTTCGATCTGGCTAAAGATCTCATCAGAACCCGAAGTTTTAGAAAAGTTAGAGCCTCCATAATAGGCAGAACTTTGTCCGTTTTCCACTATCTCGTTTAGTTTCGAGATACCGGCCATTTAAAAAACGCCATTTTATAAAATGGCTAGTATCTTTAAAACTCAGCGAGATAGAGCAAAATGGAAATTTTGTTGCCTACGAAACACTTCCCGATAATACAACTGTTGTAGGCTTGAATTATTTTTAGAATGATTTATTTTTAGCAAATTGTCACAGGGTGACTTATTAATTTTTTTCACCAATATGTGTGATAATACATTAAGCACACTCCAAATTCAAATTTCCTTTCCCGTTCTATTCCACTTCGTTCTTTGTGGTTAGCGTTCCAGTTCCATTCGTTTCATTCTATTTTGTTATACTTTACTTGGGAACAAACCAGACTGAAAATTAATATAAATATAATTTCGGAAATTTTGTTCTCATTAATTATTTAAAAGATGCATGAGCCTGAGCGATGACTTTCTTTTTCTGATTTCAGAATTTTTTTAAATTTTTACGTTTCTCTTTTTTAATGCTATTGCAACAATAAATTATTAAATTTTGGGTTAAAAAACAGTTTTTCTTTATATAGAAACTTTTTATTTCTTAAAAAAGAATTGTACTTTATTTGTACAAAAACTTTTTATTTTCTTTTTTATTTTTGCTTTTTTGTTTGAAGATAAAAATGGTTTTAAACTTTGTAAAAAAAAATATTAATTTCTTTTCGAAAGAAAAATATTTAATAACTACCGATAAAAATAAAAAAAAAATAATTTAGAAAAGCACAATATTTTAAACAAAATTATTTTTTTTTTTTTAGATAAAACTTTAAAAATTAAGTTTTTTGTTTGTAAAATCCGGTCTATGCCATTTATACAAAATTCATTCAAATTTTAATGAAATTTGATGATGGTAGTGGGCAATCCATTGTAATTACTTAGAATGCTTAATATAAAAAAAATAAACAAATTAAAAAGGGTTGGAAAAATATTACGAACTTACTTCATACACATTCACATTCGTTCACACAATGTACATTAGGGTGTGCCGTTAAAAATTATTTTAGAGTAAAAGCCCTCATGGTAAGCGCGTTGGACTGTTACACAGATGGTCCCGGGTTCGATTCCCGGTGACGATAACATTAATTAAGAAAAATAATATGTATGAGTTTTCTTTTACTTATATGTATCACTGCGCCCACCTTCGGTGTTCCCATAGCACTTAATCCCACCGAAGTAAAATAATGAATCAGGGCTATGAAACAAAAAGCTTCAATAAATTCGCCAACTCTACATCAGGTGGCGAGCAACAACTGTTCTAAGACTTATCTACTCGCGCGATTGCAGTGTTGCCATGTTTGAAGCCCTTCTTCTTTCACCGCCTTTCATCTCTCCATTATCCCCTTTCCAAAGAAAGCAACACATTAATTAATAGGAATAATTTCCTGAGTATTGCTTCTCTTCTAAAAAAAAAAATAAATATAATGTTTTGTCCAAAAAGTTTTTTTTATCGAAATTGGGCTTAAAAGTTTCGTTATGTAGTGCTTAGTATGAGAAAAATATTTAAACATTTTTTTGGTCCACTATTTAAGTTTTCAGCATGTTCATGATAATTGTAATTATTTTGACTTTTTTCGCAAAAACACTTAAAAGGCACTTAATTAAGGTGAACATTTCAACAAGAAAAAATAGTAAAGTGTTATTTGGGTGTTTTTATACGAAATTTAACCCTCAAACCTGCCTAAGCTTTATTGCAATGAAATGTATACCAAGTATCACGAAAAACAAACAATATGTTATTCTATCGAATTTTTGTTCGTTGACTACTTTTGACGATATGGGCCAAAATATGATTAGAGTGAATCTCAAAAACAAATTAATAAAAATTAATAAGTTTAGGCATACATTATTCCTCTTAACAAAATATAAGTAGAGTAAAAAAAATTGCACTTTTTGCGTTGTTGCTTAATAAGATATGGCTACTTTCGTTTTTCGAAAAACGCTAAATTGAGCGAAAACGCACCTTAACTTCAATACTTAAAGTCTTTGCTACTACAATTAGGATATTATGTAGGTAAAGACGAGAGCAATTGTAGTCAAAAACAAATGAAATTTCACTTGAAGAAAGGACGACTAACATTTCATTAAATTCAACTAACATTGTCATTTGTTTTTAGTGTTACAAAAATTACTAACAATTGTAGTAAAAATAAACCACATATGTTAGAAAAAAATTAACAAACTTTTTACATTTTTTATTTTTTTAAATAACAAAAACAACTGAAAAAAATTAATGTAAAATCATAAAACAAGGTTAGTAAAAAATTAAATTTGTTCTGCAAATGATTGACATTTACATTAAAAGTAAAGAAACTGTTTCACAAACCAAATAACTACATATTTTTAAAGCAGAAGTTCCTTGAGTGTAGTACTAAATATAATTTTTCTAAAAAATTTCATTAAAATCTGGGCATACGTTTTCAAGTTAAGACGATGTCTTTTACAGGTATCCTATTGGAGTCCTGTATGTCCTTGGACCAAAATAAGAGCAGTTTTTAAAAGCTTAAGCTTCAATCTGACTTTGTGTTTAAAGAGGAATTTTTAATAAACTACTGGCAGAATACTTGTTTAAGACACTTTACCAGCGTTTCCAAAAAGCGTTTGGACAGTGTTTGTTTTACAATAATTTCAGTGGTCTACAAAAAAAAAAACCATTGGCAAAGAATTGGCTGAGACCACTATGTCAACGTTGGGAGAAAGTGTTTCCCAGTGCTATCCAGTAGAAATTAGCAACGGCTCAAAAGTCTAACCACATTTGTTTTATAAAAATTATGATGCTTTGTGTAAAAAAGTTTGTAGTTTCCGAGTTCTATCCCGGTTTCAGGCAAAAATTTTTTTTTATAAATTTTAGTACTTTTTTCAAGTTTTTTGTTTCAGGCAAAGCTCTTTTAAGACCAACTTTTTTTTGTTTTCTCAAGGTTTTCAAGTTGTATCATAACTGTCAAAACAATATATGATATGACAACTAAAAAAATACTACTACCTATCTCAATTATTGTTGTATTAGAGGGCCTTAGGTCGATTCCGAAAAGCTAAAAAGTATTAAATATACTATATGGAAAGAGTTGCATGTTTTATATATTGAAAATTAGACTCTCTGCGTTGTGGCTTAAACATTCATCATAAAACGTTTGACCAGTTTTTTTTTTATAATTAAAAGTTTTGAGGTTCTTTAAGTTTTTTAAACTATTTTCTGGAATCAAAAAAAATAAGTTTAACAACCCTGTTAAAAATCGACATATATGAATACATACATGAGCACACATGCTTCAGACATGCCCACATGCATTCATACATGAATCATTTGTGTTCATAAATTATTCATACATGTTCGTATGTTGGACCATATATGTTCATGTGTGTACATTAGCGAAAATTGAGGTAATATTTACATGTATGATCCATATATTACCATACATGTTCATAAGTGTACATTAACTCAAATTGAGGTAATATTTACATGTATGATCGCATATGAATATCTATAAGCATATATGAAATTCTTATGGAGGTATATGGACAATTATGAACTCGAATTTCTTCATACGTAAACATGACTGAGTTCATACATGTCCATAAATGGATACATATATGTTGATTTTTAACCGGGAAAACAAATATTAAAAACTTACTTTTACTCATTTAATTATTTTTTGGCAGCTTATTATGAAGTTGAGAAAATAACTACTCCAAACAACTGTTACTAAAATACGTTTTTGGTTTGTTATTTTTTTAATGCTTGTCAAAAATAGTTATTTTATATTTCCCCATAGTGAAATGACTACAATTACAGTTAAAATTACTATGAATTACTTTTACTACACGAATGACTGACATGTAGTTAAGGAAAGAATTTTCTGGTATCCCGAACCGAACCAGCAGATCATAATGAACTTCCGATATGTTGTAGAGAATAAAACTTTAAATGACCCTTTTTTTATCTGTTCAATCAAATAATTACCCCTGCTTATATGTACAAGGTGGCGCAAAAATAACCTTCCGATGTTTTTTGGCTGTAATTTAAAAAAAAAAATTAAAAACTTTGATTCTTCTTATGGATTATTTTTATTTGGTATTTTAATTTTTTTTACATCAAGTCGAGAATATGATGTCATGTAAATGGCCGCCGCCACAGTTGATTGTCATTTGAGCCCTTTTTATGGCATTTTCCATCACTTTGGCCAAAACTTCCGGCGATAGGTCCTCACATTCTTGACGGATATTGTCTTTAAGAGCTGCAAGAGTCTGAGGCTTGTTGACATAAACCCGCGACTTCAAAAAGTACCACAAAAAGAAGTTTGGAGCGGTCAAATCAGGCGATCTTGCTGGCCAGTGCAAATCGCCAAAACGGGAGATTAGGCGCCCGGAAAATGCATCCTTCAGCATATCGGTTGTGGCACGTGCAGTGTGTGCCGTTGCACCGTGCTGTTGGAACCACATGTTTTCCAGTCCCAATTCATCAAGTTGCGGCAAAAAGAACTCGTTGATCATTGCTCTGTAGCGCTCACCATTCACAGTAACCGTTTGGCCCGCGACGTCTTCGAAGAAAAAAGGTCCGATGACTCCCCCAGCGAAAACAGCACACCATACAGTGACTTTGAGCGGGTGTAATGGCTCTTCGTGGGTTACACGCGGATTTTCAGTGCCCCAGAAGCGGAAATTTTGCTTATTTACGTACCCGCTAAGATGGAAATGGGCCTCATCACTCATGATTATTTTTGATGAAAAATGTCAAATAAATAGGTCAAATAAATAGTCACCAAAATTCCGCGTTCTGGAGCAGTGTAGCGTAACATTGTTTATTAACGTGTATTTCGCATGTGTTTACTACACAAATGTCAAAACAGAACTGACAATCGCAAAATTTATAGCATTTTCTGATAGGAGGATTACTTTTGCGCCACCTTGTATATGTTTCAGTTTATTTCGTTCTATTCAAAGTAAGAATACACAAATTGGGTATCAAATGAAAAGGGGTTTGAAGCCACATTCACTGGTGTAAAAATTATGCCTAAAGACTTTCAAGTGTTTTTGTTATAAACAAAATGTATTTTGAACAACATTAAATATTTCGTTTTGTTAAGAAATTGTAGTTGTATTAATCTAAAAATAGTCCAGAGTAATGGCTATTTAATTTAATCGAGGGGTTCTCCTTTTTCCGATATTCGAAATCGTTCCCAAATAATTCAAAAATATGGCAACTCTGGGTCTACACATTGCCCATAAAGTAGACCCAGATACTTTATGGGCAATGTGGGTATCAAAATTTTTGTTTTCTTGAATACTATAACCCTGTGTACAAATAAATTTAGCTTTCGTTAGTTAAAGATAAAAACAAATCAATTCTTAAACGTAAGATTGCGTAGCTAAAAAATATACGCGTCTCTTTTTTTTTTTGCTCTTCTACAACATATCAAAAGATCATTAAGTTCGGGTAGGGACCACTGCTGCCAGGTTTGACGATTTATCGTCATGTTGACGATTTTTAGTACCTAAATTACTAAATGACGATTGAACGATTTTTGCTTCCAAAATGAAGATTTTTTGACAAACGTTTAATATGTCAGCAAAACATGTTTATCTATTTTTGGATTTTTATTATTTCGTTAAAATTAAAAACTATTTTTTATTGAAAGTTTAGCAAAAAAGTTATTTTATGGATTCATGTTAGGTTTCTTTTAATTTATTTTCTGCACTTAATAAACGTAAAGACCACTGCAAATGTAGCTAAAAACAAATGAAATTTCACTTGAAAAAAGAACGACCTACATTTTAGTAAATTCAACTAACATAGTCATTTGTTTTTTACTGTTCAAAAAATTAACTACAATTGTATAATTAATAAGAGGTGCAGTCAGTGCAGAAAAAATAAACAAACATTAATATGTTTTATTTTTTTAAATAAAAAAAAAATACTGTATAAAATGAATGTAAAATCATAATACTGTAATTTAATGTGGTTTGTTTTTTAAATTAACTACAATTGTAGTCAAAAATTAAATTTCTTCTACAAATGACTGTTTTTTCACTTAAAAATAAAGATACTGTATTACAACTGAAACAACGACAAATATTAACAGCAGAAGTTCCCTGAGTATGTGCTTACCTTTTTCATGGTTGGCAAACACTACCTTTTCATTACAATGGCAGTTGCCTGCCACGGCCACACCAATGCCGCTATGAACATTTTAAAGCTACGATTCCAATAGTGGCATGTATCTTTACAGGGTTTAGTTCAAAATTCTACCCATTAAATTTTGTTACATCAACAAAATAACGTTATAAATCGTTGTTTCGGTATTTTTAGCGTTATTTTGACTTTAACTAGTTCAAGATATTTTAAAATCAAACAGGCTAAATAGAAAACTAAATCCGTTTACATAAGAAGAAACATGTCTTTAATGGAATCGCTTTTTTTAAATTTCCATTCCGCTATTAGTGTTACTGTGATAGCCAATCGTTATTATGAAAAGTTATTGAATGCCAATCCTTCTTTTTTTAATATTTATATTTTTATAAAGTTTAATTAGTGTAAGATTGAGATAAAAATAAAATACTTTTTAAATTAAAAAAAAACATCCAAGTTTTTGCGAAACAAACATCGAATTCAAATTTTCTGATTTATAAATCCAAATATAAGTCCGGTGCTTAAAAAACAGGCCTAATAATAATATAAATTAAGTGTTCCAACGAGAAACTTCAGATATTCACAATTTATATTTGAAAATGGCAAAGCATGCAGTAATAAACAAATTTAAATAAAAATAAATAATAATGTAATTAATAAATTAAATTATAAATAATTTTTAGAAATATTAAAAACCAACTCAAAATGAAAAATATAAAAAAATCAAAAATTTCACAATTTATTGTATTAAACTATGTCATCACATGTAATGCAATTTGAAACTTTAACTCGTTAATGGAAGTCCAAATTTAACAATTAAATAAAATAACATTGTTAAAGAATTTCTAAACTTTGTAAAAGAATTTAAGATTTAAAAATTGTGCTACTGAAGTGGTGTTTACAGAATTATGTAGAAGGAATTAACAGTTAAAGTGGTAAAGTGCTATCGGTATATATAATATCATGATTTTCAAAGTTTAAATTCAGAAAAATTGTAAAAAATCGTATTATATTATACCGATAGTACAAGAGCAATTGAAATGTGAATTACATTAATGTTCTTTATTTTTTTTATTAATACTTTATCCCACTTGTAACAAATATTTTATGTTTTGACGATTTTTAAAAATATAATGACGATTTTGCCTATTTTTATTGGAAAATTGGACGATTTTATGCTCAACATACCTGGCAACACTGGTAGGGACACCTCCCCTTTGAGTGCGAGAATCTTAAGCATTCCTAACGAAAAAGTCCCTACGGTATATTCCAAAAAAGTCAAATTATTGTTAACCTTTAATCTAACGAAATTACTTAAAATACCGATAACCTTAAAATAATCAAACCAAATAATTTTGAAATACCACTTGACAGATATTTGGTTTAGCGGTTCCAAAATCTATTTCGACTAGAACTAACCTACACGTTTGACTTTAGAGCTACAATTTGAAATTTCCCCGTGAATGTAAGGGTTATTAGTATAAGTACTAAAAGTAATATTAAAAAAAACACCAAACGCAATTTGTATTGTCTTTTTTTATCAATTGACGAGCATATAAAGTAGAACATATTATTGGTATGCAGACCTTTAAAAATTAAATTTCTTATCGACTCCCAAAACTTACTTTATTCATATATTTGCTTCTTAATTAAATCAGTATCTTATTCAAAGAATCAATATGACTTTTGTTGATTCTTTTCATAATCGAATAAAAACTGAATCAATGTAACTTAGAATTAATCTTACCTCATTTTATTCAATATTAAATCATTAATTTAAAGTAGTTCATACACTGAGAGAATTTTCTTCACTTCAGTCATGAATTTCTGCATAGCTTTAATGAAAATTGTCACTGGAAATCGTACATTGAAATTATTTTAGACTGTATTTAACAGGTTTCATTAAAGTCAATGTTAATGAAATGTTTATAGATTTAATGAATATCTTCATTAAAGTCATGAGTCATTCCGACAATGAAGCGTTAATAGAATTTGTGAAACAGTTTCATAAAATTTTTGAATGTTATGAAGTTCTTTGAGTTAATAAAACTCTTCGTGGATGTCTTGAAAAATACATTGGAACTATGAACCGCTTCATATGATTTTTTAAACCATTTCATAGAAGTCCAAAATTAATAAAAGGCTACATTAAAACAATAAAGCACTTTATAAAATATGTTGAACACTTGAGAATTAAATCTTAAAACTAAAGTTTGAAATGTATGAAAATTAATGAAATTATGAAGTTTTTTTAAAAAGTAAAAAATTAAGTCTTTGAAATATTTGCATAGCTCCAAAGAAAACTTTCATTAAATTTATGAAGAGATAATTTATGAAATCGAATGATTTTCTTGATAAAACTACGATAGTTTATGAAAAAAAAGTTTATGAAAACTTATTTAGTAGTAACAAAATTTTTTTGAAATTCTTCATTGAATCTACGAAAAAAAATATTTAAGTTGAATTTGATTTTCAGAAAAAGACAAATGAATTTCAAATTTGCAATTCAAATTCAAAAAATTCTATTTGTAATTCAGAAATAGCAATTTAAATCCAAAAACCTCATTTGTAATTCAAATAATACTAAAGGGTCCGCCATCTAACGTTTTTTTTTCTACTAGTGCTTATTTCGTGAATGGTAACACTTAGTTCATGTCTGATTTGACAGATAATTAGTTTTATCCTTCCGCTGAACGAATATTGTCCGTATGTTCGTTATCTTGTGAAAAAAGTGAAAGAAACTGGCATCCTCATCGATAAACCAAAGCGTGAAAAGCCAAAAACAGTGCGTACACCCGAGAATATTGCTGCTGTGGCAGAAAGTCGTTCTCAACAATTGAACATTTCGGAGACATCATTGAGACGAATTTTGCATAAAGATATGACGCCACACAAAGTCTAATTTTAGTTCAGGAGTTCAAAAAAAAAAAAGTTATTTGGCGGACCCTTTATTATATATTATTCAAAAAGCCACATTTTCATAAAATCGCATTAGTTTTTCAGAAAATACCAATTGTAATTTAGAAAATATCATTTGAAATTCAAACAAATTCCAAATGTAATTAAAAAAATGCCAATTGAAATTAAAAAAATATCAAATGTAATTCCGAAAATTACAAATGTAATGCAGAAAATACAAAATGTAATTAAAAAAAAAACACAAATGAAATTCAAAAACTACCAATTGATATTCAAAACATAGCAAACGTTATTCAAAAAGCACCAAATGATATTCAAAAAATACCAATTGGTATTCACAAAATAACAATTGACATTCAAAAAATGCCAAATGTTATTCACAAACTAACGATGTATTTCAAAAAATACCAATAATAATAAAAATATCACATAAAGCCCTTATCAATCTTAACACCATAATGAATGCTTGTTTAAACTTAAAATATTTTCCTTTAAACTGGAAAGTTTCCGATGTAATAATGATACAAAAGCCTGGCAAAAACGCCAATGATGTTTCATCTTATCGACCGATATCTTTACTACCGGTAATGGGAAAACTTTTTGAATAATTATTTTCAAAAATATTAAAAAAAATTATTTCATGCAACTGATACCATCTCATCAATTTGGCTTTAGAGAAAAGCACTCAACAATTGACCAAGTTCATCGAATAGCTCATACAATTGAAGAAGCGTTAGAACAAAAACAAGTGTGTTCAGCTATCTTCTTAGACGTGGCTCGGGCCTTCAATAAGGTCTGGCACAAAGGGTTAAATTATAAGCTCAAAACACAACTTCTAATACACTATACATGTTTGCTTGATTCCTATATGAACGATCGTTATTTCAGAGTAAAACAAAGGCAGCAATATTCAGAAATTGGAGCTGGAGTCCCACAAGGCAGTATTCTTGGTCCTATTTTATACCTGTTATATACAGCAGATATACCCCCTCTACCAAACAACAGTAAAATGGCAACATTTGCAAACGACACCTGTATACTATCGATTGGTGATAATGAAGAGGAATCTTCTTCTAAATTACAAGCATCTGTAGAAAAAATATTTGAATGGACAGACACATGGAAAATTAAATTAAATGAATGTAAATCAACCCATGTTACCAATAAACAAATTTCGTATAAACCAATTAAAATATCAAACTCTACAGTCCCATATGCCAACTGCGCAAAATATCTTGGAATGACGCTTGATGCGAAACTTAGATGGTCGGCTCATATCAAAATGAAGGAAACAGAACTTAATTTGAAATTCAAGAAGCTGAAATGGTTAATTGGAAGAAACTCTATGGTATTAATAGAAAACAAATTACTTATTTACAATCAAATACTAAAACCTGTTTGGACTTATGGAGTTCAGATGTGGGGTTGTGCAGCTAAAAATCATATTGAAATTATTCAGCGTATGCAGAACAAAATATTAAAAAACATTGTTAATGCTCTATACTATGTTAGAATTGACGATCTACATAGAGATCTTGGTGTAATGAAAGTCGACGAAGTTATAAGGCTGTTTGCAACTAAACATGCGGATAGACTTCAGAGCCACATAAACCCAGAAGCTAATATTTTACGTCAAGATGAAATCTACTCGAAAAGACTAAAGAGAACCAAACCACAGGATTTGGTGGCTACTATTGCTTAAATCTTATTAAATAGAATAATATTACTTATTAGTGTAATGCTAGGTCTAATTAAATGAAATGTATATATATTTATCTTTAATAACATTTCAATAAAAAAAAAAAAAAAAAAAAAATTTGGTGTTTTTTGAATAACATTTGTTATTTTTTTTTTTTGATTGCAATTGGTAGTTTTTGAATTTCATTTGTGTTTTTCCATATTTTTCTCTTTTTGAATTACATTTGGTATTCTTTAAATTATATTTGGTATTTTCTGAATTACACTTGTTATTTTCTGAATTATATTTTTTGAATTTTAAATAGTATATTTTGAACTACATTTGGATTTTTTTTAGTATTCAAATGATATATTCTGAAAACCAAATGCGATTTTATGAAAAACAAATTTAATTTCATGAATAACATATCGTATTTTTTGAAATACATATAGAATTTTTTGAATAACAAATGCAATTTTGAAATTAAAAGTTTGGTTTCTAAATTACATTTGATATTTTTTGAAAATCATTTGCAATTTTGAAATTACAATTGGCATTTTTTGAAATTTATGATTATCTGAATAACAAGTGGAAATGGTGTAGTTAAAGTTTAACCGTTCATTTGAAATTTTACCTTATACTGTGCAGATTTATTACACAAACCATTGACCAATATACATAACAATATGAATAATTGAAAAAAAATTGTCGAACAAACATATGAACTATAAAAACTAACTAGTTCAATATATGCAAATGAACTATAAACTATTATGCACAACTTTAATTTAAAGTTGCTATAAATCATTCACTGATTAAATTTATAAAATGAATTAAATTATGCCCGAATTGATTCAAAAAAGAATTATAATTTTAAAGCTCTGTTTGTATGGATGGCATGATTACTATTTACTGTACTAGTCAATTTAAGTTTACAAGGGAAAAAAGAGGAAATCAAGTGTATGATAGGTATGGTGTTTTACCATTCACTACTAGGCCAGACTGCTTGACTGGTGGGTTGTGTCTAGTTGGGCTGGCTGGTCTTCAGGCAATGTTTTGTGATGGATTTGTGTTAACTGTCTAAGAATTTACCAACAAACCATGAATATAAGAATTGACATTTAATCATTAATATTTAATGACAGTTTTTTTTTTTTTTTGTTTTTTGTAGTAATTGAAGTCTCTTCGTTGGTAGAACATGAAAAATATATTAAACCGTACCGGTACATATCGTAGGTAATACTATTTGTATGTAATTCATAAAATCATGCTTTTTGTATATGTTGTCACATTTTATAGATAGATTTGTTATTCTATTGACTCACGGGTTTTTCTTTTCACTTTTTGTTTAAGTTTTGTGTTCAATATTTTTCACTTTCATTCTTTCTGTCTGTTCCACTTGGGTTTTTTTTTATCATATTAAATTATTCTACCACCGTTTTATTTTACTGGGCCAAATTGTTAATGTTATTATTTTTATAGTTGTTATTATTTATGTAGAATAGTCATTTGTGTTTTGAATTTCATTTGTTCGATAGTAGAGTAAAGGACAACTATTTAAAAGCGCAATTTGAACTATATTTTGTATTATTAAATGTATTCGTTTTTTTTTCTATTTGAAGGTGAAATTGTGTTTAAAGTGATCATTTTAAAAGGTGCAATTTTAAATTTAATAATTGTTTGTGAAGTAAATAATTGAAATAAAAATTTTAAATTATTAAAGAGAAAATTTTTATTTTTAATGCGTGAAATTAAAAAAAAATTGTTTTGAAATTCTTTAAAATGTATTGGAGTAAGTAATTTTTAAAGCAATGCATGCACGAAAAAAATATTTTCAAAAAATTCTTTATTAATGATTTACTTAAATACAATTAAAATTTTAGCTAACAAAATTTGTACACTTAAAATACTATGTAGGTAAAGACCACTGCAAATGTAGTTAAAAACAAATGAAATTTCATTTAAAGAAAAGACGACTAACATTTCAGTAAATTCAACTAACGTTATCATTTGTTTTTTAATGTTCAAAAAATGACTAACAATTGTAGTAAAAATGAACCACATGGTAGTAAAATATAAACAAACATTTATTTTTTTTAGTTTTTTAAATAACAAAAAACAACTGTAAAAAATTAATGTGAAATCGTAAAACAGTAATTTGATGTGGTTTGTTTTTTTTATATGAACTTCAAGGTTAGTAAAAAATTAAATTTGTTTTAAAAATGACTGACATTTACATTAAAAATAACGAAACTGTATTAAAGCCCCAAACAACTATTTATTTTTAAAGCCAAAATTCCCTGAGTGTATGCAATATTTATACAATATTTGATTAATGATGTCAGGCAATTCCACTAAAATTCCGTTATCGATTCAAAACCGTTTCAACTGACTATCGTTATCAGTTACCGAAATAACCGTAAAATACTACCGTTACCGATATAACTAAAAAACCAATATCTTTAAAACAACCTACCGAAATAACTAAAATACCATTATCGCTATAATACCGTTATCTAAATAATCTGACAAATTCAGAAAAAATAATTGCTGTAAATAGATATTTATTTTTCCAAAGCTTGATCATAATCTGAATAACCTGAATAACTAAAATAACGTTATACTTAAAATAGCGTTACCGAAATAACTGAAAACCCGTTATTCCTAAAAAAAAACGTTCCCGATATAATTAAAATATCGTTACCCCTAAAATACTGATATCGAAATAAGTAATATATCGTTAACAGTAAAAACCGTTACAGAAATAACTCAAATATCGTTACCCCTGAAATAGCGTTACCGAAATTAACGAAAGTAGCGTTGCCCTTACCGATAACCGTTACCCTTATTTACCATCTATTTTTTTACAAAGCGAACTATTTTTTTTATAAATTTGTTATTGTAATAAAAACAAAATGTACATATTCCTCTGGAGGAATTATTCCGTTATTGGATGGTTTTACTAGAGATGTCACGAATAGTGCATTCTGCATTTTATCGAATATTTGGTATTCAGTTTACACCGAATACCAGATATTTGCCGAATTGGTATTTCATTCATTTTCATATATATTTCATATAAAATTACACTGTACTTTAGATATAGAAAAAATTAAATAGAAAATTAAAATTTGTGAAATATAGACGGAAGAGATTAGAAAAATAAACAAAAAATCTAAAAATAGAATATTTGTGTTTGTTAGTGTTGGTCACTTCTGAGTATAATATATAATAACAGAAAAAACTAATAGGAAAGAAAACTGCAATTTAGCTGCATTACATTCGAGGCCATACTTGGGTGTGATCGCTAAAAGGCCAACACTTGGTATTGTTAAGTTTGTAATGTAAGAAGAGCGCAGGTTTGATTACAGCCGCAGGTTGTTACAAAATTTATCACATAGAGACAATCTGGCAATTATAAGATACAAATAATAATACAATTTAAATGGAAAATCACTGATGACGAATGTCCATAAAAAGGCAGAAACTATTCTAGTCTGATTTAAAAATTAAATAGTGTTTATAATTTTTACAGAAAAAACGTATATTCTTCTTCTTAACCTAAACCTTTCAAAAACTTTTTTAGGTTGAAAAAATCATCTGAAACCAATACAAACTGCAGTATTTGACATTTTTAAGAAAATATTTTGTGAAAAACTTTATTTTACCAATTTCTTAGGCAAAAAATACAGGCTTTTAAGCAATTTTCTTTCAGCCGAATAATTTTGCCGAAAAGTACTAAGATGTTGAACCTATTGACCCCCCGGTGCGGCAATATGACCCCCCTAAGTAGGGCCCTTTTACATAAAATATTTTGCGTGCTCGCCATTTTTTGTTTCTAATTAAATTTTTAAAAAATTACCATATTTGTAATCTGCTAGTAGAGACTAACAAAAACATCCTTACTTGTGTGGTTTATATCTTATAGTTCCCGAAAAATTCCCAATTGTAAATGTGAAATTCAGAATTTTGTCCGACTTAGGTCAAGTTTTTCGCGAATAGCGATTTGAAGTCGAGGAGAATTTTTTGTTTAAAATATTAGTTATTTAACCAAATAATTAAATACAGAAGAAATTAATGCAATATCTTCTTCCACTCACAAACACATACATTCGATTAATATTATTACACTGATAATAATCCATGCGTAAAATTACGAAAAAATGTCAAAATAACCAAATTTTTTGTAAAATATACAAAAATTTGTACATTTTACGATAGTTTTTGTAGTTTTGACAATAATTTCGTAATTTTATGCATGGATTATTATGAGTGTAATAATTTGAAAAAAAATTTGATATTTTTCCCCAACAGTCTTTTGCCTCCGAATAAGTAATAATCCATGCTTATAATAATCTATTCTAAATATACGAAAAAAAATTCAAAACAACAAAACCTTTTGTAAAATTAACAAATTTTCGCTTTTACAGTAGAAACATTTTTAAGGCAAATATCAACTTTAACTCACTGTTCCAAAATGTTCACGATCCCAATTAGCAAGAGAAAGCGGTAGTAGACAATCCAACATATACCTAATTTATTAGGTAAGTCCCTTTCAATCCCAGCTTTAAATACATGGCAACAAAAAATGTATAAAACACCATTTTTGGAAATTTTTATTTTATTTTTGGGAATTATGGGATTGTTTACAGCAAATTATAAATTCTGACATCAAATTCACATTGATAACTTTAAACCATGGTTGTCAAAGGCTCACCTTAAAATACCGATAACGATTCAATACCGTTTCTAGGAACTATTTTTAACCTTAAAATAACACTAACGAAATAACTTAAAATACCGATAACCCTAAAATACATTAACGAAATAAATTAAAATACCTTAATTAAGTATTCTAAAATATAAATAACCTTAAAATATCCTAACGAAATATATTTTTTTTTCTCAAAAACGTCATTACTTTAATATTAACAAAAAAAAAAAGTTAATAAGGGTCAATTTTGTTAATCATAAATACATACAAGCATACATAGCTTTCATACCATGAAGGGAACATTAAAAAATAAACATTTTTTGAAATCATGGTATCCGACTTTCTTTACATTGTGAACAGGGAGACTCTTTGGAGCAAAATAAACATTCCCGTTTTTAGATTTTTAAAGTTCTAAAAACTCTCTATTTTATTCATGTTTCTAAGTTTTAAAAAATTTTAGAACTAGTGGATTTTAATGACCTACATTTTCTAGACTGGCTATTTCAAAATTAAAAAAGCTGCGGTTGCCTACTTTTACGATCTCGAATTAAAAAATAACCTATTCCTTCTAAAAATGCATTTTTACTGTTGTTGCAATTTTGGAATGCATTTTGCACTTTTTAATTTGGGTCTGCTAGATATTGCTGTTATCTGTAAAATATATATACCAAAAATTACGTAAAATAATGTTAACCCTAAAATAACCTAATGGAATAACTTAAAATAACGTTAACCTTAATATATCATAACGATATAACTTAAAATATCGTTAACTTTAAAATACCCTAACGAAATTTTCACAAAATATCAATACCGATAACACATAAAACGGCTTTGAAGTCTATTGAAGTAAGTCCAAAAAATCCATTGCATTATGTATAATAATAAATATTTTGGTGAATAGTGAATATTTATATTTTAACAAAAACCGCAATTTTTAACTTTCTATTAGAGATGAGCAATCCAGTGATTTTTCAATAACAGCGTTTTCAGTGAACGTGATTTTAGGATTACGGTTTTTCAATCGAAAACAAATAAGCGATTTGAAAGAAGGCGGCGATTTGTGACCGGCAACCAGAGATACCAGACTTAAAACATTAAAATATGGGGGAAACTACCTCTCATAGTATCCTTATTTTAAAATGTTTATATCGGTTTTAGTTTTGGCATAATACGAGTAAACTAAAACCGTTAATTTAAAACTGAAATGGTGGCCAACATTGCTAACAACACCAGTTTACAGAAAAAATGCTACAAACATGCTACTATTTTTGTAGGAAGTATTTATGCGTCCTCAGCCAAAAATTGCATTAAAAATATTTTTTATTTTGTTGTTTTTCAAAGAGTTTTTATATTAATTGTTTTCTTTTAATTTCTGAGTAATTTCAATATTTCGACTATGATCAGGCTACTTTGGTCAGTCAAATTGAAAAACAAATATCATTTAAAGCGCAACATATCTAGTAAAAATCGGTTCAGTAGTTTAAGACTTATGGGTCGAATTTACTCGGAAAATCTCTTTTTTTGACAAAAGTTAAAAGTGTAGAGTTTCGATATATGATATTTGTCCTAAAATTAAAAATATAGAATATTTTTTTCTTAAACGTTATTTTATTTGGAACTACCAATAATCGATTAATAAGGCAAAAATACTTTAGTGGTAACTAAAAAGAGGGAGTAGGAATTACAATTGCCATTTCAAATCTACTTTTAAAATAAAATTCGGTTTGTAATTGTGTACGGTAGAAGCAAGAAGAAAGCTTGTACCATATATCAAATTTATTAAAAAATTGTCGCTTGTCAAAATGAGAACTGAAAATACGGGTTTCACAATGAAATATGCCATTAAAGTAGATTTTCAGTATAACCAACCGAATTGTGGATTGCATTGTTTATAGAAGCAACTAATGATTGGTATTGGTAAACGAATTTTAGACTATGTTCGTTTTCCTAATAAAATATTTAAGCGTTTGTGGTGTAATGGGTAGAGCGGCAGCCAATTGCGCAGATTTTCCGAGTTCAAATCCTGGAAAAGACAAATAAAAATAAATTCTAGTTCTAAATCTAAAATGTTTAAATAGCAAATAGACCAACTCAAATTAAATGTGATTGTGGCGGAATCAGTAAGAATACCACGGTTCAATACTTGAAAAACAAAAAAAGTTGTTTAACTTGAATAAAATTTTGTAGAACTAAATAATATTTATGTAGAATATAATATTGAATGAGACCGCTGCATATATAGCATTCACGACCAAAAATTTAAATAAAAAAAAGTCGTAACCGCCAGAATTCGATTGGCAACAAATTCGGTGGCTTCAACTAAGACTGTTTTTTCGGTGTACTATTTCTCAGCAATTTTTTTTGCGGAAATTGTGTTTTCAGCTAAAATTTTAGTTATACTATTCAGAACTATTTTGAACTAATTTTTTACTAAAATAATTTTATTACTAATGTTTTACTAATTTATTTTACTAAAAAAAATTGTGCTGCTAAGCACATTAATAGTGTGGACGACATCCAGATTGAAAGATATACGCAGAACCAAGTAGATATCGCAGAATGTCAGGATATAGTAGAGACGAGGAAAATTATACTTAAAAGTATAACTCCTGTAAGACATATAAAAAAACCAACCATGAAAGACTTTTGTATCTGTTTTTCATACAAAAGAACGCTAACAATGTGAACACATATGTGGATTAGAAAACGTTAATTGTGTATTGTCATCGGCTTGTCAAAATAATTGTCTATTAATTAAATTAAAGATATAATAAAATATTTAAATTTAATAAAAATTAAATGTGTAAATACACATAAACTAAATATTTAAAGTGATTATTAATGTAGTGTGGTCGAATTGCAAACAAATACACGTTCGGGTAGACAGACTATAACGAAAGACAAGCCCACACAGCTTAGGTTATTTTTCATATTTTTTGTATGTGTCATATTTTGTTTAGTTTTATCCTTTAAAATATAGCATCATTCAGACAACCATTGATGTAAGTAGTTGAGAGATAATTTTGTTTATGTTATATATAATTATTACTAAATATTTTCAGATATTAAATTAATTCATGTCGTCAATGTGGGAGTATAAACATTTTTATATTTTGTAACGTATTGTAAATTATTTTAAAAAGAATCACAAAAAATGTTTCAGATAAATTAATAAATAAAAATTTTTTGAGTTTTTTTTTCAGTCAACTAATATTTTGCAAAAATTTTGTTAACTTTTAGCAAGGATTTTTTAAGTTTTAATCAACTAAGTGATCGCAAAACTTTAGCTGAATCTACTAATTCTGTTGCTTAATATCAGCAAAAGATTTTGCGAAAGGTTTTGCTGACATTAGCATTTTTTTTGCAAGCACCCTCCTGACTAAAATTTTGCTGACTAAATTTTTTGTTGACTATACTTTTTAGTGTAGTACTTCAACAAAGAAAAAAAGTAGCTTCCATTTATGTAAAATTATCCTAATTTAAGACTTTTAATGAAATTTCACTCAGGTAAAGTTTATTAGAATAGAAAGTGCTTTTTGTCCGAAAAACTATTTGAAATTAAAGATTTTCTTCCTAGAAAAGAAAAAAATTATTTTTTTTTCTGCAATAACGTTTTAATGCAAACTAAAAGATGTTCAATAGAAACCTAATTTTAAATATCTTATTTATTGCGTTTTAGTTTTTGCATATTTTAATCTTCAATAATAATTCTAGTGAAAAATATAATTATCAAATCATAATTTACGTAAAGCTATAAATTTCCAACTAATTTTTAACAATGTTGTTTTTCCCCCACTTTCATTTCAGATCCATTTTCATCTACACACAAAAACAGAATAATAATTTAAAAAAATCTAAACTAAAATCTATGTACTTTTAACTAATATATTAAATCAACAACAACAAATATATAGAGGAAATAATGGATACAAGTGGGGTGGTGACAGTACCAACAATTGTTCCAGCATCAACATCAACAAATGCCACTGCAGAATTAACAGCAACGTCAATTGATATTAATGTTAATCAGAGCAATAATAATAGTAGTAGTGCACATATAGCTGGAGATACAGGCAATAGTAGCAGTAATAATACGACAGCAGTAGCAGCAGCAACAACAAGTAGTAGTAGTAACAATGGCAGCAGTAATAGTAATAGCAACAGTAGTAGCAGCAGTACAAGTAGTAATAGTAGTGGATATGGTAGCACAACAACAACACCCACCAATAGTAACTACGAAACACAGCAACAACAACAGACGCCCACACCTACAAGAACACCAACAACACCTGTAGCTATTGCTGAACCCATAATACCGGTAGCAACTGTGGCAGCTGTAACACCCTTTTATAATGAAGCAATAACAACACACAATTTAGAAATACAACATCAACAGCATCATCATCAACAACAACAACAACAACAGCAGCAACAACAACATCAATTGCAACAAAATTTACAACACCATCAATATTTACCCAGGCATCAATATTATTCTTCATATGATTATCAACAACAATCTTCTAATTTATCTTCATCTGGATCAGCAACAACACCATACAATATGTCGGCAGCATATGATATTGTAACAGCACCTTCTTTGGCAAATGCAGCAGCAACATCCACACCATATGTGGCTGGTGAATATAAATCTTCTAATTTATCAGCCATAAATTATGAACGTAATTTAAACGGAAGACCAACAGCAGCAGCAACAACATATTATCATCATAGACAACAAGTACAAAATGAGCAAAATTCAAAATCTTTACAAAATTTACTAACAACAACACAACAACCACAATTTGCTAAACAAAGATCTTCTACATCTTTGATAACATCCTCTACGAACCCAAATACCTCAAAACCCCAAGCAGCTGCTACACCCTTTTATGCTCAACCTTTGCCTCAGCCTTCAAATCCGTCAACATATTATGATAGTTTAAAGCATACAATGCCTTTAGAATATCATTCCCACCACCATGACAGTTATACAAATCCAACTACGGCTACATATCATCAACAACAAAAATATTATGCTGCTGTAAAATCTCAACTAAAAGAGGCTACTTCATATGGATCTCCTGGTTTAAGCGCCAGCAAATCATTATATCCCAACCCTACAAATTTCTTTCCAAGTTCAACAGGAAATCATGGGTTATCCTCAGCAGCTTATGATAAATATATGTATCCTCATGCAACAGCTACAGGATATCCCACAACAAGTCATTTAGTTAATGAAAATCCTCCGGATACATCATATCGTAAAACCGCGGTGGCAAATACTTTAAATTCTCCCTCTTGGCCTTGGGGTATAGAATATGCCTCGGGTAATAGTCGTACTATACCACCACCAACAACTACACATTTACCAACTGCAACAGTAGCTCCTACACATGCCACATATTTAACACCAAATCCCTCGGCTCTTGCTCGGGATCCTTATTATATGGCGCAGGATAAGTATAATATGAAATATGATAAATATTCAACGGCTGCTTGTCCCCCATCCTATCAACAATCATATGTAAGTCCATCTGCAACACGTCACCATATGTGGCCTAGTTCTCATGGTCCTCAATTAAATGATAGACATCATTTAGTCCCACAACCTACGGCTCCAATACCTCAGCATGGTCTGACTTCAACAGCCTACTATCCTACCAACTCTGCCTCAGTGTTAAATAGCCGTCAATCATGTTTTCCTCAACCTTACCAGCCACAAAGTTGCTATTATCCTTCTCCTCATGCACCCAGTAGTAGATTATCACATAATCAACCACCTCCTTCAGCAATGGCGCCCAACGCGGCGGCTTATATGTCTACACAACAGCCCTTAGGTCAAACCTCTCATTTAAACGCATTGTCATCAAGTTGTAAATATGGCGGAGTTATGGCGGACTATGGAAGTGGTAATAAATTAAAAAATCCTAATGATCTCTATTTAACATCTCACTATGATTCTAATAATTATGGCACTTATGGCTCAAATCAATTATATCAACCAAATGCTCATCATGGTCCTTCACAGGGTTCAATATTAAACCACGATTCGTTAGCCATTAGTCCAGCTCCATATACAAATGATCTCAATCTAACCAGCAATTTTGATAATTATCCTGCTCATCCTCAAGATTCTCATATAACTCCCAATACATTTGGAGCAATACATTCTCAGACATCACCACAATATGCTCCAACGGTAGTAAAACGTGCCTTATTGGATTATCGTAAGCCCATACAACCTCAGCCACCACCCGTAGGACAAGAAGAACTAAGTTATACTACTCTTACCACAGCCTCGAGAGAACAGTACCAACATCAAGAGTTATTAAATACCCCCGAAACTACTACAACTTTTGCAGATTATGATACCAACCAAGAAGTATCCGGGTTAACATATAATCAAACTTCCGAAGGGGTCTTAGAATCTGATAAAGCTACTGAAGAAGCAAATAAAAATTTAAGCTTACGTGATTTTATAGCCAATTGGAATGATGATGAAGATGAGTATAATAATACAGAAGAGCTTAATTTTGGTGAAACTACACCAATAAATGAGGTATTACAAGATACTGCTCAAAAACCCGAATTAAATGACGCTGCATTAGAGCCCTCGCCTTTAATGGAGAATTTAAAACCGGTAGAAACCAAAGAATCTGATAAATTAACGGAAAAACTTACCGAGGCATTAAATGTTAACTTGCCTGATATTATAATAGATATTGAAAAATCGAATAATGTTAATAATTCTATCACTACACCCTCTACATCGCCTACTTCTAATATAGGCGAAAGCGCTATAATTTTAAATAATTTTGATGTAGAACAAGAATTAGATGAATTGAAAAAGAAAAAAGAGGATGAAAAATTAGAAATAGCCAAAGATATAAATGATATTAAAGGAAGTAGTGGTAGTAGTGTAACCACTCCTCAATTAAGTCCCTGCAAAAATGGCGTGACCACACAACTTAGTTTTGAAGATTTAAATTTGGAACAACCAAATAAAACCGTCCTTTTAACATCGCGTCCCGATTGTAGTTCCACCAATGAGCAATATTTTAAAGATATTGAAGGTTATGATAGTGGCAGTAGTCGTCATTCCAATGAATCCGCCTTTGAAAAGGAATACGAAACATTTATTAATAAAATTACCAGCGAAACAACAAGTAAAACAAATAGTGATAGTGTAAAAACGGCCGGTGAAACGGAAATAGATTTTGAACAGAATGTACAAGATTTTTCAAAATTTTATAAACGTAAACGCAAATTAAAAGAAGATGAAATAAAGTCCTCATTATCCCCTAACACGCAAAATAAGAAAAAAATTAAACCGGAAATGGTGAATAATTCAAATTTTCCCCAGGTCTATACTAAAAAATCAAGAAATAGAATTTTAAAACATAATAATGCAATAACGCGTAAACATAAACCCTTATCGTTTTACTATAAAATTATTCATTCGCTAAGACGTTATCGCTTATATCGTATAAAACGGGTGAGACATTATATAGCAGAGTTAAAAGAAAAGCATTTGCCTTTAATTAAAAGACAATCGATTAAGAACTATTCTCATGCGGTTCAAGAAAATATCTATCAACCAAAATCTTTAAAGAGTTTAACTGTAATGGCCATAAATACTACAGAATTTAGGGAGAGAATTATATTATGTGTTAAGGAAAGTTCGGAAAATATCTCAGAATCGGAGGAAAAACATATATGCACCGATCCTTCTTGTGAAACTTGTGAGGTTATAAGAAGTTTAATGGAACCAGCAAATTTTGAAGATTTAAAATCTTCTACGGAATCAGAAGAAATACATGAAATTCCTGAAGGGTGCATAAATACTGGAACAATCTATCAAGATTTACCGGAATATCCCACACAATATCCTAAAGCTGATATTTTGTTATGTGAAAATTCTGAAATTTTATTATGTGAAACTCTTAATTCTGAAAATGAGCAGCAAATTGGGGATAGCGTTAATGTTGGCTCACTTTTACAAGTTTTGATACCAGAGACAAATGAGGAACTTGAGACTGCAAAAGAAACCAATAAAATTAAGAATTCTTTAGAATCTTCATCAGAAAAGTTTTCTAAAATTATTAAAGATGAAAATATTGTTCAAATAATTACTTCTGATGTAAATGAAGTGGAAAATAGTTTGGATTTTCATACTTCTAATCAAAAACTAAGTGATAGTGATGAAAATATTATTGAAATCATTCCAGCCGAAGTAAGAGAAGCAGAAAAGAATTTGGATTTTCAAAATTCTAATCAAATACAAAGTGAGAAGGGAAATTCTGAAACCGAAGTAATTAATCAAGGTGAAGGTAAAAAAGAGACCAATTTAGAAAAGATTCCAGAAAAATTGGACATTGAATCTAAAATTTTAATAGAATCTGGAATTGTTAAAGAAGAACTAAAATCGTTTTAACATCTTATCATCCCATCTTAACAAAAATTTGGAATACTTTTCGAATAAATCTCCCATAAGTCCTATTTGTGAAACAACTTCGCCTAAATCTAATATACAATTTGCAGAGGACTTAGAATTCGAGGACTTAGAAATCGAGAAAGATACATATCCAATATTAAAAATTTCGGAATTGTTAAAAAAATCTCAAAAACTGGAAAAGAAGTTAGAATCACCAACGAGTCCTAGTTTTGACACAACTTCACCTGAAGCCAATAAAAATGATTCTAACAACTTACAACCGGAAGTCGAAAAAGATTTATTACCAATTTTAAAAATGTCAGAATTGCTCAAAAAATCGCAGAAATTTGAAAAGCAATTTTCAGAATCCTTTGAAAGTGATAAAAACTTGAATAAGTCAAATACAGAAACTAATCTATCAGATGATGAGGACTCAAATTTTTCTGATAACTCACATTCGGAGAAGTCTGATAACGATGAATTACTCAATAAATCTCCAAATCACAAAGACGAGAATACAGATCTTCAGAAAGATTTGAAACTAAATGAGACTTCTAAGGAGTACATAATTAATGAGCAAATTGTTAAAGAAACCAAATCAATTGAAGGTTTAAGAGAAGCAAGTGTCTCTGTTGAACCAAATATTGACTATCAAGCTGTTATAGGAAATGAAAATATCCCTAATAATGAAATTGATGACAGCAAAATTGTTGAAACCGAAATAATTGCAAAAGAAAATGAAAAGTCAGTAGAAGTTAGCGAAGACGACAGTGAAGAATCTGACTCAAGTGATTCAGACTCTGAAAGCAGCTCTAATTCAGATTCTGATTCAGATGAGGAATCTATGGATGACGATAAGGCATCGACAAAACTGTCCACAGATACATGTTCATCTAGTGACAGTGATTCAGAATGCGAATCTGAGGAAGAAACTACAAAAGAAAACGTAGCAAAATCGATCATTGAAAATCACTGCCACCATGCATAGAGCCTAATAATGATTCGGACGGTAAAACGAAAATTTTCACAGACTCTGTTGAAGAACCAGAAAATTTGAAAGAATCAGAAAATTCTTCACTACCTTCAGAAGTGGATAATAAATTTAAAGATTATAATATTGTACGTGATAAGTCACCAAAAACTTTAAGTAAACATTTAGTTAAAGAAAATTCCAAAACTATTAATATAATAACAGACTCAAAAAGTATTTTAACGAAATCTTCTTTAGAGTATATCAAAGATTCAGATAGTGAATGGGATGATGAATCAGACGATGAAAATGCGGAAATTGTTGTCGAAAGTCCCAAAATTAAAGTAAATATTGTAAAAGCATCTCGAGAAACGAATTTAAACTCGCCAAAATTAGATAAAGAATCTGAAAATGATAAATTACAACCAACATCCAATGAAAATAAGCTAAAAGATTTAAAGTCTTTAAGTATAGACACCAAAATTATATTGCCTTCATCTTTAGAAGAAAACAACAATTCAGATAGTGATTGGAATGATGAATCTGATGAGGAAATCACCGAAAATATTGCGGAAAAACCCCCATCTAATGAAAAAGGCTTAAAATTGATACTTAAATTAAAAGATATAAAGTCTTATCAACCTTTTAGAAAAGAACATCTTCAAAATTTTAACAAGAATTCTAGAACCAATGACTCTGCTACTAAAAACATTGCAGAAATAAAATTAAAAGAAGTCGGAAAAAGTCTTTCTCAAACAAAATTACCATTGACACTTAAAAATATATTTTCTAAAATTAGTGACACTGATATTGATAGTTATTCTGATTTTGAAACAGAAACTGAAGACGATAATATTTATATGGAATGTTATAACAAACCTGGTCAAAAATCAGTTCAAATTTTAAAAGCATCTCAAACTCTACTTCAAAATAACTTAGAACACTTACTCAATGTAGAAAATTCAAACATATCACAATCAAGTCATCATAAGAGTTTAGATTTCTTTCAATCAATTAAATATCCTACTTCAATTGTCCTATCAGAAGATGATGATGAATCTATGGATATTTCTGAGAATCTAGATACTAAAAACAGTGAATCAGCTGAAGAGTGCTTAAATCATGTAAAATCCTTTGAAGAACCTAAGGCATCCGTAGACGAGGATGCTATTATTATATCTGATGATGAGATTGTTTATATTCCTAACCCACAAAAAACCGAAGAATCTATGCATTTGAAAGAAAATAATAAAACCGGAAATAAAGTGATAACTACCGAAATTTTGGAAGAATCAGTAGAAAATTTTCCAATAATAAAGACTTTAGAATCGCATCAAATCCTTAGTTCCGAATTCGAACTCAGAGATAAAGTTGATCAATTGTCTGAAGTAGAAAAGTTAAACGAAATTACTGAAAAATCTGATGACAAGATTGATGGATTCCATCAAGATACAGAAACTGAAAACGTAATCAATAAGGAGTTGCCTGAAAAAGATGATATAGAAAAGTGCACTGAATTTTCGGAAGACATTATTCCTCAATTTGTTGTTAGAGGTCTACAACACCATAGTATCAATACATCAGTTGAGGTCCAGGATAGTGTTTCAAATGAAGAAATTCAAGAACTTCCTAATGCTGACCATTTAGAACAAATCAAAAGCAATGATATTGCCGTACCTGCTATTGAAGAACTTACAAAAGATGAAGAATATCCTGAAGTATTAGATTTATCTTTATCAGCATCAGTTTAAACATTTAGATGGAAATAAAGATAATTCTGAAGATTCTTGTTCCTCAGAAAAATCATACCGAGATGATTTGCTTGATAATACAAAAGACAAAGCTGGACTAAATGCTGAAAATTTGTCTCAAGATAATTTACCAATCGAGACCGTTGAACTAAAAGACGTTGTAATAGAACAACCTGAGCGTCATGATACTTCTGCAGATTATTGCGAAAATCTCAATAACCTAAAAATACCACATAACCCCCAGGAATTGATAACAAATATGGAAACATCTGAAAATATTGGAACTAATTTTGAAACAAAATCGAATGAAATAATTTCAAACCTAAGTAATAGATCCAAAAATGAAGAGTTGCCTGAATCATCAGGAACTACAATGGAAATCACAGAAAAACTTGAAGATACTACTGAAGAATTAAATCAAAACTTTTTGACTAAAACACACAATATCGTTGACGATTATCAAAAACCAACTGAGATAATTTCAGATTCACCTGATAGTCCTGAAAAAATTTGTAACAGTTCCGATTTCGAAGAATTAAACATGGAGACATCAGAATTTGCTAATAAAACCGACAACTCATTTAGTTCAAAAGTTGACAAAATTATTAAAGAATCAAGTGAAATAATTCCGGAAACACCAGATAGTCCTGAAGAAGCAGTAGCACTAAATGAAGCAACGGCAACATCAACAACTGAATATAAAATCGCGGGAAAACTTGAAGATTTAAAGCCAGAGTCTTATGCTTCTAAATTTGAAGGAAGTTTTGAAGAATCTCTAGAAGTTAAAAAAATAATTCCAGATTCACCTGATAGTCCTGGTGAACTAGTTAGACAAGGGGAAAATCACGAAACTCAATATTCACCTGATAGTCCTAAAAAAGTAGTAACAGTAGAGGGTAATTTCAATGCTGAAGACTTCCCAAACAACCGAATTAAATTAAATGAATTGGATGGTAATTTATCAGAAAGTTCTAAAGATGTATTAACAAATATGGAAACATCACAAACTCCTGAGACTAGTTCAGTTTTTTCAAACAAATGCGATGAAAAAGAAGATTTAGAAGAATTAAAAAATTTCGAAGATTCAACAGTTAGAGAATTCTCCTATAAATCTCCTTTAACAAATCAGAGTATTTCGGAACCAGAAGAATCTGATGAGGAAGAATTTAAATCACCTAATTCCACGAATTCTAATGAAATAGAAATTTTAAATCAGACAGAAATGGCTGAAGAATCTATTTTAAAAAACTTTGAAACCATAGAAAATAAAATTTCAGAGAATATAGAAGAAGATGATGATTTATCTGAACCCAAATCTAAAGAACCCAAAGAATCTGAATTAAATGAAAATTGTCATAATTTTGTCCCATTAAACTGTTCTAACAACGAATCTGAAGAAGATGTTATTGATCTAGATACAACTGTGAATGAAAGTATATTTAAAAACTCGGATAAAAAATATATAATACCAGTATCTGAAACTACAGAATCTGGTCTTAATGATAAATATATTAATTTGGAAGAAGCCTATGAAAAATCTAAAACTTTTTTTCGAATCTTTAGTCGAAGAAAATATACAGCATAATAGTAATTCAGAATCATCTTTCAAAGCGCCTGAAATAAATGACTTTGAGGAAAAGTCGGAAAATTCTGAAGTACAAACTACCGATAATATGGAAAACCGAGCTTTAGAATCATCTAATGAAGAATTTGAATCAAATCAAATTATGGCAGAAGCTAAAACTGATGAATTTAAAGTGAATGATACTTTTTCAGAACCACACACCGAAACGATAGATGCTAATTCAGAACCTGTTGTCGAGGAATCAGAACTTCATAAAACTACTTCAGAATATAGCAAAACAAAGCTAATAGATGATATTTCACAACGTGTTGTCGATGAACTGATACCTAATGAAACTTTTTCAAAATCTACCGAAACAACAGTGGAGTCGATTGATGAATATAAATATAATGATACTTTTTCCGAATCCGCAATGAACGATATTTCAGAACATGTCGTCGATAAATTGAAACTTAATAAATCTACCGAAACATCATCAAAAGATGAATATAAATGTATTGATACTTTTTCTGAACCTGCAACCATACCCTCGGAACCGATGGAAATTATTTCAGAGTATGCACTCAGTGAATCGAAAGTTCTTGAAAATATTTCAAATTCAATCGAAACAAGAGAAGATCGGATTCCTGAAGTTATTGTTGAAAGACCTGAGCAGAAGGATTCAGAACTAAATGATAACGTTATACTTGAGCCTACAATAAATACATCAATGCTACAATCAGAAACCTTAGAATCTGCATTCAAAGATCATGAAGTGAGTCATATTGATACTAATTCAAATGTTTTTGAAGAAGCTACTACAAAGGGCGCTGAAACAACAGAAGACCAACCATCTGAATGCTCGGAAAAAGATAATGATCTGAATGAAACTAATTCAGAACTTACCATTAAAAACTTTAATTTAGATAATGTTCTTCCAGACTCTTTGGACGATAAATTAAAACAGCATCAAACTATCCCAGAATCTGCCGTAACAACCGAACATCAAATTTTAGAAACCATGGCCGAAGAATCTGAAATTAGTGACCCCATTTCGGAACCTGCGATTGAAGATTCTGAACTAAATGATGTTACACAATCAGCAGTCGATGAACTGAAACAAAATAAAACTAGTTCTGAATCCACCGATACATTAATAGATCTCATTCCAGAAACTACTGACGAAGAACCTAAACTCGATGAAACACCATGAAATAATTCAAGAATCTACCGAAACCATAAGTGAAAAAATTTCAGAGTGCTTGTATGTTGATAAATTGGAACCCATCAACAAAAACTCTGAACTGAATGAGGTAATTTCAGAATGTGCGGTAGATGAAACAGAATCTACAAAAACAACAGAGGATCGACTTATAGAATCATTAGAAGAAAACTCTAGGCTGAATGACAACTTTTCCGAAACCACAATCAAATGCTCGGAACTTAGTATCAATATTTTGGAAACTGCAGCCGATGAATTGCATGGAACTATTTTTGAATCAACCAAAACATTAGAATATCGAAATACAGAAACTATTAATGAAGAATCTGAGTTGACTGATACATTTTCAGAATCAGCGATTAATGAATCTAATCAGAGTGATACTGTTTACGAACCAGCAGTTACATATTCGGAGACAGGAGATATTACCTTAGAACCAACAATTCAGGAGTCTCTATCGAATGAAACAGTTTCAGAATCAATAACACAAGAACTAATTTCAAAAACTCAAACCAAAGAGGCTGCACTAAATGAATCAGCAACAGAAGACCAAATTTCAGAAAGCCTGATAAAAGTTTCACAGCTAGATGAAAATATTTCAGAAATTAAAGTTGACGAAACTAAACAGGTTACTTCAAATTCTCATATCACTGACAATAAATATGAATTACCTACTTCATGTTCTAACCAGATCACAGTCGAGGATTTAGAACCTGCAATCAAAGAACCAGATGTAAGTGAAACTATTTCAGAATCAATATTAGATGACCCAAATTTGAATACATTCAACCAGAACATTGAATTAAATCAAACGCATTCTGAAGATACCAAATCGGACAATTCACAACATGGTTGTACACAAAGTCAACCAGAGTTAGTTACCGACAAAGAAAATACCACCGAAGATTTATCTGGAGATTTTTTTGGTTTCAAAAATCAATCCAGTTTTGAAGATGAATCTGAAGATTTTCATGGTTTTGAAGATATTGAAGAAGCAACAAGAATTCGTAGAGAAATGGAGAACTTAAATGACGATTCAGCAGCTAATGATGGGTTTATAAACTCTACATTAAATAAAGAATTACAAAAATCCTCGACAACTTCACCAACCGTAAATACAACTTCTGAAATAAATGAATTAGAAGCTTTAGAGAAAGAAATTTCACAACAACATATTGAAAAGCAGCGGGAAGACGAAAATGAGAAAGAGACTGATACGGTTTTAGTAAATGAAACCAGCAAAATCATATCTACTAATGATATTGAACATATCAAAAAAATGTTAGAAAGTGATGAAGAACAGCAACAAGATGAAACCGAATATCACATTGAAAGAGATGACAAAAAATCGATAACGTCTAGTGATGAAACAACTCAACAAACTAAAGAGGTTATTAAAACGATAACTGATAGTGAGTCGATAAATCATAATGATAACGATATTTTTGTAGACAACTTTAGAAATATTTCAATAGATATTATAAATTCTGTAATACCAAAGTTAAGTGACCTTTGTAGGGCTGCCTTAAATAGTTCCTTGAATACTAATAGTTTAAAAATCGTACAAAATGTACAAAACCAAATCGATAAAACCGATGATGACGATACATCCACAATCTTAGTGGAACGTGAATTAACCGTAGAAGAAGCTTTAGCTGAAATGTATCGTCAGGCTGGTGTATTATTATCAGATCCCGAGGACAATGATAATGATACACATAGAACCCCCACTAATAATTGTAATGAAGAAGCTCAAGATGTGTTACTTTTTAATTTACAAGAAATTTTAAATAGTGATAATGATGTTTATGTTTTACAATGTGATATGAATGAAAATATATTAAATGTAGTTCAAACAAATAATGATAATGAAGATTCTACACAAGAAAATACGGAAAGAGTAAATACTGTACAATTTATAGGTATATTAGATACCGAAAATTCAGAACCTCAAATACACATCATTAGTTCAGATTCAGAAAGTGAGGTTATTATTTTAAGTGATGATTGTGAATCCGATATGGAACCAACAAAGGAAAGGCACGAACGCGTTATAATACCATTTATCAATGATTTCGATAATTATACAGATGATGAGGGAAATTTATCAGATATATCAACTATACATCATGAAGAAATAGTACCTGATAATTTAAAAAAATTTTTGCAAGAAGAATTTTATAAATATTTACATGAGAAATATGTACAAAGAAATATATCAAAATATTATCATGCTAATCGTGTATTAAAAAAATACAAAAAAAGGTTCGTAAAAAAATTAAGGCAATAAGATGTTATAAATATCGGTTAAATAATTTACTAATCGTTTTCATTACATTTCTATTTTGAAAATATATATTTTTCATTTTCTTATAGCATCCATAATACATGGAGATTAACAAGATTTCCTTATAAGTTCATTGATTCGAATATATTTTCAAAAGTCGTCAGATTCTCAAATTTGTATTCAACTGAACAATGAAGACATTTGTCTAAAGAAAAAAAATTTTAAGAGAACTACTCAGATTTTAAGGAAATTTTTTTTAATTCATGGAATCTAGTTCTAATGAAATTTCCATTCGAAAGAATCTTATAATCTTTGTGGGGTTACCGCCTAACTCGATTCGAAAAAAAGTTTTCGAATTCGGAAATCATGTACCTTTAGTAAAAAGAAACTCTTTAGAAGAAGAACAAAAAAAGTGAATTTTTTATTAACAGTTTTTTTTTACAATATGTGCTAGACTTACGAATCCGAAATTTTATTTCCGAATCAAGTTATGTTTAAAAAAAAAATCTAGTTTAAATTATTTCTTTAAAAAAAAGTTATAAGGTTGGCAACATTTACACTTCAATTTTATTGCACAAATTCTCGATTTTGTTTTTTATTCAATTATACTCCATTCAGACTTATTCTACTTGATAAAAGTTAATCATGTCAAAACGAACTATTTTTTACATCATGAGTTTTGTTTGCTTGGAAATTCTGAAGACATATTCTTATTTCAAAAATATTGAACTCGTAGTTTAGAAAAAATTAAAAAACAAAATGTTCAGAAATGCAAAAAAAAACATGAAAAATGTTCCGACTTGTCGAGATTTTAATTGATGATAATTGATTTTAAAAACTAGTAGGCCGGTTTAATTGATGGATTATTATAATGGTCTCATACTATCCCTGTGGGGAATGGGACCGGTTCTGCGTGTGCCACTGGATCGGTCCCTTCGTGCTAGAGACCGGTCCTCTGCTAAACTCTACCCTATGTAAACAACTGGCAACTTTAACATTGGCTTGTCATAGGAGGGGGTCATTTGTCCTGCTTTAAACCACTTAGTGGCATGCCACAGGACTAACCAAAAATGGGCATACCGCAAAACTGTCGCAAAAGGGCAATGTCGTATATAATAAACGAAAACTAAACAGCATCCAATGGGTAAAATTCTGGCCAACTGGCTTTTTCGTGTTAATAAATATTCCGGTTAAGTGGTATGTCCTCCCTTTACCAGTCACAGGATTGGTAATTTTAGGACAATTGACACTGCTTAACCCACTTCAGTATTAAATTATACCAGTCCAGTGATAAGTCCTTCTATAACCAGTCACTTTTAGATCAATTGACTCCTCATTCCCCATAGGGATACTTTTCTAAATGTTTTTAATTTTGTTTGTATTTTTGAATACTTTCGACGCCACGTAAATATAAAAATATATATCAGAGTTCGATTTCATTAAAATGGATTCATTGATTTAATGAATAATTTCACTAACTGAATGAAAATTTAATGAATATTGTTAATTTTTTTATTAAAACTTTTTATGATTTTTTCATAATTTCATAAAAAATTTATTAAATCAATGAAAAATGTTCGAACTTTTTTCAATCACAATGGAAAAAAATCATTTGCAAAAAAAAAATTTTTTAATGTAATTTTTTTTTCTATATAAATAGTACAGAAAGTAGATGTTCCCTATTTTTGATGAATTTTTAATTAGCTTTTTTATTAAAAAAGTCTTGAAAAATCCAACACTTCAAAATTGCATTTACAGCATTTCGAAATGTTGCACTTTATGGGGCGTTCTAAAAAAAAAAGAGTAGATATATTATATATTTTCTGTTAAGGGGCCGAAAAACCGGCACGGGTAGTAATATACAAGTGTGGGTACTCTAATGAAAGGAAATTTCCTCAGGATTTCAAAAATGATATTATTTTTAGAATATATGATACATAGTGCCCTCTACACTCGTTTACAAGTTTTGCCTGCAGCGCTATTTTCGAAAACACTTTCAAATACATCGAAACTACAACAAAATAAATGTTATTGATAAAATCGCAAAATGGAGAAACTTCACTTAGCGAAGCCTATCACATAGGAGAAAACCCCTAAGCCCGGCCACATAGGAGAAAACCCCTAGTTCTGGCCGAAGGTCGTTCAAGCAGAAAAAGTTTACTCAGCTAATCTACTAAACTGCCTATCACATAAGATAAAACCCCTAATTAAACGTTTCAGGGTACAACCGTCTCAAGGTACATCAGTCTCCCCTACTAAGTTCTGCTGTTTGTGTAGCAATGTAACCAGAATAAATGTTGGATTAACTGCACACACAGAAAAATTTAGAAATTTTGCCAACTGAAATTCGGCTACTGCGACACAAATTCGGTTATTACGAATTTCAGTCGGTTGGTAAAACTAAACGTTAGTTTTCACAACAAAATTCGGTAAATTCAATTGAATTTTAGTTGAAACACACAAAATTTTAAGAAATCTAATGTTAATATCGTTGTACTAACTGAATTTATAAGTTGATACCAGTAAAAAACACTTTTCCATTTGGTTGGCACTTTGCTTCTCTGTGTGTCAATTATAGGGAATTTAATAAATCATTTTAATCTTCCCCAAGGGCCCCTGCCCCAAAAGCCGAAGACAGAAAAAAAATTTCTTTTTTAATTCCAGAGGGGTCATGTCATGATCATGCAGTTTTTGCAAATTCGGTTGTAGTAACCTAATTTTGTTGTGAAAACGACTACTTAATTGTAACAACCGACTTCAGTTGCAGTCATCCCTAACAATCTACTCAGCATTGGCAGGGATCATGCCAATATACTCCACTACGTCGAAGTTAGGGAAATGCCTTGCGAAGGCAGTGTTCCAATCGGTGCAAGTGGCAGCAGCGATACATAACGCATTGAACAGATGCTCTAATGCTCTCTGATTTCTACTATTAGAGTTAAAAGCTGCCCTGGCAAAGTTCTTGCATTTATCAAGACCCTCCACCAGGTATAGAGCAGCAGTGCCATTCTTTCTGAGGATGTTAGTCTCAACAGCCATGTAAACCAGGGCACCTTGAGAAGCAGCAAGTGATTTCGTAGTGACCTTTGTTGGCAAGACTGAGAAAACAAAGTTTAACAGTTCGCTGTTAAAGTCCCTGAATCCAAACTCTGCCATACTATTTTATGGAACTGGTCTGTCAATTGATCGTCCTGCCAGTAATATTTTGAACGTTATCTCGGGGTGGGCTGTCACTATGTGCGAAAGAGCCACTGTGTTTTTTTTCGAGCAGTAGCCTTATCAAAGACTTGGGTTATGCCATATTTGGCAACCAACTCTCCGGGCCTCTTCCTTCATCTTTTCTTGGCCTACTTTGGCCACTTAGGTACCACGAGATAGAAATAACACCAACCACATTATGTCATTCATAAGTCGGCCTTTATTGGGTTCTTTAGATGCTATGGCTAGTTTGATAGCCTTGGCATTAAAACCCATATTGGCCTACTTTGGCCACTGAGGTACCACGAGATAGAAATAATACCAACCACGTTATGTCATTCATAAGTCGGCCTTTAATGGGTTCTTTAGATGATATGGCTAGTTTGATAGCATTGGCATTAAAACCCATATACTGGAAGAAATTTCAGATTTTGTTTATGACATCTGCAAAAGCCCCGTCAAACACAGAGGTTATAAATTCAACATCAAAAGCAATATAAGCTCTCACAGCTTCACTATAGCCATGGCCAGTGGCTTCCTGTGCCAGGCTGGCAAATTTACTAAAATAATATTTGTCTGCCCGATTGCCATCTGGACCTCCATCTACCAGGCTAAGAGCCATGCTTGAATCAAGTTCTCTAGATTCAGATGTGCTGACGTAAATAGATGAACCGCTTGATGTGGAGGATTGATGGGAAAGGCTAGTGTCTGTGTCTCAGTAGGTAGTGGCTCTAACTCTCTGCAAGCATACTCAACTAGTTCTCTAGTTAATCAAACTGCTGTTCTTTTAAGTCGCCTGTGATATTCGTCTACTAAGGCAAGATAGCAAAGGCGCCACTCAAAAGCAAGAGTGTGTGGTCTGAAATATTCTTTTGAACGGCAATAAACAAAGTCTCTTAGGACTTCAAACTGTTTACGGGTTAAAGCGTCAAAGACTATAGCAAGGTGTACTGCAAAAAGTATGCGATATTGCTGAGGCTCGTTGCCTATATATTGACTAATATCTCTGTCATTCAAAATGTCAGAGACAAATCTACGGACAGTTTCCAAATCTCTTGTGAGTTCAGTTCTTCAGTATTGCTCTAATACAAAGGTAACGCGTTGCTCCAGTTTAAAAATTACAAGTTAAAGTTTAATTATCAATTCTTAGGAACCGTTTTTTAGAAAGTAGTAGTAACCGAATTTTAGTTGGCAAATGGCTAAATTTTTCTATGTGTGAAAGAAAAATGCAATAAAAATATGCATTTTAAGCAAAAAATGCTATAAAAATATGCATTTAATGCAAAATAAGTAAAAATGTGCTATAAAAATATACATTTAAAGCTAAATATGCAAAAATATAAATTCATAATAAAATATGCAAAAAAAATGCACTAACTAATCGATGCCATTTTAATACAAATTCCATGATTCGCAAGAGATATTTTGTTTACCCTGTTCTCAGACTTAAGGGAAAAAACATGCATTTGCATAAACTTCAGGTCCCTGATTATTACAATGAACATCAAATTGTGTTCTTCTTTAAAATTACCCTGCAGGCACACGATCAAGATTTTCTTGATAGTCTTTTACTGTTTGTCAAAATATGTAAAAATTGACAGATGTGACGTAGGCTGCACGCAAGTTGAAAGCAATTTCAATATTTGTGAAAGGAAAAACAATTTCAAAAGAATTGTAATCAGCTGTTGTCTTGAACGTAAATTGATACACTCCACTTGAAGGAGAAATCTGAAGCAAGTTCGTTTCAATTTTAAAAAGTGTGAGTGTATTGGTAAAAAAGTGTGAGTGTATTAAAACTTAATAGGCAAAACTTGATCGTGTAACCATCAAGTTAGGAAAACAACCCGAAAAATGTATTCGTCGCAAAGTTTACACAACTATTAAGAAAAGTGTTGTCAACCTTAACCCTCTAACCGGCATAAGCTTTTTTGGACTGAAATTTATTCCACTGTTCGGCACGAGAAATAAATAATATTTAAAAAGTTAAGGCATAAATTATTCTTCTTACAAAGATATAAAAACAGTCCAAAAATTTGTCGTTTTGAGCTTTTAGATAAAAAGATATGGCGATTTTCGTTTTTCGAAAAACGCGAAATCGAGCGAAAACGAATCTTAACTTTAATATATATTGACGAAACTTTGAAGCTTTGATAGTGTTACCAAATATAATATTTCTGCCAAATTTTATAAAAATCCGTCAACTTGTTTTCAAGATAAGATGATGTCTTTATATGTATCCTTTTAAAGTCCTATATGTCCTTGGAACAAACTTAGAGTATTTTCCAAAGTTTAAGCTTAAATCTTCCTTTGTGTGGAATATGAATGGTTTCATGTTAACAAAAATTTGTTTTTAAGGACTTTTCAAAATTGTGGTTGTTTCAAAATATTTATTTTTTGAAATTACTGAAAATTTTAACTAGAACGCTTTCTCGCTTCCAAACCATGACATGTACACAAAACATTACTTCGCAAAATATGTGGCTAACTGCGTTCTCTATCGATATAGCTTACATTTTTATAATAAAACACTTTTTTGGCGAACTTATGGCCAATTTAAAATACCCCGCCTAGAGGCGGGCTTGCCAGTTAAAGGGTTAATAAGCTCATTATGTATGCAATGTATTATGTTTACAATATGACAAAGATTATTTAAAAAAAACATTTATTTCGTATTGTTAAATATTAGTGTCCGACCGAACAGTTCGGCCAAAAAACTATATTTTGTCGGTTTTTTGATATCTAGAGGCAATGATGACAAATTTTGGTATTGGAAACATGTTTGTTGAGCCGACTTAATTCGATTTTGTGTATAAAATTTAAGAGAAAAGCCGAAGTTTAGCTATAAAGTTAAAAGTTCGGCCGCCGAACTATTTTCAATTTGGCCGAACTTTCTGAAGCCGAACAGTGAATTCATTGCTTAAATACAGACTTTTCTTCAAATTTGACACTCAAAATAGCATCTAATCAGCCCAATAAACATTTTTCCATCCGCCAAATTTGTCCATAATGCTTTAAAATACCGAATACAGACCAAATGCATTTTCTGGCCGAACTGTTCGGTCGGACATAATTAAATATACGTAACCAAAGATCAGCACAATTTTTAAAATATACGTGCTAGAATTTTAAAAAAAACTGCCATTTAAGAAATAACCGAGCTTTTAAAAAACAAACTATAAAAAGAACTAATAATGAATCTCAAATCAAAACGTTTTATCAACTCTGCAGAACTATATACAAAAAAAAATCTAATTATAAAAAAATTATATTTAAAAAAAATCAACAGAGTTTATTTAAATTTATATTTAAACACCAAAAAAAAACATTTTCTGGAATCTCGCATTTAAATCTTAAATACTTTTAAACGGAATTTAATAGTTTTGTTTTTCAATTATTATTTTAAAACTCATTTCAAATATTTAAATTGAAATTTATCATTGATTGATTTTTAGGGTTATTTACTCTTTCCGTATTGGAAAAATCATTGAAAAAAAATAAATAATATTTGCGTTTTAAAAACTTATACATAAACAAATAAATTTTTTTCTATGAAAAATATACATACATATATGTATGTATTTAAAACAATATTTATATAAAAAAAAAAAAATTAAATATATTAATAACAATATCGCATGTTATATTTTGTTGTCATTGTGCATTTATAATAACTTGTAAAACATAGCATTCAATGTTTTTAGATCATACATAATATTTTTATTTTTTTTTTTTTAATTTTTTGTTTTAAATAGGTTTTACATGGTAATTATCTGTTTTATATTTTTTAATTTTATATAGATTATTTTTTTTTTTTTTATAGTAAATGGTTTTAAATGTCAAAGTTACTTTGGTTTCGTTTTTTTTTATAGTCTATTAGATTTATTTTTTAAATTTTTATTTCTGTTAATTAATATTTATTTTATATCTCATGGTTTAATGTTAGAATTAAATGAATTAAAGCAAAAAACAAAAAAAAAAACGTTTTTTATATAAATTAACAAATACCCTAAGTGCATTAAATATTTGTTTTTATAAATAATAATGTTGTTTAAAATAGCAAACACTTTTTAGTACACCCAAATACTTTATTGTTAAATAGTAGTAAATTATTGTTTGTATTTTATTTTTTTTTTTTGAAAATTTAAAATAATTTTTTATAGGTTTGTTAAGAAATAACACAGAGTAGCTACAATAACTTTGTAAGTTAAATCAACTAATTTTATTGGTAAAATATCTGTAAAATCAAATACAATTTTTCATTGGATTTTTAATATATTTTATTTTTATTTATTTATTAAAGTCTATGGATTACATCCTTACAGACTATACAATGTGAACATAAAAAAAATTACATATATATTTACATATATATGAAAAATAAACAAATATAAGTAAGCAAACAGTTTTTTTGTTTTAGGTGTTTAAAGAAATTAAAGGGTCCGCCAAATAACTTTTTTTTTTTTTTTTTGAACTCTTGAACCAATTGGACTTTGTATGGCGTCATACCAAGGTCTTTATGCAAAATCCGTCTCAATAATGTCTCTGAAATGTTCAATTGTTGAGAAAGACGGTGAATTGATGTTGATGGCGCTTCACGCACACTTTCTGCCACGGCAGCAATATTCTCGGGTGTACGCACTGTTTTTGTCTTTTCACGCTTTGGTTTATCGATGAGGATGCCAGTTTCTTTCACTTTTTTCACAAGATAACGAACATACGGACCATATTCGTTCAGCGGAAGGATAAAACTAATTATCTGTCAAATCAGACATGAGCTAAGTGTTACCATTCACGAAATAAGCACTAGTTGAAAAAAAAAAGTTAGATGGTGGACCCTTTATTATGTTACATTTTAATTTTTTTATGTTACATTTTAATTTTTTTTAATTTATTTCAAAAAACCAACCGAGCCCTTCGGGCCATATATAGTTGGTAGACCAACATTAACAATCAACTTCATTATGTCACTTAAAACTATAAAACCTTTAATATTTTTTATTATTTTCTATTTTCTAACAATACACAGAAAAAACTGAAAACGGGTTTCAATTAAAAATTGCATTGAATCAATTAATATTTTAATTGATTTTGCACCTGCCACTGAAATGATAGTATTAACTAAAAAAATTTGCAGACAGTTTATTAAAATTTTTTCAATTAAAATAATAATAATATCAATTAAAAGAGTTATTGTTTTTCTTTACAACCTCAATTAAAAAGTTTAGTTAAATTGATTAAAACTTTAATTGAAACTTGAGAAGAAAACAATGGTAGTTTTAATTGAAAACTCGTATTTTTTATTTTTGTTATATTCTAAATTAAATTGACATTTTATTTATAATAAAATTAGAGCTGTTTAATATAAAAATGTATTATAAGAAAACAAATAAAAGTAAAGACAACATTTTTGTTTTGCTAGTCTTGTCTTGAACTTTTTCTTGTAATTGAATTGCTTTATTAAAAAAATCACACACAACTTTAAAATGATAGTTTAATGACACTTATACTTATTGAAAATTTAATTATTTACAAAAATAATAGTTTAATTGTCCTTTTTCGATAAGATTTATTTAAATCCACATGTGGACTTTTATTACCACAGATAAAACACGAAACTAAATTAAGTTTTCGTGCGTACACGAATATCTCAACAAAAAGAGTGTTGCAAACTCTAGTGAAATAACTACGATTTTGCGTGTATTTGAAATCGGTAAACTATTCAACTTATTAAAAGTTAATCATTTGCGATTTTTTTCTTTTTATTTACATATTAATTTATATAATGATATAATTAAACCTTTGTTTGATTATTTAATCTAAATAAAATAAACAAAAATAGTTTGCCAAATTTTTAAAAATTTTGTTTACATGTTGTCAACACTGTATGGATATATTAGAAAATTCAATAAATTTTTTAATTGAATCAATTAAAAAAATTATTTAAATTGTCATTGATATTCAAACAATCGATTAATTAGATATTTTTGACCCATCATTTTTTCTGTGTATAAAACAGTTTGTATGCAAGTTTAACTTACAAAAATTTAAGAAGAAAGTTTAAAAGAATTATTAAAGGATATGGCATAAACTCACATGACAAAATGTATTGCAGAGAATTTTTGAAAATGTTTTGAAAATTTTTGCACATCAAATATCATTTACAGAAGCATATTCTACAAGTTTACACTTGAATGTTTTTAAAGATAGATCAAAAGATCTAAGTGGTAAGGGTAAATGGTTCCAACACTTAGCTACACGAACATGAAATGAACGTTCATGAATAATATAATTTCTAATGGGATATAAAAGTTGAGGGTTTATTTCAGTGTTCAACAGCAAAAAATGTGTATGTACATATTCAGGGCAATTAGAGAGCATGACTTTATGCTAGAATAATAGCAATCGAATTCGAACAAAATTATTAAAATTGCATCCCAAAAAATCTGAAATATGCCTCGAAACATGATCATATGGCTTCAATTTGTAAACAAAGCGTATTATTTTATTAAACAGTAAATTACATTTATTGAAGTCATCGACACTACACCCAGAAAATACTTCAATACTGTATAATAAGTTGGACATTAATAATGAATGTGCTATGCGTTTTCTAATAGAAAGTGGCAAATAAAGATTTAGGGAATATAATCTACGCAGGGTAAAATTTATTTTGGAACTTAACCAGGTTATATGTCGACCGAATTCTAAAGGGTCCGCCAAATAACTTTTTTTTTTTGAACTCCTGAACTTTGTATGGCGTCATACCAAGGTCTTTATGCAAAATTCGTCTGAATGATGTCTCCGAAATGTTCAATTGTTGAGAACGACGGTGAATTGATGTTGATGGCGCTTCACACACACTTTCTGCAACAGCAGCAATATTCTCGGGTGTACGCACTGTTTTTGGCTTTTCACGCTTTGGTTTATCTATGAGGATGCCAGTTTCTTTCACTTTTTTCACAAGATAACGAACATACGGACCATATTCGTTCAGCGGAAGGATAAAACTAATTATCTGTCAAATCAGACATGAGCTAAGTGTTACCATTCACGAAATAAGCACTAGTTGAAAAAAAAAAACGTTAGATGGCGGACCCTTTAGATTGTTATCTATTAAAACACCTAGACATCTCATAACTTCAACGAATTCAATAAGCTCGCCATTAATCGTAATAGATACATCCACTTCAGAGTTATGTGGTTTAAAAAGCATAGCTTCTGTCTTGGTAGAGTTTATATTCAAATTACAATTTATCATCCAGGCAGAAATATTAGATAAAAGCAAATTCATGTCATATTCGTTTTATAATTGTAGAAGTTAATGAAAAATCAATTAATTTGTATAAGTCATTAAAATCCTTTCCAACTCTCCGCCACGGATCAGCATTTGCGTAATTTCTGCCAAAAAAATGTTAATGCTATGGGGCAAAAGTAACGGTTAGGTCTTTGAGGGACATTGAAAGTAATATTTTCCAAAAGAAACTCTGATGAAATATCGCCTTTGATTATATTCAACATGAAGGATACATTTATCATAATTAAATATGGTAGATTTATAGATGGATTCCATTGTAAACCTCGCAGACAAAACAGAAGAAATTGTTTTTGAACAGATTCGATATGGTTACTATGTACGTTGTACTGCGGGTCCCAAATTACGGATCCATATTCAAGGATCGGTCTTACAAGTGAGGTATAAAGCTGTTTTTTCAGGATCGGTAAACTCCTTTGCCCATCGCTTGATAAAGGCAAGAACACCTCTGGCTTTATTGACGGTCATATGAATGTGTGGAACAAAATTCAGTTTTGGATCAAGTAAAACTCCAAGCTCAAGAAAAACATCAACTAGATCTAGTTTTTGCTCTCCTAAAACATAATTCACATTTACGCAGTTACTCCTATAGAATCGCATATATTTGCACTTTTTCAGGTTAAGATCCATAAGATTAGCTTTACATTACTGATAAAAATTATCAAGATCGTTTTGAAGATAAATATGTTCGTATGGGTTTTTATAGCTAAAGAAAATTTTGACATCATATAATTACATATAATTTACAAGGTGGCGCAAAAATAACCTTCCGATGTTTTTTGGCTGTAATTTAAAAAAAAAATGAAAAACTTTGATTCTTCTTGTGGATTATTTTTATTTGGTATTTTAATTTTTATTACATCAAGTCGAGAATATGATGTCATGTAAATGGCCGCCGCCACAGTTGATTGTCATTTGAGCCCTTTTTATGGCATTTTCCATCACTTTGGCCAAAACTTCCGGCGATAGGTCCTCACATTCTTGACGAATATTGTCTTTAAGAGCTGCAAGAGTCTGAGACTTGTTGACATAAACCCGCGACTTCAAAAAGCCCCACAAAAAGAAGTCTGGAGCGGTCAAATCAGGCGATCTTGCTGGCCAGTGCAAATCGCCAAAACGGGAGATTAGGCGCCCTGGAAATGCATCCTTCAGCATATCGTTTGTGGCACGTGCAGTGTGTGCCGTTGCACCGTCCTGTTGGAACCACATGTTTTCCAATCCCAATTCATCAAGTTGCGGCAAAAAGAACTCGTTGATCATTGCTCTGTAGCGCTCACCATTCACAGTAACCGTTTGGCCTGCGACGTATTCGAAGAAAAAAGGTGCGATGACTCCTCCAGCGAAAACAGCACACCATACAGTGACTTTGAGCGGGTGTAATGGCTCTTCGTGGGTTACACGTAGATTTTCAGTGCCGCAGAAGCGTAAATTTTGCTTATTTACGTACCCGCTAAGATGGAAATGGGCCTCATCACTCATGATTATTTTTGATGAAAAATCATCTTCCTCTTGGTGGTGATTAAGGATGGCTTGAGCGTATGTTACACGCGATTGGCAGTCAGCAGCTAACAGCTGATGCACCGTCTGGACTTTGTACGGAAACATCTTCAAATCTTGTACCAAAATTCGCTATAAAGACCGTCGACTGATACCCATTTGCGTGGCACGTCGTCTGGTCGATGTCGACGGCGCTTCCATGACATCCTCGGCTACAGCAGCAATATTCTCTGCAGAACGGCTACTCCGGGGTCTGCCACGCCTGGCAGCATCTCGTGTTGTGCCAGTCTCTTCGAGGCGAGCGGCTAAACGTCGCAGTGTTTCACCAGTAAGCGTTGGACGGACAGGAAATCTGCGACGAAATTCACCTTGTGCCAAAGTCACCGACCGATTATTGGTTAAATAAATAGTCACCAATATTTCGCGTTCTGGAGCAGTGTAGCGTAACATTGTTTATTAACGTGTATTTCGCATGTGTTTACTACACAAATGTCAAAACAGAACTGACATTAGGGGCCAATCGCAAAATTTATAGCATTTTCTGATAGGAGGATTACTTTTGCGCCACCTTGTATTAACAAATTCATCAAATTTGTATGAAATTTTTAATACGCTCATTTACAGTGTTGCCACATTTAAAACCCTTCTATATTTGACGTAAAGCCTACCACTCATTGAAATAACCCTGCAAAAATAGCAGAAAAAGTTTGTTAACAATTACATTGCAGAAGAAACTCTTAACCCTGGAAATTCATACCTATTTTTATTGCGTAAATATCATACGGCATGTCTAGTCGATTCGACGAAGAATGAACTTCCAGGGTTAAATTGGAAGATTTGTTTGCTAAATATTCGTAAGATAATTTTACAAAATTTTAGTTACATTCAAGTTTTTTGATGCTAAAATAAGCAGAAATGTTTGCCGAATATTTGTAAACAAAAAATAGCAAACCAAAACTGTATATTTTTGATAAAGAATTCTAGACTGCTGAATTCACAAGGGCAGATTTTTATTGCATAATAATAAAAACTGAAAGAAACTGAAAATGTCACTTTCTTGTGATTTTTCTCTACTTATATTTAGCAAATTTGTTGATTTAAGCAATTAAATTGCTGATTTAAGCAATTAAATTTAAAACTTTTATTTAATTTAAATTGATCTCAAATATAACTTAAATTTTGTAGATTTAACAAATGTATTTTTGCTATTCTTATTTTGCTAATATTTACCACAAAAAAAATCTTTTGTTCTTTATTTTATTGTCTTTAATTTTACTATAGCTGGTTCTCTGCAAATGTCCGAGGCTCTCCGACAGGAGGGTGCGTTATTTTGGTGGTCGAATAGTGACGCCATCGGACGTTTGGAACTGTTCACCTGGTAGGATAATTGGCTTCGTAGGGAGCCTGAACCTATAGGGTGTATTCGCTGGCAGCACAAAATACCAATTTCTGGTCGCGGTGCATAGTGCCACTATAATCTAATCTAATCTACTATAGCGGGTTTATCAGCCTCTCGCTTGTATGCCAATACCCGTTACTTTGTGTTTACTTTTTGTTTAGCCCCTAAGTGTGGAGGCTCCATTAGTCTTGCCGTTCCGTGACGTTTCTGTTACGTGCCGTTCCGGATGGCTATTTTGTGTGGTTAGTCTATTCCGTAGCAAGCTGAGTCAAGGACCATAAATGGGAATTTCAAAATGTACCAACCATCATAGAATATCCTATTTTTTCAACCCCAATAGTACAAAAAAAATTTATTATAAATTACCAAACAAAAACGTAAAAAAAAATTTATTTGTATACAAAAACAAAAAGTTAAAAAATGTTGGTACAAAAACTATAAAAATTTATAGATTTTTTCTTAAATTCCTCAATTTTTTAATATTTTTTAATACATATATTTTAATAAATATTAATGAATATATTATTAATAATAATATATTCATTAAAAGATTTCTAAATCGAATTAAGGATTAAATTATTCATGAGCTTTTTTAATGGGACTAAAACTAATAATATAAAATTTTTTTTAAATAGTACTAAATGGATCAAAGAAGTACCATAGTACTTTCAAGGTTAAATAGTACCATACAAAGTACTATAGTAACAACTTTATCATCCCTGAGCTGAGTACTTTTATGTGCTGTTTTTAGCTGTCACTTAACGGAGTACAGAAATTCTGTTTTTTACAGGTTCGTCCAGTACGCAACGTTACAGTTCAGACAAACTAACCACACACACTCATTTTCATACATCAAACACAAAACAGCTCATTCGTCACGGCACGGACCGGCAAGACTAACTGAGCCTGTTTACTATGTTGCTGTCGTTTTCAAAATAATAAGTAGCTGACCACACGGTGACGATTGCACTGAACGGCATTTGTAGTCATGTAGCTCTGTAGCCTGCTGTGGTCTATGTGTTTATAGCATTAGTTTAAATTACAACATTTTTTATAATTCTTTTACTAAAATGTTAAACAATAAAATTAGTTGATTTAATAAAATATTTTGTTAAACCTAATAAAAAAGTTTGCTAAAAATATTTTAAGAAAAAAATGTTTACACAAAATATTTTTTTGTAATTAAGATCAATGTTAAAAGAAAAAATAAAATAATTATAAAAATTTATATTTATTGTATATAAACAAAAGATAAAAGACAAAAATATTTAAATAGTAAACAGGAATTTACACATAAAAAAAAAACAATATTAAAATCAAAAACAAATTTATAAAAATATTTTTAGCTCAATTTTTATATAAAATTAGTAAAAAAAAGTAAAATAAAAACAAAATAATATTAATAAAAACCAAACACTGCTTTTTCTTGTCGTTAATATAGCAAAAAAATAATATTTTATTAATCAAAATTTATTGTAACACATTCCAAAGTTGAAGGACCAAGTTTTAGCTGAATATTTTTTTAAGTGTACGTAAAATATAATAAACAAAAATATACAGAATATTTAAGTGCAAACATAATTTTTTGTTTTTTTATTTAATTTTTAATACGCTTATTTTTTAGTACAAAAATAAATTAAAAAATTACATACATTAATAACAAAATTTAATAATAATAAAATTAACTTAATATAGTTTAGTTAAAATTAAAAAAAAAAAAAAAAAATATTAAACAAAAATAAATTGGTTGTTTTAATTTTCATTTTAATTAATTGACTGATAAACTTTTTAGGGTGTAGGCTTTATTATATAATTTGAAAAAGGCTTTATTATATAAATAAATAAAAAAAAAAATTAAATATACATTTATAATAATATATTTATGGTATAAAGTTATACAAAAAAAAAATATATATTTATGTATACAAAAAAAAAAAAAAAAATAAATAAAATTTAACATTAAATTTAAAAAATAAAATAATTAAATTTTAATATATTTATGTATAGAAATATTAAACAAGATTAATAAATCAAAATTTTGGATCTGTTTTTTTTTTATCGTATTGCCTTTATCTATTTTAGTAAATTAAAGTTCTAAATCATTATTTTGTAACACAATATTATTCATTTATAGGATAGTTAATTATATGTATTTATCTTTAATAACTATTAATAAAACAAAAACTAAATATTTAACAATTTGTTAGCAATCTGAATGTTTTAAAGTGCATTTGTGTCAAAACAAACATTTTTTCTATGTTATTTATGTTTATAATTATTTTACTCATTTCAAAAATAAATGTTTTAAATGTGTCAATGTTTTAAAATTTAAAAATTTTTTGTTTTAATTCTGTAAAAAAAAAAAATTTAAAGGTTAATGGTTAGTATAAATATTTTCTTATTTGTCCATACATTTAAATATGGGTTTGATATAATTTTTATTAAAAATAGAAATTATGTTTTGTTCGACCTTTAATTGTGCAATGAAAATGAAAATTATTCAAGTTCGAGGACATACTCTATATTTCTTCATTAGGATATTGTCCTAACAAATAATCTATAGAGATTTTATAATTCGACCCTTTCAGGAATGTGTTGATAGATCTATTTCGGGAATTTTCTAGGTTCCCATCATCAGAACACGTTTTGAAAGATGTAACAATCCCATGCCAAACATCAAACATTCATATAAACTAGTTTACTCACTACACGAGAATTAATATATGAGCTCGAAGTTAAAAATTATCACCATTGATCGAAAAAAGCTAAATTTTTAGTTTTAATAAAAATTATATCAAACTTGTATAAAAGACACAGTACAGTCTAGTTTACTCCCCCGTTGTTGTTTATAGACAAAACAAAAAAATAAAAAATAGGAAAATAATAAAAAAACGTTTATTGAATATCCACCAAAGGTGGACCTTGCACATAAAAAACAAGTTTTGAATTTACTTTTTGATCAATGGTTATAATCTTTAACTTCAAACTCATATGTATATTAGTTCTCATGTAGTGAGTAAACTAGTTTATATGAATGTTTGATGCTTGGCATGGGATTGTTACTTCTTTCAAAACGTGTTCTGATGATGGGAACCTAGGAAATTCCCGAAATAGATCTATCAACACATTCCTGAAAGGGTCAAAGAATAAATTTGGAAACAAAAAAACTCTATAGATTATTTGTTAGGACAATATAATAAAGAAATATGGAGTATGGCCTCGAACTTGAATAATTTTTATTTTCATTACATTTATAAGTTGAATTTGCAATAAAATTCCAATAACATTAAACACAGCAATGATATTTCAAAATAAACAAAAAATTAGGAGTTATTTTTGATAATATAACGTTTAGTTACACGCAGGCAAAAGAGTTAGTAGAAAAATCTGTTAATGATTTTCAATACCAATTTACTATTTTTGTACTAATTTTTATTACGATATATATAAATGTGCTAAAATTAGCAAACTATTTTGCTAATTTGAAAAAATGTGTTATGTTTAAAAGAATTTTATTTGGAATGATTAAAACCTGTGCTTACAAAACAAATTGGCCAAACATGCTATAATGAGATTATATTTGCAAAAAATTCATCATATTAATGAAAATATTTCATGAATTATTAATCATATTTATGAAGTTTCTATAAATACGACTAAGTTTTAGAAAACTGTAAGACAAAGTAATTTTCACAGTGGTTTTTCTTTTAAAAATGTCAACGAAATGAAGGTTTTTAATGGTTTATTGGACCTGATGGTTTTCCAGTAAAATTTTTAAAACTAACTTTTCCTATGGTGGCCGGACATTTTACACATATTTTCAATACCATTTTAACAACTTCTAGTTATCCAGATGTCTGTAAGAGCGTCAGGGTCATACCAGTTCCTAAGATAAAAAATCCCCGTACATGTTCAGATTTTTGATCCATCAATGTTTTGTCAGTGTGTTCAAAAATTCTAGAACATTTAATGAATGAACGGTTAACAGACTATTTGTATCAGGAGAGATTGCCTTCTCAGAATCAGTCTGGTTTTAGAAAAGGGCATTACACGACTAATCTAGTGATTAATTTAGTCGATGAAGTTAGATCTGCTGTGGACCAGAACAAGCTGGCTTCCTTGGTCAGTTTAGACTTTAGCAGGGCATTTGAATCAATCTGTCATGAGGTTTTACTTAATAAATTGTTTTTGCCTTATGGTTTTTCCATTTCAGCATGTCGTTTAATTGATACATTTGTTACTGATAGGCTTCAGTTCAGATTGGGGATAAGTTGTCCTCTACCAGGAATGTCTTTCGTGGTGTTCCCCAGGGCCCTGTTCTGGGGCCTCTGTTATTTTTAATATATATTAATGATGTTTTGAATCGATTGTCTGCATTAAAAGGTTACCTTTATGTAGACGATTTACAACTGATCGCTATCTCAGATACATCTTATGAATTAGGTGTTGTAATTAACAATGAGCTACAGAAATTAGAGCGATGGTGTGAGAATAATTTTATTTTTTTTTAACGTTTCTAAGTCGAACGCAATAGTGTTTGGATTTAGGAGTCAGCTTTTACCCATACTTTTTATAAATGGTCAACTTATTGCTATTGTTTCCCATTTTAAAGTATTGCGGATATATGTTGACAAAAAGTTTTAATTTCTTCAACATATTAATTTCCTAAATTCAAAAATAGTTTTCACATTACGGAGAATTCATACTTCATGTTACAGTTTACCAATTAAAATTAGAAAACAGATTGCGCACACACTTCCAATAGATTGCGCACACACTGCCAATAATTTTGTATGGGTTGAAAATATTTTCCGGAACAAGTGCTACTAATTGTGATAAATTGAGGAAATGTTTTAATAGAATTATTCGGTATGTGTACCGTTTACGCCCTAGGGAGCGCTTATCACGATATGTTTTTGAATTTTTAGGTTGCAGTTTTGATGATTTTGTTAGTGTAAAGCTTCTAACTCTGTTTTATAGAACAGTTAAGTTTGATACTCCTTCCTATCTTGCTAGAAAATTTACATTTAGTAATTCAACACGTACTTCTTCGCTTGAAAATCCAGTTAAGCAAAAATCGTTTTTGATTAGAGTTATGCTTTTATGGAATAGTGTTATACCATATCGAAATAGAAATTTTTCCTATTCTGTCAAATCATTCAAGAAAATAGTGATGGATCTTATTTAAAAATCTAAAAAAAAACCGTTGTTGACCACCAATTTTATAAAATTTTTGTTTATTTTTTTATTGTTCCTCATATTCGTGCTTAGGAATTTCAATTTTTTAAGATATGTTTTTTGAAATATTTAAAATGTATTATATTATGTTGTTATATTATATTAATATTATTATGTTATATTATAATATAATATATATTGTGTTAAGATTAAACTCAGTAATCAGTTTTTGGCCATTAGGCTTTTTGGTTACAAAAGGAAAATAAAATATAAAATATAAGTATAAATATTTTATAGATCTTCGTCATTGCATAAACATTGCCTAATATTTATTTGCAAAAATCAATTCTGGCCTTTTTTCAGACTCTTTTTAAAATATTCAAATATATAAAAAAGATTACACTATTTTCATATTTTTATGAAAAAAAAATACAAGACCATAAAAATTAAAAATTTTATAAATTATCAAACTCTTATCGATCGAAACATGTGTTTTCCAATTACATAAAATCGAAAATATACTGAAATATATAACGTTTTCACTTGCAACATAATTGATGCAAAAACAACTCTCGAAACATACACTCAGGGAACTGCTGCTGTAAATAGTTGTAGTTGTTTGAGTAGAGTAATAAAGTATCTTTATTTTTAAATGAAAAAGCAGCAGTCAAAGTATTTGGCAAACTTTTTTTCAGTGTACATTTGCAGCGGTCTTTTTATTCATAGTATTCTAAATGTGGTCCTTTATATCTGCATAATTTTGTATAAAAATATGCAAAGGAACGATGACTTTGATGTCTCGATTACAAATTACAAATGTTTGTCTTATCCAAAATAATTCACATATGCCATAACGCTGAATAATATCATTATTATTGAATATAATCATTATTATATAATTTGTATATGGCGCTTAAAGAAAAAAACACCATTTAAAAAAGTTTTTAAATAACAAGTATAAATATTTTTATATTATGATCTTATTTTTGAATTTGTTTTGTTAGTTTTGTTTCACCCTTATAATGTGTAAAAAAAAATTACGTATAAGGTGTAAGTGGGTCAATTTTGCCCAATAGTAATTTATTATAAAAACATTAAATTATGTATCATTTTTACAGTTTTCACATGAAATATTACATTTGAATGGCTTTTGCAAATGAAACTATTGCAGTTAGTACATTTATTTGAATATTTTTTCTACTGGATGAACGTTGGGGGCATATATAGCATCGGCCCCTCTTTAGAGCGCTTTTGTCAACCACTTTGTCCTCCTTCTGCAAACTTCGTACAGTCGACTTGGCAAAACTGCTTCTCGGCATTATGGAACGACGTAATATTTCATCATGGACAAGGGCATTTCCTAATTCTTCCAAAAAAAGACGACGTCGAAAGTGTTTTTGTTTGTTCCATTCAGCGTCAATGGCAGTATAGATAACAAAAGCATTATATGCGGAAATGTTCAACATGTTGTAAAATACGGATTGTGGCCACCTATTTGATCGACGCTTGCAAGTATAGTTGCGGACTAATTGATCAAGTGTATCTACGCCGGACTTCGTTCCGTTGTAAAAATGGATCATTTCGGGTTTCTTGGTATCAGAAACAATTTCACCGCTATGATGTAATGTACTCAATAAAATGACAGAACGATTCTTTTTTGACACATATGACACAATTGTGGTATTGTTGGCTACATCAAAAGGAATTGCGAGTAATGTTGTGGTTTTCCTTTTAGGTCGGCGAACTTAGGTGGAAGAAAGGTTTTGTTTTTCGAACGGTACTAACGACTGTTATCTTTCTTTGTAGCAGCTCAATTCCAAGTTCATGGGAAGTAAAAAAATTGTCACAGGTGACATTTCTACCTTTTAAATCCTTTACCAAATCCAAAACTACGCGACGTCCTTGATTTTTTTCTGGTTGGCAATTTCTGTCCTTACCTGTATAGACCTGCATTGACCATGCATAATTAGTGTCCGAATCGCAAAGAGCCCAAATTTTTAACCCATATTTGCCGGGTTTTGACGGTATAAATTGTTTAAAGGGAAATCTTCCTCAAAATGTAACTAATTGTTCATCAATTCTTACGCATGGACCAGGATTATACAGTTTCCGTAAATTATATTCCCATCGATACCAAAGGTTTCTTATTGGAGCAAGTTTATCACGAGCGCGTCTTTCAATTCTATCGGTTTTTTTATCAAAACGGATAACTCTTGTTATGTTGCTTTGAAAATAGGTCTTCCGTTTCGATCATTCCATACATTTTCCAAAGCTTCACCATGTGAACGAATTACACCAGCCAACAAAAGAATACCAAAATACGCCTTCATTGATATCTCGTCAACTGGCTTCCAGTTTTTACCATATACAGAAACTCCTAAATTACAAAAATAAATATGAAGCGCCTAAATTGTAAAAAACATACTCCAATATAAATTTATAATTTACCTTCTAAATTAGTCATATCTATGATAATTTTAACGATCTCCCTGGGCATAAGCAAATCGAAAGAGGATTCTATAGATGTCATTCTCGTAATTGCGTAAAGAGTTGGTCCAGGTTTAGTATCCATAATGTTTTCAGCTGCACGTCTTCCAGCATTATCTAAATTTGGAATCTGGTCTGTGCAAACGTATTTTCCGTCTTTAGAGATAAAATTCTCTGTGATTTCATTATCATTGGTTTCATCAATATCACTTTCACTAAAATCTGTTACATTTGGATTATATACGGAATCAATATCTGATATCACACCATCATCTTCATCTGTTGACAGATCATTAGCTATTTCATCATCTTCTAATTCACATAACAAATCATGAATTTCATTTCGTTCAATCGCGACATTTTTTTAATTTTTTTTACAACAACCGCACGCTTTGAAATTGTATTCAGACTAAAGTAATATTCATACTTGACTATGAATGTAAAAAATGATTTCCTTGAATTGAGTTACTATTTCTAAAATAACAGTAGTTTTTATGAAAAAAAAAATTCTTTGGAAAAAATTTGAACTGACTACTTAGTTTTATTCAAAAATTCGAAACTGCAAAGTGTATTTCATTCAAATTCAAATATTATATAATTTAAAATAAAATAAATGAATGTACAAGTAGAAATACATATAAACGTAAAAACTATCATGCAATTTGTATTGGGCAAATTTGACCCACTAACACCTTATACGGTACTTTTTTTATGCGGACGCTCTGTTAGGTGATAGGATTATTTCTTTTTTTGGATTCTATAAATCTTCTCGAATGATTAAAAGTCACGAAGTTTCAGAAAAATATATTAATAACTTTTTAAGATAAAGCAAAATAAAAGTGATTTTTTTGGTTTTGACCCACTTACACAGTATAAGGGTTAAACCTTTTATTTTAGTAAAATTAAATAGCAAATGCAACAAATATGCTGGTTTAACATGAAAAACTTTAAAATCTGTATGAATTTATAAAAATCGTTTATTTTCATGAGAAAACTGCACAACTGTTAACCATCCCAAATACCTGGGAAAATCGGTAGAACTGGCTATATGGTATCACTGGCTATGTATTAAAAAACGATAGGTCGCAAGTGCACATGTGTGCGTGCATTTCTACAACTAACGGTGGTTGATTTTTGTTTCATTTGTATCTGCTTTCTACACAAAAACCACAACAACAAGCGCTTGTTAAGTAATTTCTAGAAAAAAAAAAAACATTTTTATTTATGCTTTCTGGGACAGTATGTACTAGAAGCCGACGAAGATAGAAGCTAACAAAAAAAATTTGATGTTTTTTGTTTTTCTTATTAATATAATTTGTAAAATAATTAGGTAAGTTTTATAATAAAAAATAAATATATTTATGTGAGTATTATTAAATATTTTTTTTAGTCCTTTAATATGTTCATACAAATCTACATGACACTAATATAATATAAATAACAACACATACAACATTCACAGACGGACAAGAATGAGCAAGAAAAATAAAATAAAAAGTGAAATATAACAACGATATTAAGTGTATTTATATTGTGTTTTAAAATTGTGCAATTTATCCGAGAATAAAATTAAATAAAGAATATTTATAATTTGTGTTTATTAAATAAATTATTGTTAAAAGCGATAGTTACAAACATTTTACTAAAATTTAGTAGTGCCTATATTTTAATAATATTATTAAAATTTAGTAATATTTTTTGCTGATTTTAGCAAAATGGTTTTGAGTTGCAGTTTACAACAATTTTACTAAAAATTAGTAGCGGTTACTAATTTTTATTACTAATTTCATTGTACTATTTTTTTAAAATTTAGTAATTTGTCGCTATCTTTGGCACATAAATAGAAGAATACAGAATATTTTTTCTTAGTATAGGATCTTATTTAAAAAAGCAAGGCAAGTTTAAAATGGCACAAAAAAAAAGTTAAAAATGGTACACTCATAGAAACAAAGCTGTAAAAATGGCAAAAAAGCTAGTAAAAATTAATTAAAAATTACCTTGAGGAAAAAAATATGTAGACTCAAAATAGCAAACCGAAACTGTAATATTAACAAAATTTTTGCTATATATTTACCTCAAATTTAGTAGAATGCAAATAACAGTTTATTTTGCAAAAATTAACAGAAAATTTTGCTAAAATATTGCAGATTGCTGATTTCATAAGGGCAGACTTTTATTCGCATTAAATAAAAAACTAAAAAAAAGCTTTTAAAATATAAAATTTTTTAACGATTATTTTACCTACTAATAAATGTTTCGGCTTATTTTAGCAGATTATTTTGTTATTTTCATTTAACTAAAATTTACCTCACATATAACGTAAATTCAACCGATGAATTTTTGGTATTTTTATATTACTAATATTTCAGCAGTTTTTTCTGTAATGTCATTTATAACTAAATTTTAGTAGCTTTTTTTTGCTATTAGCACGAAGAATAACGAAAATGGCAAGAAAAAAAGGAAAGAAATGGAATGTCATTTCTAAATACACTAAAAATTATATTATTGTCACCTGCTTTAAATGTTGTTATGCGATTTTAATCATTCGATTTCTCTAAATCTTTAGAGGCGTTCAACTAGGGTTATCATTTATTCGAGATTTTATTTTGTTCGAATAAACGATCAAACGATTTATTTTTAAAAATTATTCGATTAATCGAACGAATGAAAATAATTTTAAAAATACATAAATAATTAAAGTATTTTACAATCATCTCAAAATTTTATGAATTTTGGGATAATTTTGAATACTTTACAAAGAGTATCTTAGTGGACAAACAATAATGAAACTTTTCAGTAAACTAATGAAACTTTCTTCACAACGTTAACGAAATTTTTCTTGAAATTAATGAAAAGCTTCATACTTTTTATGAAACTATTTTTTGATAAAAATTCTTCATTAACTGAAAATTACTTTTTATAAATTATATTTATATTTTTTCCAAAAATTTTATGGAAACTTGCATTAGTTTAATTAAAAATTTGTTGCTTCTATGCAAAAATGTATTAATATCGTGCAGAGAATTGTCTCAGTGTACAATAATACTAGTTCCCAAATGCAAAAATTTTCAAAAAATATCTCAATCCTACGCCATTTGATGAAAAAATTTCAGTTTTGAAAATCGTTAAAAAGTTAAATATATATCGGTATAGTTTTAGTATATCAAACTGTTAAAAACTTATTTTAGTTATCGTATAAATTACTTAAATTATAAATGGAATTCTAAGTTTAAGTAATAATGTGTTATCGTTATAAAACAGCAATATTTTAATCGATTTCCGCTTCGACTTTTCTTTATATAATCGGCACCAAACTGCTATTTAATGTTTTTATATATAAAGGAACCAAATAAGCCTATTCATGAAAAAAAGAATTCAATTTAATTTTTTTTTTTAATACCTCTAGTAGTACATACACAACGATCCAGCCTTGAAGAACACAAATCGACTGGTTTCTTAATACGATTTTGAAGCACCCAAATTTACATACTTATGTAAGAGGTTTCTTCACAAAAGCAGTGAATTAAACATGCATTATACAAATTTTAATGACACTATTAATATAATTTTATGTTAATTTAAACAATGCAAATTTAAATAGTTTTAATATAATTAAAATTTAATTATCTGCACGTGATTAAAGTGCGCGCACACGATCAACTACAACAGATAAACTTTACAAGAGGAAAATGTGTCGTTATATTAATATACCATACATGGAACTTTTCATTACCATTGAAATTTTATTATAAATCATTGAAACTAATGCAAATGTCATTACTTCACATAAGTGAAAGTTGTGCACTCGTTGTTGGACACTCTTTTAGAGTTGTAAATACCGCTGGTAAATTTTTTATTGTGAATGGAAACCATAAACAATAATATTTTAAATACTATTTAGTGAATGGAGCTAATTATCTCAATAAAAAATTTGTTGGTCCAACCTTTGTTAAATCAACGTAAGACTTCTGTTTTTTATCTATACAATTTAACTCATAACCAACTGGTAGTCAAAAAGTCACTTCCGAACTAGTTCCGCGAGTGCCACATTAGTATCAATTCTGCTTCCTGTTTTTCGTTTTTAAATTGTAATTTTTAAATTTGTTCAAAGTGGGGATTTCGCCTAAGCCCACTCTACACGGTGGGATATATCACAAAATGTGTCCGATTGCAATGAACATGCATAAATGGAATGGAAAAGAATTTAAAGATTTTCTTTTACAAATGTTGAGGTTAAGAAGAGGAAGAATAAAAGTTTTTCTCTAATAATTATAAACACTTTTTATGGACAGGCATCATCAGTGATTTTCAATTTAAATTGTATTATTATTTGTGTCTTATAATTGTCAGATTGTGGGCGTTATGGTGTAATGGTTAGCGCGTTGGACTATTACACAGATGGTCCCGGGTTCGATTCCTGGTGACGACAACATCAATTTAGAAAAATAATATGTATGAGTTTTCTATCACTTATATGCATCGCTGCGCCCACCTTCGGTGTTCTCCTAGCACTTAACCCCACTGAAGTAAAATAATGAATCAGGGCTATGAAACAAAAAGCTTCAATAAATTTGCCAACTCTACATCAGGTGGCGACCAACAACTGTTCTTAGACTTATCATCTCGCGAAATTACAGTGTTGCTATGTTTGAAGCCCTTCATCTTTCACCACCTTTCATCTCTCCACTATCCCCTTTCCAAAGAAAGCAACACATTAATTAATAGGAAGAATTTCCTGAGTGTTGCTTCTCTTTATAAAAAAAAAAAAAAAAAAAAAATATGATAAATTTTTCAATAACCTGCGGCTGTAAGAATCAAACTTGCGCTCATCTTATTCATTTTTTAGATTTTTGTTTATTTTTCTAATCTCCTCCGTCTCTATTTCACAATGTTACCAAATTGACGTATGGCTTTTACGTTCAGGGTTGACAACTTTTGCATTTTTAATTTTCTGTTAAGGAGTTATTAACACATCATACAAGTATTTGGTATCGTTGGAAAGAAAATTACCTGTAGATTACTACATATTTAAAAAGGGTAAAATTTAGCCCTCTTGGTTGAACAAAAACTTGGGTAATCCTAATAGGAAGGCACAAATTTTAGTTTTTGTTAAAATGTAAATTTTCACTATTCAATAAAATATTTATTAACAGACATAATCCAATGATTTTTTGGACTTTGATAGACTTTTAAGTCAAGAATGTGAAATTTTTGATTTTCTGAAAGCAATTAAACAATTCCCAAAAACAAAAATTTTAAAATAGGATTTTTTTTTTTTTTTTTTTGCTATAAATACGTTTAAAGCGGGGATCGAAAGACAGTTATCGAATAAATTAGGTATATGTTGGAGTATCTATATCAGTTTCCGCTACGTAATCGGAGACGTGCACAATTTTTAACAGTGGGTTCAAGTTGATATTTTCTTAAAAGTGTGGCAACTTTATAAGCGGCTGGTGGGAAAAGTATATACAAATCAAATTTTTTTTAACACAACTCGCTTTTATATGACAAGACTTTTCACTTTATATGTTCAGAAAGAAAATATTTATCTGGAGCTAAAAGACTGTTGGTGCTTTTTGGGAAAAAAATTTGCAAAAATTTGTTTTTTTTTAATTATTACTTTAAACGAATGTAGTTTTAGAGTGGAACAAGATATTGCAAGAATTTGTTTATGTTAAATCAAGAATTTATTTAGTTAAATAACCAATAGTTTAAAAAAGGAATTAGACCCGATTTCGTTACGCTATTCACAACAGACTGGACCTGAGTCGGACCATATTTGGAATTTCACATTTTTAAACAGGAATATCTCAGGAACTATTAGGGATAACTACCACATGAAATAACGTTTTTTGTTAGCCTCTACTAGCAGATTACAAATATGTTAATTTCATGAAAATCGGATTAGAAGCATGGGAGGCACACAAAATTGTAAATGCAAAAAGTTCTGTAGTTTGGGTGGTCTTATCGCCGCCCCGAAGTGTTTCAAAGGTTCAAAATCTTAAAAACTTAAGCTCGATATTACGTCACTTATGCCTGTTTTAATTTTATTGCAATTAGACCACTAAGTAAGAAATGGCCGAATTATTTCCAAGAATTTTGTGATATATCCCACTGTGCACTAATAGAAAAAATTAATACAAATTTTTGCTAAACTACTAAAAAAAAATTCAAAATCACGTTCCAGAAAAAACTACTAAAATTAGCTGATTTTTTGCTAAATATTAGTAAGATAAGAAAATCTAAAATAAATCTGTTGAATCAACAAATATTTTGTTATATTTCAGTTTAATTTTAGTTAAGTGAAAGTAACAAATTAATTTGCTAAAATCTGCCAAAAATTATTATTATATAAAAATCTGCCTTTCTCAAATCTATCTTCAATTTCTTAACAAAAATTTCTGTCGTTTTTAGCACAATATACTGTTATTAGTATTCTACTAAATTTAACATTTTTTGGTATTACAGTTTTTTTTTTGCTGTTTTTAGTCTACAAATATTTAGTAAACGATTTTGCTAATTTTAGCAGAGTAAATTGCTATTTTCAAACAATTAACCAACGAGAATATTACTAAAATTTTCTCAATATTTTGTCAATTCATAAAGTTTTTGACGTAATAAATATACATTCATAAAAAAAGTTAGTTCAAAAGTCTGTTGAGCTACTTTGTTCTGCTGTTATCGTTTAAATCAGTTATTTAACTAGAGTTATTAGCCATCTCAATTTACTTCAAGAACAAATTTCATCCGTATTTGAACTAATTTGTTGACCTTAAATTTAGTAATTCGTGATTCTAAATTTACTGATTTTTACAGTAAATTTAAACCAATTATTTTTGGGCCTCCAGGGTCAGTCTCACTTGTAGATGGCGTTATTTTCTCATATTTTTTATTTCATAATCATAAAGTAAGCTATATTTCGGAACTATGCGAGATAGAACAAAAAGGACCCAAAATCATTACACCGTACCTAATAAGTCGTATTTATTGACTACTTATATTCCCGGCTGTAAATATAGACCTGACTCTGGTCAGATCCGGAAAGATTTTTTTGCCAGAAATTTTCTATTGATTTAGGTTAAAAATTCTGTTGATTTATCTAAATTCTTAGTTTCCCAGCAAAACCACACATTACCAAATCATGGGTAAAGTAATGTATCGCCATACGGCCCCATGCATTACTTTACACATTACTTCACTGATGAATTTTACAGGCGATGAGCCTAAAAGTAATGGGTGGACTCATTACCTTGTAGGGGGTAAAGTAACTGGTTACTTATATGGTTACATGGTGGGAAAAAGTAATGTGTCTATAAAAAGATTTTCATAAAAAAAAATGCATAAAAAATTTTTTTACAGATATTTTTTTTTAATTAGTTTAATTTTTTTTTATTACATAAATAACGTGGTCATGTTGGGATTCGAACCTGGGGTCTCTGTTATATAACAATTAGTTAGGCGAGAAATCTAGCAACTATCGATACATATAATATGTTATTGCTTAAAATGTAAATGAGTTGTTGTGCTACGTGTTTTCGTTCGTGATATCAAAAATGTACACCTTACCCTCATGCTTACAAAAAATTGCAAAGTAATGTGTCTATAAATAGATTTTCAAAAATATATATTAATAATTACTTTACTTTTATAGTTCATGCATTATGTAATTGATGATCGGTAAATCATTATTTTATGTTTTGAAGTAATGTAAAATGTAATAAGCTATCATTACAAGGTAATACATGAGTGTTCAATTATCGGTAACTCATTACTTCTTGTTGGAAAATAATGATACAGGTAAGGAGTACACATTACAAGGTAATGCATTACTTTATTGCACCCATTACCAAAGTTTTGCTATGTTATTTAACTAGAACTGGCAACTTAAATTTAGTTCTTCTAAAATCTAGGTCACCTAAATTTAGTAGACTATGATTCTCAGCTTCATTGAAGATTCTGCTGGCGCAAATTCAGATATTATTTTCTGTTGTCTTAGCTGAAATTTTTTATGAGCGTAGTATTAATGAATCTTATGGCGTTTTCTTTTCTGACAAAAAAATGTTGCATTTTTATAAGTGACATTTAAATAATGTTGTCATAACCCTCTTAATATGTTGCCATATTCATAGTCACAATAAAACATGAATTTATCCAAAAAATGCTGCCCTGCTTTAGAACAGCTGATTTGTGTATAAAAGAAAACAAGTTGAAAAATAAAAAAGCGGCAAATTGCAAATTGGCATTCAAATTGTTTTTAATTAATTATTTTTTTTTTTATTTAAAATGGATTCAGGAATTGATGCAAGCACAATATTTCGCTCCTGCAGAACACATTTCCTCTTCATCTGATGATGAGGAAGAATCCATTAGTACCCCAACAACATTGTTTACGCATATCACTACAGCAGCTTTTTCCATTTTTAGCAATTTAAATGTATATTTTTTAAAATTATTATAATTTATAAAACAAAATTTGTTAATTTTCGTCTTTAAATATTTTTTTTTTTCAAAACAAAACTATAAAATCAGCTGTTTTATAGTGCAACATTTTCACCCCATCATTTTATAAAGGGTGAAAATGGCAACATTTTTGCATGTTAATAGGGCGACATATTTTTAAAAGAACATGATTCCTTTTTAAAGTGCTGTCAATTTTTTAGAAAAGAACACAAAAAATGCAATTTTTTAGAAAGGGCAAACAAAAGGTTACATTTTTTGCCAGAAAAGAAAACGCCATTACTGAATACCAGCAGTTTTAAATATACATAGTTTTTTAACTTTTTAAAAGAGACTAAAAAGTTAAATTAGTATATAACATTTCGGGATTCCCCAATACTGGGTATTAGTAAATAGGAGTACTCGTTTATGATACGTCATTTAAACTTGAAGGGCAAAAAAAACAAGCTTTAAAAGTGACATTCATTAGATAACCTTATGCTATTCATGAGTCAAAGTATTGACTTAAATTGCATGTATTTTTAAACTGCAAAAAATGCTTACCGCCTTTGTTCCGAAAAAAATAAATAGATTAAATAAATAAATCCATGGATAAACTCCGCTATTATGATGAATTATGTCAACAATATAAACTAGAAACTAAGGGAAGCACACTCAGGCGAGGCGTATGATTTATATGAATATAATTTATTTATAACAATTATACGCACTGGTGGTTTTTATGTGAGTATTTTTTTAGTTCTATCACTAAATTGATTTATAATTTCTGTATTTATACATCCACAGAATTACGTTGGTGAACTAAACTAAAATACACTTTAAATATTATTAATTACTGAACAAATGTGTTCACTGCTATTTCTTTAATTTAACTACACTCATAAAAAAACCCCGTACAAATAGTTGAAAATTCAGCAACTACAACAGAAAACAATTTAGATTAGATCAGAAGGCACTATGCACCGCGACCAATGTAGGTCTTTTGTGCTGCCTAAAGTTACCTACAGATTCAAGCTACCTATAAAGCCAATTATCCTATTAGGCAAAATGTTCGCGATGTCGGAAGGCGAAATGAAGCGATCACCTAGAAACCTAAGTCTACTATCACAAAGCCTGGGACATTCGCAGAGAACATGCTCCGAGGTCTCAGACACCATCTCACAAAACCTGCACATATCCGTGTCCGATTGACCCTTCCTGTGCAGATGGTATCTGAGATTACAGTGTCCAGTTAAATACGACGCCAGGGTCCTCAAACCCCCCCCCCCCCCTTTCAAGCGACAAGAGTCGCCTCGACCCCCTACTGGAAAAAGAGATCAATCTCTTAGCCTGACGCTGACCAGAAGAGTTTTCCCAGTAACCGGAGACAGAAAACAATACTTTTGCTTCTAATTTTTTACTTTTAAAGCCAGCAAATTTTGAATTTTTACATAATATTTTGATCCACGAAAAATTTTTTTTAGTAGCATGGAACTCTTGAGAAGAAGAAACAATAAAAATTTGTATGTTTCATATCCTAATTTTTCGGATAAATATCCATTTCAGAGTTCCCGTACCCCCTTCAAAAAATTTGAAAAATTTCTTTAAAATTTACAAAAATTGAGAATTTTGTATGTATTGTTGATCTTTTGAAATAGCATTTAATTTTGAATTGTCAGGTTTCAGATCATAATTAAATGTTAAAATTACAAATAGAAAATACAATAAAAAAAATTGTTAATAAATGTAAGAAAAGGTGAAAAAAATCTTGTGGGGATTAGCTCTAGAGGGAGTGTCGCACTTTCGACCTAAGCGACTAGGTCATCTTCAGCATCATTCTGATCCACTGACCCACAAGAAATTCAAGGTTTGATCAGGTATATATATCAACCAACCACAGAAAATCGATGATGTTAATTGATTACCCGAACAACATGACTTATTTTCGTCTTTTCTTAAAAGTTTAGCCAACATCTTTAGATCTTAAAGCTTTTTTATTTGGCAGGGTTGCCAGTCCAACTGATAATGTTAACATTGCTGGGAAAGAATTTTTTTTCTTATTTTATTTAAGAAGTTATCCCCCTCCAAAATCAAGGGCAGGATCCACCACTGCCTAGAAGAGAGTTTAATACATTTTTAATATTTTTTTAATTTGAATCAAAATTACGCATTGGAACTACTATTTTTAAAAAAAAAGTTTGGGAAGAAATAATATTGATATTTGAAAAATACACATTTACAATGTAACTAGGGTTTGGGAATTGCCGGACTTTTTTATTTTCCGGGATTTTCGGGTGAAGTTACAAAGTTCCAAGGAAATTCATTTTTTTTTTTTAAATATGTAATTTGGGTAAAAGAAATTATTTTTTTTTTGCAAAAAGTGAGTTTTTGTTTAATAATTCGTGATTCTAAGTATGTATTCAATTTGTGCATTGAAAACTAAAAATAAAAAACTAAAACATATAAAGGTAATTTCTTCCTTAAACAAAATCTCTTGATTTGTTTTTGATTTTTGGAATTGCCCCTGTATTGTCAATAGCATTTTTTAGTTTCATTTTGAAAGATTCATCGACTTGGGTTTCAGATATACATATCATTGTCACTGCTAGAGATTTCAGAAATGGATTGATCAAACAGGAGTTTTTAAATTCAGCATACAATAAAAAATAACTTTTTTATCTTTCCGAATTCTCATTAAGTTCATCTGGTGTTTTAAAATTATTAATTCTAACATTTGGTTAACTTTTTAATTAATTGGCTCATTGCTGAGTCCTCAGATTTGAATGAAACTAGTATATGCTGTAAAGGGCAAAAAAGTATTAGATACATATTTTCTTTTTTAGGTGCGCAATCTCCAGTTTAGGGGTTAACATTTACCCAATTGAAAAGGGTTCGCCATCTAACGTTTTTTTTTTAACTAGTGCTTATTTCGTGAATGGTAACACTTAGCTCATGTCTGATTTGACAGATAATTAGTTTTATCCTTCCGCTGAACGAATATGGTTGTGTATACGCTTGAACAACGCTTCGCTAAGTGGGCCTGCGTCCGACTTACTGAAGATGCTGATTTTGCCAAAAAAATCATCTTTTCAGATGAAGCTCATTTTGATCTTGGCGGGTATGTATGTTCACAAAAATTTAAGAGGAGGATATTGGCAACATTTGGTTTCAACAGGACATCGCTACGTGCCACACAGCCGAAGCTACACTCGATGTTTTGCGCCCTGTTTTTGAAGATCGCATTATCAGCCGCAGAGCTGATGTCGTTTGGCCACCTCGGAGCTGCGATTTGACACCGTTGGACTATTATTTGTGGGGTTCCGTCAAAGATAAGTGTTACGCCAACAAGCCAGAGACAATTGACGTTTTAAAGGACAATATTCGTGAAGCCATTGGTGAAATACAGCTGCACACAATCGATAATGTGCTTAAAAATTGGACCGATCGTGTAGGCTACTGCATGGCCAGCCGAGGCAGCCATTGGAATGAAATTATTTTCCATTATTAACCGGAAGGATTGTACTTTCAAATAAAAAAAGAAATTTGAGAAAATATTGAGTAGTTTTTTTTTATAGCATTTTCAAAAAAAAAAAGTTATTTGGTGGACCCTTTATAAGTTAAGGTACTTTATTGCAGCATGACACAAGTCTTTGTCAGTACTGCAATGAAAACGATTTTGAAATTAAATTTGTAGCAGACGCTACGTTGCATATTTTTATTTAAATTCCGTTCACATGAAATGTGACTCCCTTTTGCTGATAAGCATAATTGCCCGTTTTATAATGAAGTGAATGATTTCTTTTAGTTAGTTCAATTTAAATAAAATAACCTGACGGAACCTTAAAAATAAAGTGGCTTGCATAGCAAGAAAAAAATATATAAAATTTGTATTTTAATTTTGTCGGGATTGGGCAGAAAATAATTTATATAAGTTATAATAGCCAATTGTCAATAAGCCAATTGGGTATTAAATTAGAGATATTTTGAGGATGCATCCACTTGAATTTAGAACATCTCCGTGCATATCCGAACATTTTTGTGATTTAAAAAACAATTTGTTCTAATATCACATTTGTATGAGAAGTTTTTATTTGTTTGAGTTCAAATTAACATATAATAACCCAAGAAACTTTTTTAGAACAAATTACCTCTGAGCACTCGTTTACCACCGGTTTCATTGAACCGGTTCTAAAACAGGTTCCTAGGAGTCAAAATGTTAGTTTCCGCTGTCCTAGAACCAGTTATAAATATAACTGGTTCCTGAACCGGTTCTAAAGCAAAATGTTCTTGTTTGGAGGTAAAGAACCTGTTGCAAATATGACAAACTTCATACAAAAAGAATCGGTTGTAGAACCGAAATAGTATAAGTTCCTCTGCAACAAGTTATTTGAATTTTACTATTTTACTGGGAACGATTATTAAATTTAATCGAGGTGGTGCCTTTTCAATTTTCATAACCGTTTGGCTTTAAAATGACCTTTTCCGAAGAGCTTTTATAACCCATATTATAGATATTTCAAATAAGTACCAGCCCTGGGACCACATTATACACACAGAAGAATATAATATAAAATTAAGCAGAAACAGCATTAAATTAAATAGAAACATCTATTAAATCAAACAAATGTTGTTTTATTTTTAATGTAAATATGTTCCTACTTATTTTTGAAATGCATTCTTTAATATTTAAATGTGATAAAATTTGTTTTAAACAAAATCATATTTACTTTAAAAAGATTCAAACTTAATTTAAAAATATTCGATATAGATATAAGATGTTAATTTAAATATGATATTATTATAGATTTAACTACGATTTTTTTCTCTGTGTAGGCAACAGTTTTGCTTTCTCGAGTACTTTAATACTGCATACAAAAAGTCTGAGTTTCCTAAAATTTTAAAGATGTTTTCATACTAAAGTTTTGTAATTTATTACCCCTTTTTAACCCCTTAAAAAAATACATGTCTATTATTTTTTAACCCTCAACAACATATCCAAGTTTCATTGAAATCTGTGGATTTAGCACTGTGTAGTTTCTTTATTAGAAATTTTTTTTATATTATGTTTTAATAAACAAAAGCTGATCAAAAAACATATTTACAACAGCTTTAGCAACTAAGAGATTATAATCTCATCGACTAAGTGCTTCAACTGCGTCTTTTATAGGACTCAAAACTTACACTAACATCTCCAGGACAGGGACATGTTGATTAGTCCATAAATTTACTTATTACTAATTACTAGTTTTTCTTGCTTTTAAAAATTAATAAATCATACCCAAGTAAAAAAGTTTTGACATAGTTATATATTACTTTATACAGTTATTTATTTATAATGATATATTGCAAAATATATGTTTACATAAATTCATATAAAATTATATCTCACATATATAATTATATATCGATCTACATATATGATTACATGTTTCGCATGTAATTATATATATTTGTATACGATTGTATCTCATTGGATTCAAATGTATCCCAATATATATAATTTGATTGTGGATTTGGACAAAATTTAGATACAATTGTATCAAACTATATCTAATTTCGATTGTGAAAGGCGTGGTAGAGAAGAATGAGTGTATTTTCTAAAAATCATAACTACATTGTAAATTTTCAATTTTCTGAATCAGACTGCGCAGTTTCTGGTATTGAACCTTTGTCAGTGACCCTGTTTTTTTTTTTTTTTTTTTTTTTTAATGTAATATTTTTTATGTTTTTATTTGTTCGATTGCGTCTATATGAAATTTTCTGTGCAATCACTAACCGAGGTATAGATAAAATGATTTCTAATGCCACATCCACTCGCTGTCCACTGTTTTCCCATATGTTGTAAGTGATGCCACATTCAATTAGACCTACACTCACAATATATTTTCAGTAAAGACTACTGATCATACACATTAAATTAATTGAAAATCAGTTAAAAAAGGACTACATAATTTTCGTTTAAACAATTATATTTTTTAGTTTATTTTCAACTGTTTAGAAATTAATTGACAAAATCCATAAAAACAATAGATTGTTTTCGTTTATTTAAATACTCAATGTAATATTACAACTTTTTGTTTTAAATAGAAAATTTTAACTGAATATTTTAACTATTACCGAAAGTCCGTTTTTTTTTTTTGTTTATTGAATAACAGACAGAAAGATAAAAATATATATTTCTTTGGTAATTTAACTAAATATTCCATTGAAACAACTTTACCGATTAAATTTTTAAATAACTGTTTAACTTTTACGGAAAAGTTCTTGTGAGTGTAGTTGTATCAAATTATGTCTAATTGTATCAGATTAGATCTAATATGATGCAATTAGATGTTACCATTTTTCGGATATAATTATATGTAAAACGAAAATTTTTTTTACATGGGTAGCCAATTAAAATTAAAAATGCTGGTTGAATAAAATATTACTGCATTGATTAATTATATAAAATTTGTCCCATTTTCCCGGGAATTTTTGAACATTTTTCCGGGAATTCACTACTCAATTTTTCCGAAAATTTTCTCCAGAGAATTCGCGGAATGTAACTTAAGTTTTAGAGTTCAAAATGCTATCATTTTGGATCTACTAGGAATTTCAATCTGTGATTTTAGCATAATATTTTTATGAAAATTATATGCTATTATGCTCGATATCGTGGAAACTTTGACCGAGATTTTCTTAAATACTTACCATTTCCATAATTAACATCAAAATAAATCATCATATATTTTTGAATGGTAAGAAATTCATATATCTTTTTTTAAAATTGTTTTTATATTGTTTTTATTAAAAATTGTTAAACAAATACAAATTATGTTTATTACTTTCTTTTCGTTTGTTGTTGATGTTAATGATGCTTTTCAATGCTTTATTCTCATTACAAAAAGCGTTTTGGAATTATTGAATTGAATTTTAAAATAATAAATTATAAAATGTGTTAATATATTTGTTTTATTTTTTTTATATAAAAAAGAATTGACAAAATAATTTATTTAAATATAACTGTCGATAACAACTTATTGTGTATTATTTTATTTTTTTTTTTTATTTTCATAAAAGTTTTAATGATAAATCTTTGGTATTTTTAATAATTTTTTGTAGTTCATATAAAAAATGCGAGTGCTTTTTAGAAAATTAAATAAATCATTTTCATTGAATTAAATATTATAAAAATCAATATATAAAACAAAGAAAATCCAACCTACATTGCGAGTATATTCATAAGAAATGAATATTTTGTATGGGAGTCATTCCATGTCAAACCGAACGATTTTTTAGTTATATCACGAATTTTATTTGCTTTGAAATTTGACCGAAGTACAGTGGGGAGTTCTTGTGAGTACATGCAAGTACTTTTTGTACCTAAAAATTCAGGCCGAAAAATATTTGGAACTACAACTAAACCATACACTTACAATATTTTGTCGTTGAAATCTTATGAATATTTGAACCACATTTCTAAAGAAGCTACCAATCAGTCTGTGTGAAAATGAGCATCCTCGCTTCCGTCGTTATTGCATTTTATTTTTACCCATTTCCACATTTTATTTTCATCCATAGTAAAAAAAAATACCAAAAATATGCTAAAAAAGAGTCAACTTCAAAAGCCTATAAAAACGAAACAAGAGCAAAGATTTCAAAACCCATTGGGGGTTTTAGTCTACTAATGGTCTACTTTCATTTTCCGTTGGAATGACCCGAAATTTGTTGCACAGTGTTTTAAAACAATTCAAAAATTACCTCAAAATCGGTAAAAATAAAAGATTTGGTTTTATTTCTACTATCAAAAATAAACTAACAAATATAAAACTCACAAATCCGTAAAAATAAACGTTTTTTTTTATTTTAACTATCAAAAATTAACTCCCAAGTTATTAAAAACAGCAGTTTTTCTATAATTTTTACTATCATTAACTTTTTGGCTCAAATAAAGAGTTTTTTATAAAAAGAAAAGTTTAATTGAAAATAAAAATAATACAGAAAAACAGTATTTATATGTAGTTTGTTTTTCAGTAAATAGTAATATAAAAACAAATTTTACTGACTAATTTTTAAATAAACTACAACCAGTTACTGTTAAAATATTGTGAGTGTACTTTTCTAAAGGTATAAGGTACGCTGAATCTGCTCTCAGAATCACACTCCGACTTCAGGCATTCAAACTACACTCAAAAAAGCCAGTATAGTCAGAAACATTTCTGCTAGGTGGATAATTGCAGAAAAATTGCTAATATCAGCAAAAAACAATTTGTAAATTCAACAAAAATTTTGCTAAATTTAGCAAGTTTTTTGCTTATATTAGCAATTTTACTGCAAGGATCCTCCCAGCAAACATGTTGCTGACTTTACTGACTTTTTGTTTTGAGTGTATATTAACAGGAAAAGCGGCGATTTTGATGAAAAATGCTCCGATTTTCCATTTTGCGATTTTTGAATTTTTTAAATAACTTATTTCCTCTTTAAAATATCGTCTACTGAAATTCAGATTGTAACAGCAATTTTAAAATCCCGCAAAATAAAATTGTAAAAAAAAAAATTTAAATTATAAGTTATGCTGACAATAATTCTAAGAAAAAAAACAAGTTTTCTAAAGAATTCAAAAATCGAAAAAAGGGTAAGAGTAGCGTATTCAGATGCCGTTACCAGTATTATGAAAAACATATTTTCCGCAAGGTGAAAAATCAGGGCATTTTTATCAAAATCGAGGCTTTTCCTGGTAATTTAGCTCGAACGTCTCATGTCGGAGTGTGCTTCTGAGACTAGAGTTGGATTCCGCGTACATTATACCTTTAGAAGAGTGTGATTTAGTTCCAGTATTCAATAATTTTCGGCCTGAATCTTTTGGTACAAAAAGTACTTGCATGTACTTAGAAGAGCTCCCCGCTGTATTCTTATTTCAAAAATATTTGACATGTATTTTTGGAAAAAATTAAAAAATTGTGTTTAAAAATTAAGAAAAAAAAGGAATGATAAATATTCCGACATGTCGATAATTAAACTGAGGTATTTTTTAAAAACTAGTTGGACGATTTTAATGGTTTAAAGTTTTTTTAAATGTTCACTACACTCAGGGGAAAAGTTTTATCATATTTATGAAACAGTTTCATTGCATGAAAATCTCTGAAACATTGTTATATATATGAAGTTTTCATAAATATGATGAAATTTTTCATGAATATTTATGAAACATTCTTCATATCTTCTTCATCACTTCATAGAAAAATATCATCAATATATTTTTATGATAATGGTCCATATCACAAACACCGAAAAATATTGGGGAAACCTGAACAAATTTTTAAGTCTAGTGGTGTGCTAACACACTTCGGAATAAAAATTTAACCAGATCCGGATAGAATTCCGAAACGTATCACCTTAACAATGTTTTTATGAAAAAGTTTTATACTTCAAATTTTTGATATTTTAAGTATAAAAATCGTCAAAACAGGCGTCACGCAAGCAAAAGAATATTTTTCAAAACATTCATGCTACCCTTTAGTGTAGATGCTAATATATTATTTTTATTTTTAGGTTAGGTCGAAATTGGTAAAAAAGTGAAACGCAATTTAAAAAATAGAAAAAAAAAACTTTCTAAATGTGGCAACATTGATATTTAAACACACTTAGAAAGAGTGCAATGCAAGACCATTATATAAGCAATCATCCGTTAAAGTCGGCCTACTAGTTTTAAAATACATCATTTTTAATGTCGTCATCTCGGAAAATGTTTAATGTTTTTTTTTTTGAGTTTTGAAGCATAAATAATCTCAATTTAAATATAATTTTTTTTGACCTTTTTGTTGTAATTTTAGTAAATGAACATTTAACATCGAGCTTAAGGAGGGACAGGACATTGGCCGTTTTTTGAAATCGACTTTTTTATAATTTCTTAAGATTCTAAGAAAAAAAAATCTCATGTAAAAATTCCTACGTGTGCAAAAGTTACAGCCGGATTAGTGAGAGCGCATTTTTAATTTTTGCGCTACCTAAGTACGGCAGCTGGTATATACTTGTTTTACTTGCTACCATGCTAGTCGTTTGAAATGCGCCAGAGTGAAGGCATATGAAGCTTCAAAAGAAGCCCAAATTGCTAAACGATTGCAAAAAACTGTAAGAAACAGCACAACACAAGATAACGAAGGCATACAGTACGAAGCAGGCATGGCAGATTGAAGGTAACCTTTTTTTCTTTGTTCACAAACTTTGAACGCGTTTATCGAAACCATGATTTTCGTACTGGTTGCGGCACTAGCGGGTTCGTTTTTTGACGATTTTTTTTTTTTTGTATTTTTTTAAACTTGATTCGCTATCGTATGACACGAACTTTTTTTTTTAATTTTTTTTTCGATTTTTTATGAATTTTTAAAGTCAATATTTTTTCGAAAAACACACTTTTAAATTTGGAACATCACCAAAAATTGAAACAAAAAAATTTTTTAAAAACGATAACCATACGATAACCAATTTTGTTAAGATTTAAAAAAGTAATTTTTTTCCAGATTGGACAATTTTTGCGACTTCCAGCGCTGCAACCACGAGGCCCCGTTTTTACTCTGCCGCCAGTTTGGAGCTCTATAAATCCATGTTGGAGTGAAAAATATATATTTTTTTGAATTTTTTTTCTTGTAATTTGTTCAATTCTCTACAATAATAAAAAAAATAAAAAAATTTTGGAAAAATGTTTGTTTTTGACTGAGTTATGAATTTTTAAAAAAAGGTCTGCCGCGAATGTATTGCCCCCCACTAAATATTCATTTACTAAAAAACAAAACATAAATAACAACTTTATAAAAGTTTTACATTTTTTCTAAAAATATGTATCAAATATTTTTTGAAATAAGAATTCATCTGCCAAATTTCAAAGCAAACAAATATCGTGATGTAAAAAATCGTACGGCCTGACCTGGATTGGCTCATGTACAGTGACTCAAACTGAAAATCGGACAAAATATATTGTATTTTTCAATAAAAGAAGTAGCATTGATAGCAAAATTTCTTCTGGTTGGTACATACATGTTTTCTAGGCCATGTAATTGCGTTAAAAACCTAGCAGGTTTTCGCTGCGTTTAACATAAAAAGTTTTATAGAAATGAAAATAGTCCACTTTAAAAGTCAAACGGAAAATCGGACAAATAATAATTTGTTAATAATACAGCGCTACAAAACTGAACCCTAAAATCGAAAACAAGAGTATCAAAAATGTATCCTAAATATTTCGGCAACGCTAATTTTAATAGCGTACACATTTTTTTTGCACTTATGCGCCAGATTTTTCCCAAATTTGTATTATTTATTCATAAAATTTTAAAAATCAAAAATTTTATCTTAGTTTTTATGGCAAATACAAAAAAGACCCTTATTTACATTCGGGTATCAAATTTGGTTAATAAATGTGCAGCATTAACAAATCCGTGTTTTTTGAAGTTTTTACTATATTTTACCATTTTTGCACATTTGCAATCGATCGAAGCATATTTGTACATATACAATACAATTCTGGCCAATTATTTCGTGTAAAAAAGAAAACAGAAGCAAGTGTGGTTTATGGGAAAACGCGAAATGTGCCTAAAAAGTATATGACAGCCTAGCGAAAAAGGACGAATTATCCATCATCTTTTAATATGTAAACAGCTTAAAAAAATGATGTACCAAAATTCAGTCAAAAAAGTAAATATTGCTCCCGGCTCTATGCAATAAGTCCCAGGTGCAAAAAGTCCCAGTGCAAAAGCTCCCAATGAAATAAATTATAAAAAAAATAAAATAAGTCCCGTCTCGAAAAAGTGAAATAAACTCTAAAAAAATTAAATAATTTGAAAAACAAAAATGAAACAAATCCTAGGTTTTGGTTGTTATTTCATCATGAAATAATTTTCAAAGAATAAAAATGAAATAACTCCCAAAACTTGTCCATGCAATACAAATGAAGTAAGGGCGTAGCGATATATTATTCCCCAAAGTCGTATTGAACAAAAACCAAAATGACATATTGCCCAAATCTCCGAATATCCCCCAAAATTGTGGATGTTAATATGTTATAACGACCAAATCAATAACAGAAAATCCAAAACTTTTTTTTTGGGTGCTATGGCATTTTATTTTGAAAAAACTTTTTTTTTTTGGGCGCTATGACGGTTAAAAAAATAAAGTTATTGCTCAAAATCATAATTTTTTTTTTTTAAATGTCATAAGACATAATGTCTTTTGTGTCGCACGCAGAAAAAACTTTATTTCGCGAAGCCGCCTGCCGCGTTCTACGGGGGAAAAACCCCTACGAGCGGCCGAAGGCCGCCACCCAGAAGAACTTGTTTTTCAAATCAGATGTCGAATCCGTTGAAATCTTATATTTTTAAGACATCAAGTGACCTGTCATAACTTTTTATGTCCCAAAATACTAACCCACACCAAGATTTATTGTTTTTTAATGATTATTTTTTAAAAAGTCTATTTTATTAAAAATATTATGTATATATTAGTGTCTAAACGTTAAATAAACAGAAGGCCAATGCTCTACTCTTTTATTTAAAATAAAAAACAATCAATTAGCTGTTTAAATGACAAAGCTATGACTGGTTTTTTTCCTCAGTAGAACGCGACAGGCGGCTACGCGAAATAAAGTTTTTTCTGCGTGCGACACAAAAAAATTAAATTGAAGCAATTTTTTTAAGTTTCTTTAAAACTCTTTTGTTTGATTTCATGAATTAGACTTGACATTTAAGGTCTTATGACATTTAAAAAAATAAAAAATTATGATTTTGGAAAATAATTTCTTTTTTACAGTCATAGCGCCCAAATTTATTTTGGCCAAACAAAAAACCGTCATAGCGCCCAACAAAAAATGTTATTTCGTCCAAATCAATGTCGTATTGCCCAAAAACAAGAAAATTTTTACAACAATTTACATATAATTTTTTTGGGCGCTATGTTCCACGCTAAGTTCTATTGGGACTTATTTCATTTCGGAATTACTGCATTATGAAATAACACCTAATAACAAAAATGAAATAACTTCTAAAAAAATGAAATAACTGCAAAAGAACTGGGTATTATTTCATTTGAAATTACTCCCAAATTTGTATGAAAAATTTTTGGGACTTATTTCATTTTTTTTTTTTTTTTGGACTTTTTTCACCTATGAGTTATTGCACAGAGCCATTACTCGCCAAAGCTTTTAAGTATAGTCTATCTAGCCATGTCCATCGTTTTTTTGAATTTATAAACCTTGAGAAATAAGATGCATCTAATTTCGGTTTCAACTGGTTTTGAAAATTTGTTAAGTGTGTCGGTCATATAGAAAATGTTAAAAAATAACATGAAAAATACTACAAATGACTAATTGTTGGTCTAACCGGAGAATAATTTATACTATAAGATTATACTCGAATGTATATATATTGCATAAGAATAAATTCTTAAATAACATTTGTGAAATACCGTGTAGCTCATAGAAATTTTTGCAGTTTTTGAAGACATGGGGTTTTTGTTATATATTTCATAGAATACTTTTCACAAAAACACTTATTTCTTTGTCAGAATAATGTCCGTTTCTTGAAATAAGGCCGTAAAATCCGTGTCTATGAATTGTACTAATACATAATCACATCCTTGTGCAACTTTTTCCACATTTTTCTTCACATCAAGGACTGTGTACCTATTAAAATTGTATTTAAAATTTAGTTTTTGTTCTTGAAATTTGTTACTCGAAATTCAACTTAATGCTTTTCATAAACAGTAAATTGATTTAATTTTACCTTTAATTAACTATATTGAATTGAATTTTTACCCTGATGTGCTTATTTTATGCGCGATTTTTATATTCTCACTTTACGGACGTAACCCATTCTTAGTGATACTGATTACTTTTTTACTCATATCAATAAAATGCAACAAATTACCCACAAATTATTATTTGTTCGATTTTCAGTTTGACTTTGAAATTGGACTTTTTTCATTTCTTTCTTTCGAGATTTTATATTATACGCAGCGAAAACGTGTTAGATTTTTGGCGCAATTATAAATACATGATCTAGAAAACCAAAATAAAATTTCAATAAAATAATCCTTTCAATATCTTTTTTTAGAAAAATACAGTCCGATTTTCCGTTTGAGTCACTGTATGTAATAATTTAAAAAAAAAATCGGTTATCATTTCGTTAACTACTTTCAAGCTTTTAAGAATTTTGTATGTAGACACAGATAGAAATTTGAATATAATTATTTTGATTCATTTCATTCAACTCGTTCCTCCGTTTATTCATATTTTTCAAAAAAGCGCTTTTTTAAATCCGGCGGATAAGTTACGTAAATATAATGTTCATTGTGCCCAACTTCATTTTGTATGATTTCATGGGATGATGAGGAGGCTCGTAACGATTGCTGAGAACCGCTAACATAACGTTGTCGCGGCTCCAGTGGTCGCGGTATGGTATTATAATGTTTTACCCCACCACCAGCCGACGAGCCATAGTGTGCAGCTGGCAAAGTGTTATCACAATCCATTTGTGCCGAATGATGACTGAGGGCTCCGGTGGAGCCGGAATTTGGTCCATGTGTATTAATGCCACTTGTTACCACCGAAGTGGCTAAGGGTCTACTTATATAGTCGCGTCGGTCTAAAATGTCCTGTTGGTAGGCCAGATTCGTCTGCTGATGACGTAGCGGAGTCTGTCCTGCTCCTGCCCCCATGGCCACGCCACCGGTCATTGTAATCGTGGGTGTACCCGGCAGACGCTGATCTCCTATGTAACGTCTTGGACTGTGCCGATAATCGTATTGCACTGGTTCTGGGTATATATCGTGTTGCATTGCTTGTTGGTGCTGCTGCTGATGATGATGCAGTTCTGCCTGCTGTTGCTGATGCTGCTGGTGTTGCTGTTGTTGTTGTGCTGCTGCTGCCTGTTGCTGATAATAATATTGGGTGCTGGTCTGAGGCTCGACGTTGGTCATACCATGATGTATGCCGGTGGTAGGGTAATCTTGAAAATGATAGTGATCTTGGTGCATAGCCTGTTGTTGATGGTGAAGTTGCTGTTGTTGTTGGTGCTGCTGTTGATGGTAATGCTGGTGCGTGGGTATATACAAATGTTGATGATTTGTTGTGGCATTGATTGTCGTCTCTTCGGAGCTGTAACAAATAACTTGGGTTTAATCGAAATTATCTTAAACAAATCGTTTAGGAGAAAATTCATTTTAAGTCTACGAGGGCAGTTTGAAAAGTGTTTAGATAAAAACTAGATTTAAAAACTCTCTGAGTGTGTATTGGGGGGCCAGAGTGACAGATTTTTGGCTAAAACTACAAAATTTTCAATTATTTTTCAGAATTTATCAATTGTTTTTCAAATTGATAAATTTCTTTTCTTTTTTTTGTTATTGTTATTGTTATTCAAAAATTGCACCAGTCGAGTAAAAAAAAAATATATATATTTATAGTATTATGTTTTTAAATCGTAAAATGTATTATAATATATGATTATATATGGTGTCATGCATAGTCAATATATTATTATAATTTGACTTTTATAAAATAAGATATTAAGCATATATGATATAGATAATAATATATGACAGATCTATTGTCATATATAATGATACATTTTCATATATAACCTAATATCAAATATGGAGCAATATATGCTACATAATTTAAGATATAATAATATATTATGTCTTATAAAAAATATGTTTTTGTGTGATATATTTATATATGACATTAAATTATCTGAGATATAAGTATGTAAGATTCCATATATGACACAAGATTAACAATAATGTTCGAGATATAATTGTATGTGGTCCAACATGAATAATATTTTCTATGTGTATAATTAGATATTATTGTATATAACCCCATACATAATTATATATTCTTAGATCAATTTCACATTTGTGGCTTTAAAGCCTATTTAAGTCAAAAATATCAGTAGATTATATCTATTAATACATATTTTATTTAATAGTGAACATTCACATTTTAACAAAAGCCGCCATTTTAACTTTCCTGTTTGGATTTCCCAAGACCTAAGCTTTCTTAAAAATCAAAAAATTTCCCCTTTTTAGAATTTTTTTTTAGTTTTTTTTTATTTTTTTAAAAAGGTTGAAGAAACAGCCATCGAAAACATTGTTGACGAAATTGTCTAACTACCATAGGTAATTAGTTATATGTATCTGAAAAAAGGGCAGTTTGACGAAAATGTCAACAAGAAAAGAAAACCAACAGCAATAGGTGAATCAGAATAGATGAATACATAAAAAATGAGTTTGCCCTTTAGCCATTAACAATAAGTCAGTGTACCAATTTGTATCAAAATATCTCAATATTTGCAACAAGTAACTTCGGAATACCAATTACATTGTATAAAAATAGAGAAAATCCTGAATTTGGATACTTTTACAATAGGGTGGGGCGATTAGTATGGAAGGAAAAAAATCTTAATGGGCGCTTCGCGTTTCTGATTCTTGGGATTGTACTGAGCAAAAAAGTCCACTAGACCATACGTCTACGGGGAAAATCGAGCTTCCATATTTTGACTTTACGGCAAAAAAGCCCTATTTTGAAATTAAAAATTAACCCCTTAAACCCCACCCAAAAATATGATTGATGCATTAATCTGCTAGAGAATCTTCCAAAGAAAATCTGGAAGCTCGATTTTCACCGTAGACATATGGTCTAGTGGACTTTTTTGCTCAGTACAATCCCAAGAATAAGAAACGCGAAGCGCCATTAAGATGTTCAAATCGCCCCACCCTATTTTACATATGTATATGGCCATAACCTTGGATTGCCTCGGAAATGACTCATTTTTTTGGTTAAAGTACAACGTTTTTCATATTTTTAATGCAAGACAAATGTCTTATATATTTTTCCATGGATTTGCTTCGGAATGACTCTTTTTCTTGGTTGAAGTACAAATTTTTCCATAGTTTTCATTGCAAGATAAATGTATTATACATTTTTTTTCAAAATGTTTCATTTTTAATTTTTGTCAAAAAAAAATATATTTTTCCGTTTCATTTCGACCTATAGGTCCAAACTTACTAAAGCGATTTAAAAACAGTATTCCAAGGATTTGTTGGACATTAAATCGTATTTATTATGCAATTTGACTGGAAAAAGCAGCTTGATCGTAAATCCAGATATGGGCAAAATGGTCAAATTACTCAAAAATTAAAAAAAATACACATACAAGAAAATTTCGACATTTTCCAACTGAATTTTAATTACTACGACTGAAGTCGATTGGTACTACTAAATATTGGTCTTTACAACAAAATTCCTTTAATATAACTGAATTATAGTTGCAACCTATAAAATATTCAGTAAACCCAATTAAATATGGTTGTAGTAACCGAATTTATTGGTTGTAGCCACCAAAATACACTTTTCAATTTGGTTGGCACTTTATTTTTCTGTGTGTATAAAATAAAAAATATAAGACAAAAAAATTGGTCTACAATAAAAAATATTTCAAAAACTTCTCCACAAAGAAATTATTTAATGCACCCAGAAAACACACTCGTATTTGTAGCCAATGGAATAGTTCGGTTGTAGCCATCGATTATTTTGGTAGTTATCATCGTATTTGTGTTTCGGCAATCGAAATTCCATTGTCGTGCCGGAATTTTATTTTGTTTCAATTGAACGATTGCTATCACAACTATCAAAATTCAGAGCAACTACCGAAGCATTCGATTGGAAAAACAAATACGGTTGCTACTATCAAGTCTGTTTTCTGGGTGTGCTATTTTCGGTTGTAGGTCGCATGTTTGTCGCATTTTTTCTGTAAACTAATTTTATCATTTGTATTTTAGAGATTTTAGATATTATCAATTCAATGTCAAAAGTTTTTTGAAAGAAATTACCAATTCTATTTCAGAAATGGTTAATTGTATTTCTGAAAAACGATAGATAACAGTTCATGAGAATAAGGACGAAAAGACCACTTTTTCGCAAACACGTTTTTTTGCATAAATGCATTTTATTAGCAGAGCCCTACAATCATATGCAGAAATTTAGGGGACATTTTGACTTTTAAGGCTAAAAAAATTACTTTTAAAGTGCAATAATTCGTATATTTTAATATTTTTGTTTAAATTGGGAGTGAACTAAAGCACAATTTTGATTAAATACAACACAAAAACATACAAAAATTTTACTTTCGGTAACAATGTGTTAAAAGAACATTACGAGGAACAAACCACACTTATTATATTGGCAAAAAAATTTACCGTTCTTGAGTTATAAGACTTTAAAGTGTGGAAAGCAAAAAGGGCGAATATCCATCCTTAACAAAATATTATATAAAAATTATTTAGCTGCGAGTTTAAAATTGATATTAGCTAAAATTTGAAATTGTACACAAAAAAAAAACAATCTTAGCACATACAAACAAATTAACCAGATTTGCAAAAAAATAATTAAGATCATATAATCACGAATACATGGTCTAAGCATATTTTAACAGTCTTCATCAAATCAAAATCAAAAAATCAAATCAAATGGCAGGGATATTAAAAAAAAATTAACAAAAAAAATGTTTTTGTATGTCCTTGCAATCCTTAAAAAGTGTATCCTTGAAGTCCTTAAAGTGTTACAAGCAAATACCAACCATAGTTCGTCAAGTTTTGCAAGTCTCATGAAAATGTAGTCAAAATCTGCTGCAAAATAACACATTTTTATTCAAATTTCAATACATTTTTTTTGATATTCGCCCTTTTTCCATTTAAGCTAAAATTGAAGTCCAATTTTTGGCAAGTTCTCTTTCGAATACCTTACTAAAATTTTGTATATAGGTAGATGTGACTTAAATCTTTAAGCTAATACCAAAAAGTTGTCAAAAACATTATTTTTTAACCGTTTGCTGCGTTTTTATTGTCCCCTGTAAAATTCTACAAATGGTCTATTCGTCTTTATTCGCATGAACTGTTCAATTGATATTTTCTGAAATACAATTGAATGCCTCGCTCGAATAAGGGTATAAGCGACATTTTTTTTGAAAACACGTTTTTTTGCACAATATGGTTTATCAAGCATTAATACGAATATATATGCCAATAATTTTGCTAAATGTTGTCTCTATCTGTCCAAAAACGGCGACTTTTGTTGAAAATATATTTTTATTTTAAGGAATTAACAAAATGTTTATTTACCGAAATATAAACATTTCTGCTACCTAATGTTTTAAAAATATCCCAAAGTTAAACTATTGATATTTTAATTTGCAATAAAAAAAATATTTTTATCGTGAAATATTAACATACAAAGTGTGAACACAGAAAAAGGTTTTATATCCACATATAAATGAAACATTATTTTTAACTATTATTTTAAAGATATTTTCTTACTTAGCTGGCAAAAGACTGAAACCCCGCGAACTTTTGTTTAAGCGTGAAATACAAGTGTCCCATAGTTTCGCTCAAATTTTAATGAAATTCGTTAGTGAGGTTAACTGTAAAAAACTGAAGGATACATGTTTTATTGTTTGTACGCATTCTAATTTTCATATAGTGGTTCGAAAATCCAAAGCCAGAACAAAATTATTTAAAAAAAATACTTAGAAAATCTATGAAAATACAAAACAAAATTGTAACATATACCCTTATTCCACTAAACGAAAACTTCAAGTGTAATGTTTTGAACACAGGTACACGTGGCCTACATTTGTAGAATAGCAAATAAAAAATTATCAAAACTCAATTTTTTGACCGTTTGGTTTTTGGATTTTATGTTCAATTGTTAAATCTGAAACTCAATTCATATTTTCTGAAATTCAATTGATAAATTTTAAATACAATTGACAATTTCTGAAATAAAATTGAAAATAGTGTAGAGAACAGATGATAATAGCGTTCTAAAATTTTTAAATTCAAAATAGTGGATCCAATATTGCGGAAAACATTTTTTTTTATAATATCTGTTGCATAAATTGTATAATTTGCTTAAAATTTTATCAAAAGAAAACTTTTCGGTAGCTAAATCAAAAGTGTGTTTTAAATATGGAGGTTTCACGATTGCGGTTGTAAAACCTAAAAATATATAAGTATACACAGAAAAAATTAAGGGCCAAAAATATCTAATTAATCGATTGTTTGAATATCAATGGAAATTTAAACAATTTTTTAATTGATTCAATTAAAAAATTTATTGAATTTTCTAATATATCCATACAGTGTTGACAACATGCAAACAAAATTTTTAAAAATTTGGCAAACTATTTTTTTTTTTATTTTATTTAGATTAAATAATCAAACAAAGGTTTAATTATAACAATATATTATTTAATTTGTAAATAAAAAGAAAAAAAAATCGCAAATGATTAACTTTTAATAAGTTAAATAGTTTACCGATTTCAAATACACGCAAAATCGTAGTTATTTCACTAGAGTTTGCAACACTCTTTTTGTTGAGATATTCGTGTACGCACGAAAACTTAATTTAGTTTCGTGTTTTATATGTGGTAATAAAAGTGCACATGTGGATTTAAATAAACCTTATCGAAAAAGGACAATTAAACTATTATTTTTGTAAATAATTAAATTTTCAATAAGTATAAGTGTCATTAAACTATCATTTTAAAGTTGTGTGTGTTTTTTTTAAGAAAGCAATTCAATTACAAGAAAAAGTTCAAGACAAGACAAGCAAAACAAAAATGTTGTCTTTACTTTTATTTGTTTTCTTATAATACATTTTTATATTACAAAGCTTTAATTTTATTATAAATAAAATGTCAATTTAATTTACAAACCTACATTTCTTTTTTTATTTAATGGGGGGCATATAACAAAAATAAAAAATACGAGTTTTCAATTAAAACTACCATTGTTTTCTTCTCAACTTTCAATTAAAGTTTTAATCAATTTAACTAAACTTTTTAATTGAGGTTGTAAAGAAAAACAATAACTCTTTTAATTGATATTATTATTATTTTAATTGAAAGAGTTTTAATAAACTGTCTGCAAATTTTTTATCATTTCAGTGGTAGGTTCAAAATCAATTAAAATATTAATTGATTCAATAAAATTTTTAATTGAAATCCGTTTTTAGTTTTTTCTGTGTACTGTATTTCAATAAATTGCTACATAGGTTCAAGAGTATCTGAATACAAAGATGTAATTAGTAAGGAACTTGGATTTGTGGTACACTTAGAAAAATAAGTTAGTAGAAAAATGTGCAAATCTATTTTCAAACACACTATTTTTGCTGCTTTTAGCTAGTTTTTAGAAATTTTTTCTGCAACAATATTTTTAACAAGTTTTTAGTAATTTTTTCTGCTCTTTTTACAGGTTTATTTTTATCAGTTTATTAATATTCAATACATCCGTCATAAAGGCGAAATAGAATTATCTTACAAGGGAAGTCTGTTGTGTGGTTCTTCCAAATTTTAATGAAATTCGAATATAATACAGAGGAGTCATATTTAGGGGGTAAAAATTGGTTTTAAAGTTGTTCGAAACTTTTGCGTTTTTAAACTTTTTACTGTTTTTTGTATACCAATGGAAAGGTTATCCAATTACCTTCCGTTTGGTGCCAAATTTGTATATTGTTTCTTTGAAGAAACTTTAAAAAAAAACGGAAATAACGGAAAATTGGGTTATTTTGACTCCAAATTTGAACATTTAAACATGAAACTTTCGGCTCAGATAAGTTAAGTCAAGTCCTGGTATTAAGTGAAAATTTGTGTTTTTTAAATTTAAAGAATAGTATTTTTAAATATTCGTATCAAATTAACACCTGACTTAAGTAACTAGAGCCAATAATGTCTAAGACTTAAGTCCAATTTACTTAACAAACTTATCAATCTATCCTCGTAGAAATACCAGAAATTTTTAATTAACTTACTCAAATAGTATCCATATGATATAATAACAAAAACAAATGCCGGTAGATAAAACAAGAATTAAAATTAAGATTAAACCCCAAGGAAAGGCACGTGGTTCTAATGGGCCATCCTCCCAATAACGTTCACAGGTTAAATACCAACAAACAGCTTTATTCATTTCCTCTGCAAGGGAAAGATAAGAGAAATAAGTTAAATCTTTTAAAAAAAAAACCTAATCAAATACTAACCTTCCATATCTTTAAACTGTTGATCGGTCATTGAAAGTATAAGGCCCCCTATACAACTTCTAACCAAATATTCACATTTGGCCTTCAGTTTACTTAACTCTTCAGCCTTGCAATTGGCTCGTATTTTTTGCATATTCGTCAATTGGGCATTCGAAGTCTTATTGCTATCGTCGGCTTCCGAAGTATTTGCATTTGTTTTAGCACTGTCATTGTTGCCTTTTGTTTGATCATTCTTTGCATTGGAATCATCATGCGAAGAATCGATCGGTATATTGGGTTTTTTCGTTGTTGATGTGGTAGTTGGAGAAGGTTTGTGTGTTTGGGCTTTTGAAGATGATGATGAACTACTGTGATGTATGTGTGGTGCGGCTGAAGATGTTAAGCTCTCTTCGGGAGAGAGAGACTGTGGAAATTTCGTTCGCGGGGCACCATTGTAGTTATAATTATTTTCATTAGAGTTTGAGTTTGAATCTGTAATAGAACACTTAAACATTTTCTTTCGGAAAAGAGAGAAAAGTTTTGATTTACCAGTCTGTTGACATTTAGTTTGGCCAATTTTATCCTGACACAATTGACGATTTTGTACTTTAGCTGCTCGAGATGATGCGCTATTTGAGGAAGTTCTAAAAGTTATTAAAATTACTAAAGATTTGAAAATTTTCAAAAAAAAAATCAGGAAATCACTCTTCTACAAAAAATTTAACATTCAGCGAACTTTTGTATAACAAAAGCTTTCAAATAAGTTCAATCATAAAAGATTTGTTTTTGATTGTCTATAAAACTTTTTTCTCTTCTAAAATTGTATAAGCGTGAATTTCAAATTAAAAGCTTTTAAAAAAGAAAACTAAATTCTCATCTCATGACTCACCTGATGGGTAACAAACTTAAATACGCTACATTCGCCTTTGCAAGTGCGGAATTTTGACCAAATGAATCGCCCCACACTTCAATATCTGTAACGATATTTTGATCACCTATCTTCAAAGATGAAGACTCTTCAGTTTGAAATACCTCGCAACGCATTATATCGCAATAATCAGCTAAACACACCGCATCTTCAGCCTTAAAGTAGCAATTTCATAAATATTACAAATTCAGTTCTAAATTTGTAGCTAGCGATCTCATTTGTACTAACCTCGTTTATAATTGCTTTATGTCTCGTTTCGAAATGTAAATCCAAAAATTTCTCTTGATAGAAACTTTTACCGCACAATCTACACGTCCATTGTGTGGGTCTATCACGTTTTTTGGCATCTTGTCGGGGTGCAAAAATATCTCGAAATGGATGTAAAGGACATTCGAGAGGAAGTTTGACCTATTTGGAAGTACATAAGATACAAATAAACTTACAATTTTTTTTGAGATTACTAGATTTTTATAACAAACCTGATATTTATCCAATATAGGTGTCCATTTGGATCGAACAATCTTACGTACTAAACGACTGTTATCTTTGGAACATAAACGTTTGAAAACATGTGGATGGGGCCATGGTATAAGTAGAAAAAAGTAAATAAGAAAAATCTGAAAGAAATAGAAATGGTTTTTACTTATAACATTTTATAATATTGAAAATGAAAGTTATTCCAGTTTGAGGCCATACTCTATACTTCTTTATTAGGATATTGTCCTAACAAATAATCTATAGAGTTTTTGTTTTTAAATCTATTAATTGACCACTTTCAGGAATGTGTTGATAGATCTATTTCGGGAATATTTCCATGCAAAACATCAAACATTCACATAACCTAGTTTTTCCTCTAAATGAGAACTAATATATGAGCTCGAAGTTAAAGATTATCACCATTGATCAAAAATAAATTGAAAACTTGTTCGTTATGTGCAAGCTTTATCTTTGGTAGATATATAATACACGCTTTTTTGTTTTTATTCTCCTTTTTATTTTTACACTTGTTTTGTTTTATTTAAAAATAAGATGTACAAGGGAAGTAAACTAAGACCGTACTTTGTCTCTTTTACAAGTTTGATAAAATTTTTATTAAAAATAAAAATTATGTTTTTTCGAAAAAATTATTAGTTTATATGAATGTTAGATGTTTTTCATGGGATTGTCACTTCTTTCAAATCGTGTTCTGATGATGCGAACCTAGAAAATTCCCGAAATAGATCTTTCAACACATTCCTGAAAGTGGTCAATTAATAAATTTGAAAACAAAAACTCTATAGATTATTTGTTAGGACAATATCCTAATAAAGAAATATATAGTATGGCCTCGAACTTGAATAATTTTCATTTTCATTGCACAATTAAATGTCGAAAAAACATAATTTTTATTTGTAATAAAAATTATATCAAACTTATATTTTATAATATTATTTACTTCAGGCTCATGAAAAATTTATAAATCTGAAATTTAAAATATATAATGCCTGAGGTAATAGTAACTTTATTGTTCGACACTTTGAGGTAAAATACTTTCAAAATTTGTTTGTACGACATAACTGGGTAGAAAATTACCAGTTATTATATAAATTCATATTTTCCCAGTGTAGAAACGGTGATGACATATCATTACGGACTACCAGTAACGACAACAGCTTACTCTCTGCATTACCTTAATCTAAATAATAAGGACTTACTAATAACTAGACAATTTTCGTATTATTTCAATATTAAAATTGATGCGTTACTCATGAGTACTTATTTTGTATGATTATTTTAAATAGAAAGTACCCTGCGGGAAATGGACCGGTCACTGGTATGGTCTCGTGACTAGAACTTTGTGTGTATGAACCAGTCCAAGTTTCGGTTCTGTTATATGAAAGTGACCGGTGCTTTTAACATGGAATTGTCATAGGAGGTGACAATTGCTACCTTTGGAGCACTGTGTGACGTGGCGAATAACTTGACCAAGGTAACCTATCACCGTACCGACTGAAATGAATATGCTACGGGACAAGTTAGAAGTAGGGAGTGTCAAAGTATGACCATTTTAGGATTTATGTGATATGCAACAGGACCAGTGGGGAAAAAAATTATCACGTGACTGGTGTAGGTGTACGTATCGTAGAACTTGAGAAAAATTATTGAAGGAAAACTGGTCACATATTAAGCGAAATGTGTTCTGTTTTAGGGGTAGTTTGAGTGGAATAGTTTTGTAAAGTACCACTGCACTGGCCTAAGGGGTACATGCCGCCGGGCATGCGGAAAGTAATTAGCAAGTAACCTGTCACTTTTTATTCAGCGTGTGTCATATTATGTACGGGTTGCCAAATAGCATGTCCGGAACCAGTCGCTGCACTTATTCAAAACAGCGTGTCATACCACCTGCTCAAAAACCTACAAAAAGGCACAACAAAAATCAATTATAAAAATTGTTAATTTTGTCTATACCCAACAAAAAACTACAACATTAAATTCATTATAACAATTTAAATTTGGAAAGTACATAAACTAGACAAGAAGTCCGGATATTCAAAATATAGATTTTTTGCAAGTTTTTTTTCTTTATTTGCTAACATTTTCTACTAATTTATATTTTCCAACACTTCTAAAAAGCACTTCATGAACATTTTAATTTTGCATTCTGCATTATAATTCAAGTTGACAATAATATCTTTATAAAAAGAAGGAGCTGCAACAATTCAGCACAAATTAAATGTATAACTTATAAAGCAGAGTAATAAAATATATACTCAGTTTCAATTTTGTTCCCAAAGAAATTCTTAGAAATTGCCAATTACTTACACATAAATAATCGTTACCAAAAATCTTGTAAAATATTCTAACAAGATATTTCGAAACCAATATGCGGAAATTTTGAAAGTTTAATTTTTGTACATTCTTGTAAAGTGTTTCAAGTTTTTTAATAAGCTGTGCAAAAAACCATATTCTGGTGATAGTTTTTTGGTAGCGATGTTTTATGTGTAAAATCTCCATTCACTCGAAAAATCGCCAGTCGGCATTTCGAAAATGAACTTGCCAAACGAGTTTTAAGATCGCGACGTTTGGCAATAAATCGCCATATCTGTCATTCCTTCAGTGTTGAGTCCACTTTGTAGCAGTCAAACAAATGCATCCTTTGGTACTAATTGCCATGTTTTCATCCACTGCTAACGGTTTTGAGCCAGTTCAATGACCAGTACCAACTACAACTGCAACGACCCTAGTTGCATCAGTACACTTTGATGTTATGTTACTTTTTCTCCAGTTACATGATCTGGTAGCAACCAGTGAATGTTTTGTCACCATAACTATAGTCACGTGATTGCACATAACTCCCAAATTAACACTTTTGGTGCACCACAATTTTGGTTTCACCAGTTTAGTGACGTGCTCCCCAATCATATATCACAGGATTACCACTTTGGATCAATCGACCCTTCATTTCCCGCAGGTTAATGATCTCAATATTTTTGGAAAATCTGTTTTTAGACTCGTTATTTTTTCAACTCTTATAAGTACATATGTACTAAATAAGTAGTTATATATGTATAAAACTACTTATTTTCAATTTTTTGTAAGCTGGAAAGTAATGACATTTTGTGCAGGCACGTCATTTATATTTGTATCTATTAAGTATAAAATGTCGAGATAGCTCTGATGGTAAAGCAGATGACTGAGAACCCGGAGTGCAAATTTCGAATCCCGTGTTTGAACGTTTTAATAAAAAAAAAAAATTTTTTTTTTACTTATTTTTAGACTCAAGACCAAATTACTTGGATTCGAAACGTAACTCGTTTATGAAACGTTATAAGGGTTAAAAGAAATAAGAAGATAGTGTTATTGTTTTGTCTCTATCTAACTCATTAAACGGAAACCTGAAGAGATAATCTATTTTCAACGGAATTAGCTTTCCGCAAATCCGTCACCACTTGTTTTGTATGTAAACAAGAGACAACATATTTGATGTACACGCAGAGAAAAATTTAGCCATTTGCCAACTGAAATTCTGTTACTACGACTCAAATTCGGATAATACAACTGAAATCGATTGGTACAACTGAATATTGGTTATCACAACAAAATTCTGTTAATACAACTGAATTTTAGTTGCAACAACCAACATATTCTGAAATTAAATTTGAATATGGTTGTACTAATCGAATTTATTAGTTGTTAACACCAAAATACACTTTTCAGTTAGGTTGGCACTTTATTTCTCTGTGTGTATGTACTATTTTTACACATTATGTTTAGTTACAGTCCGTTTACGAGAAGCCTTCATGTTTTTTGGCCACATAGGTAACCACATATTTTTGATTTTTCGTAAGGTGTTTAGTAATGATAAGTAAGTACTTGCCATTACCAAATAACGTATGCGTAATGAAATTGCATCAAATTTTGCGTAACTGATTTAAAAAAAAAAAGTAATTATGCTATCAAAATTTTGACTTTAGTTTTGTATAGCCACATTTTTTATTATGTTACTGCATCAATTTTATGAAAAAACTACTATTTTTTGCATTAAAGGTATATACTTTTTTCAAAGGACAAAAAAGAAAAAGAACTTAAAAGAAATTGCTATTTTTTTGATAATCAATCTTATTGGAAGAAACCAAAATCAGTTTCTCTGTTTGTTGAACAGCTATAAAGTCAATGTGTATATTGAATAGTAGATACTAAATAACAAGAAAAAGTACTGAAAGTACTTTAAGTAGTACTTTAAAAAGTACTTTCCCTGCTCCGGTAAAAAGTGTAGATTTTTTTATTGTGATGGAAAAACATTTAAAATGTTCCTTAATTACACGCGAATACAAAATAGACGCCGAAAGCATAATCGAGCTGTAAGAACCCTACCTTAAATCCTTAAATCTTTAAAACTAGTCAAAAATGCCATTATTTGCAACATTGAAGATTAGTTATATTTAATCTTAAACGTCAATAAATGGCAGGGAAAGATAACTTTACTAATGATAAATTTAAAAATGTAGACCAAACTAATATTCAAAAATCCAAAAATCCAATCAACAATTTTGAAAAGAAGCTCAGAAAAATCCCAACATAGAAATTTTCAAAAGCTATGGGCAAAGTACCTACAAACTGCCTCAAAATTGAATGAATTTGGCTAATTTTCTTTACATTAAATTAATGAAGAGCATTGTTTTTTCAAAAAGTAAAATTGACTAAGTTTGTGTTAGAAAAAACTCAAATTGTGAAAGTTGGTGTCGATCACAATTTTGTTGAGGGATCCCGGGAAATAAAAAAAGTCATAAAATTTTAATGCGCGGCTGTGGAAGAGAAAATATTTGAAGAAGATTTAAATGCAGATATTAACGCTCTTAATCAAACTCCAAAAATACTTCAAAACCTAAAATTTTTGAGGGACAATTTCTATGGAATTTGACGACTAGTTTTTGGTTGTAGTATAAATACAGTAAAACGCAATTCTTACTATTAGTCCAACTTCGGTAGAAAGTTAAAGAGTGGTTTTGGTAGCAGGACAATTTGTTAATAAAATCAGAAATAGACTTTCTAATGAGTCAGTAAACGCTTTAAGTGTATTAAAGAATTATTTCCTATGCCGAAAAAATTTAATTTAGGTTTTTTAAATATTTTACATATTTTAAGGGTTGAATATTTATGTGTCAGTTTTGGATCTCATATTTCGAGTGACTGTATTTTTTAAATATTCTTTTATGAACTAAGCCATACTCTATATTTCTTTATTAGGTTATTGTCCTAACAAATAATCTATAGACTTTTTTTCATATTTATTAATTGACCACTTTCAGGAATGTGTTGATATATCTATTTCGCGAATTTTCTAGGTTCCCATCTTCAAAACACATTTTGAAAGCAGTGACAATCCCATGCAAAACATCAAACATTCATATAACCTAGTTTTCGCACTAAATGAGAACTAATATATGAGCTCGAAGTTAAAGATTATCACCATTGATCAAAAATAAATTGAAAACTTGTTCGTTATGTGCAAGCTTTACCTTTTGTAGCTATACAGTACACGCTTTTTTATTCTCCATTTTTAATTTTTACACTTGTTTTGTTTTATTTAAAAACAAGATGTAAAGGGGAAGTAAACAAGACCGTACTTTGTCTTTTTTACATGGGATTGTCACTTCTTTAAAAACGTGCTCTAATGATGGCAACCTAGAAAACTCCCGAAACAGATCTATCAACACATTCCTGAAAGTGGTCAATTAATAAAAGCAAATTTAATTTTCATTATTTAAATTGAACGGGATCCGGGGAAATTTAAAAAAAAAAAATCTCGCTTTCTCGGAAACCGCAAAAGTTCGGGAGAAAGAAACCCCTAAAGGCAGTGCACCGCTATCATTTGTTTTAGCGATTTCAACCAAAATCTTAAAATTGTTTACCTTCCTATCGAATTGATAATCATATGTAACGGTGCCATGAAGAAAGCATATCATCCACACATGGTCAAAGTTTCCTGATTTTTAATATTAAGGATATTAAGGATCTTTTTATATGAAAAAAAAATAGTTTTTTTTTCGTAGAAAGTTATGAAAAATCGCGAACAGGATTTTTTAATCAGTTGTTATTTAATGTAGTAAATAATAATTTTTTAACATATACATATAAAAATATATTTAAAAATATAAATACACCAAAATGTTTCAAAACCCACTATAGTTTTAAGACTGCGTGGCCAATACATTTGTGGCATACAATAGTTTATTGAAAATTAAAATGATTAAATTTCTCAAATTCTCTCAAAATTTTTAAAAAGTTCATAAAATGTTTGCGTTTAAAAATTTAAAAATGTCTTTAGCAATACGCTAACTAATTTCAAATTTAATAGTGAATTTTAAAAAACATACTTATTCTCAAAATTAACGCCAGTTCCTTTTAAATTTGTGATGTTCGCATTCAGTTATTGGTGCGCTGTTTAAAATTATACCATTTTTGAAATACTGCTCTCAAAATTCAATTCCATTAAACGGCGCAAAAACCTTGTGGAAAAATCTGATAAAGTCTTAAAATCTAAAATTTTTTTTTCCCTTGTTAACAGGGTTGGCAACCGTTTCATTCGGTTGTCGGTACTTTGCGAATATTTCGTTAGGTTATTTTAGGGATAATGTTATCTTAAGATATTTCTTTAGGTTATTTTAGTGTTAATGTTAGCTTACGTTATTTTAATGTTAACTTCTTTTCATGTAATTTTTGGTATATTTTACAAATAACAGCAATGTCTACCTGATTAAAGTGCAAAATGAATTCCAATATTGCAACAAAAGTAAATATGTATTAAAAATATGTAAATGTTTTTTTTTTTTTTTTGACCTTTTATTTATATCAAATAAAAATAATTGTTCAGCTCGAGGTCTGATTTTTTATTAATAATTTGGTAAATAAATAAAATATGTATTTTTAGAAAGAATCGGATATTTTTGGATTACAGATCGTAAAAGTAGACAATCGCAGCTTTCATGAGCGTTTTTAATTTTTGAAGTATCCCGTTTAAAAACAGTAGGTCATCTAAGTTCAATAGTTTTTACATTTTTTCAAGTTTTTAAACAATTAAAAACGTGAATGAAATTGCGAGTTTTTTTAAATTTTGAAAACTAAAATCGGTAATGTCTATATTGGTTCATAGAGTCGTCTAGTTCACAATGTGAAAAAAGTCGGATGACATGAGCTCAACATATGGGCAGTGCAGAAAAAAAATATTTTCTTCTGTGTTTTAACATGGGCTCTAATAAGACAATTCGTTAAAACATGATTTTGTGTGAATCAAATAATCTTTTTTTTTTTTTTTAATTTATAACGAGCTTTCAACCTCCGTATATTTACAAAAATAAAGCAAATCAAACATATTAGCTAGGTTGATACTAGTATTTCGATCTGGCTAAAGATCTCATCAGAACCCGAAGTTTTAGAAAAGCTAGAGCCTATATAATAGGCAGAACTTTAACAAAAAACCTATTAATAATCAATTATGCTCCATTCTTGTCTTCTTAGTAATCAACCACGTGGTTAGGTCTTTTCCTAACAAGCATCATGACGTTACTAAACTTTGAAGACCAAAAATGTTCTATTTATATAAAAAATTTTTAGTGTGTACTCTGGCTCAAGTAATATTTTTTACAGTTATATTAGTTTTTTGTTTTTATATACATCGAGATTATTTTTATGTTATTTTTAATTTATAACGAGCTTTCAACCTCCGTATATTTACAAAAATAAAGCAAATCAAACATATTAGCTAGGTTGATACTAGTATTTCGATCTGGCTAAAGATCTCATCAGAACCCGAAGTTTTAGAAAAGCTAGAGCCTATATAATAGGCAGAACTTTAACAAAAAACCTATTAATAATCAATTTTGCTCCATTCTTGTCTTCTTAGTAATCTTTTAATTGTTTAACTCTCACCCTTAGGCCCAATTACTGTCCAGTTAAAATTTAACAAACAATTAAATTTAAAATTAATATGGTAAACAACAACAAATGTGTCAGTTAAGGTCCCAGTTTGTAGCTAAATGGACATTGAGTAATCGGGCATTTGTGGGGAAAAATCGTTCTAAAAGAGCCAAACTTCAAAAGGTTCGAAAATTTAATTTTGAGCTAAGTTTTGATAATCCTTTGGGGATTTAGGTCTATTGACTGTATATTTTCATTTTCCGTTAGGCTCGTTCGGGATACAATTTCTTGTTGCTCAGTGTAATCGAAATATTTTTCTTAAACTAAACTCTTCCCTAACTACGTGAACAGCCAAACACCGTGGCCCATAATCATAGTCAGTCACTAAAGTTGGTTCTATTTAGAAGCAAGTTAAATATTTTAACCTGTTACTAATTGTTTATTAACTATAGTGAATATTAACATCAGCTTTAAATTGAATGGGCTTTTAGTGGGTGATTGGTCAAATGTTGAAAATTTTTTATACAAACTGGTGTGAATACTTAACAAGTGGCATCTCTGCACAGCTGATAGATAAACACGGCAGAAAAGTAAACAAAAAATAAAAAGTTATTTGAAATTGCACAATGGAAATTGGTTCAATGGAAAATTTAGAAAAGGTATGTAGATCTAACATTTTTACAATAATGGTTCCAATTTTCTATGTCCTCAATAGAACACATTTTTTTTTTATTAACACCACCTTTTTCACAATTTGTAAAACAATTTATATAAATTCACTTAATTTATTTCAATTTATTTAATCTTTTTGTTTTGTTTTGATTTTGTCACTTTTTTCAAGAGAGATGAAGAGAGAAAGAGAGAGAGTTAAAGTGATGTTAATTTTGTTAAAAACAACTTCAGCATGTGTTAAATTTAGAACTGACTTTTGCGGAAAAAGTATGCTTTTTCTCGTCTATAGTAGCTGTAAAGTATACTTTTCAAAAATGATACTTAAAGTATACTTTTTCGATGACTATGATTATGGGCCAGTATGTACAAAAAATACATCATAGTTGTCGCCAACTCACAAAATGTGGGAAATAGTGGAAATTAGATTACATATGATTTTCTAGCAATTGTGAATTGTTGTGGTGTTTGTCTTAGCTATCTTCTGCAATTACAATTAAGTGTAAAAATCGACCTCATATAATTGAAACTGATTTTAAGCCACAGCAAAAATCGACCTGACTTTAGCTCAAGCGGATAAAACGCCTGTCTAAAGTGTGGTGCGAAGTGCATGTGGCAAATGAAAACAGGTTCAAGCCACGGTCAGGATTGCATTTAATAAATAAAAATTTCATATAGATGCAATCAAACAATAAAAACCATAACAAATAATTACAGTATTGTCAAAAAGGATTACTGATGAAGGTTGTGTTACCAGAAACTGCGCAGTCTAATTCAATAAAAAATTTACAATGTAGTTATGATTTTTAGAAAACTATGCTTAATCTTCTCTACCACGCCTATCTTAAACAAATCATTGTTTTCCTTTTTTTTTTAAACACCTTTAATTCTAAATTACTAACATAAAATGGCTAACGGAAATGTTTATAATGAAATAGTTTAAAGGTCTTTCCGAAATACCGGAAATGTCGACAAAACTAATCAGCAACCTTTACTAAATTGACACGAAACATCCAGCTATATAACATATAGTTTTTTCGGTCAAATGCATGCCAAATGCGACACAATTATGCAAATTCCAACATGTGAAAGGAAATCCCTCCGAAAAAACGGCCAGTCATGAAAACATCACAAAAAAAAAAAGTTAACAAGTGTAAAGAAAAATGTGTCAAATGGCAATTAGAAGACACGCTAACATTTTAAATGACACCCAAGTGAACCAAACAAAAAATCCTTTAACTCCTATACATCTACTAACTTTAAATTATTATTAAACAACTATGTACTGGCTAGCGTAGATTTGAAATAAAACAAAACAAAATGTAGCCATATTGGCTAGTATTTAGTTAAAACACTATAAAGAATGGGTTGAGAAGTACACTTTTGCTTTTCTTTGTTTTATTTTTTTTTTTTTTTTTTGTTCTTGTTTCGAGCCTTTAACATATGTATGTAGACAAAAATAGCCTTAAAACGCTCATAGGCCATTTCCGTTGTTCAATTAAAGCGCCAAATGCCGCATATTGCCTTAAAGCACAAATGTACAACGGCCATTAACACATGTACCGTTATTTTTAGGTCATTTGTATGAGAAAAAGAAAACAAAAACAACATAATGGAGAAGAAGGAAAGTGTAATTGTTAGAAATGAAGAATAAATAAAGGACTTATAAAACAGCAACAAAAAAAAAAAAAAAATGAGAACACTCACATATGACAAGTCATAGCAGAAAAAATCGATAACATGCTTTGACAGGACTTTCAAACAAAAAAAAAAACGAAACCGAAAAAATACGAATTAGGGAAGGAGTAGAAGAATTTTTTTATATATAGAATTATGAAAAAAAATTTATAGTTTTTGTTAATACATTTTTAATTGATTTAGCTCATAATAAATTAGCTTTACTTTAAAACTTTAACTCACCTCTAAATTAACAATTTTGGAACCCATACATAATAATTTTACAAAATTTTATTTAAAATATATTTATATTAAAATTTTTATTAAGATTTATAAACTATTTTATTTTATTAAAAAAAAAACTTGTATAAATTAGACGATTTATTAACTGTTTTATTAAATATTCTTTTTAGTTTTCGTTTAAACTTATGAAATAATAACTTTTTCACTTTTTTTTATTGCTTTTGGTCTTATTAATAATTCTAAAAATAAAGATTATTACTTATGAAATAAAATACGTCTACACCTGTGAAAATTTCTTAACTGTCTAAGAAAATTTCTGTGAGTTTTTCTTTTATTCCTTTTAGGCAAATAAGGACTATTTGTTCTCTGAGTACATATGTAGCAGACATGGCTGCCAGATTGTGTTTTAGTTAGCCCCACAAATAAATTAAAAATATCCAAAAATTAAAAAAAAAAAATACAATGGCATTAATATTTAAAAAGAAAAAAACAATTTAAACTGATATGCCTAAATTCACAAGTTCTGAGATTTATTCATCAGCGACCTCCTCTCATACAAATTCTATCGATTTATTTCCAACGAATTTAGACGATTACCCCGAAAATTTGATAGTCAAAAGCGAATTGTTACAGTTATGAGTGTAGGAATTTTGTTATCTATGGAGAAAAAAAAATATTAACTTCCATGACATTGGTTTACTAAATATAGCTATTTAGTGTCATTTGCATCAACATAAATAATTTTGGTAAAGGCAAATAAATAAATGTATATTCTTATTCTTCAACATTTATTGAAAATTTGTAATATCTTCAAAATATTTTATAAAATCCCCTACTACAAATGTTTGTGCCAGGGATGTTAAATTTGGTTTTCAATTTTGTACCAACCTCCAAAAAAATTGTACTTTTTGGACCTTCACGGTACCATTTTTTTTTTTAATTTATTAAAACAACAAAAAAATTATATAAAAATTCACTTGTACAAAAAAAAACAAAACCTTCCAATGACATACATTATATGTATGAATAAAATAATTCATAAAAAAGTCTTATGAATATATGAGACCGAATCATGGAACTATTTGTTTAGTTAATAAACTATTTGGAATTTCTACATCATAGCAGCATGAATTTGTCGATCTTAACCAATCCTTTGTCTGTATGAGACTTGATAATGTTGGCTAATGTAGTCTGTTTCTTTCCTTAGTTTTTATTATATTTTGAAAAGAAAAAACTCTTTCCACATTTGCAGATGAGTGTGGAATGGATAAAATTCCAGCAACGACTAGAAATGTCTGGAAACATATTGACATTCAGTTCATTTTGAAAATTAGCTACTACCGACCAAAACTACAGATGTTTTAATTTTTTAACGACTTAGTTGCTCAACATTAGCTAAAGCTCTAAATTGATTATTTATTGAATCAAAATTTGCAATTTCATTCGGGAACATTTTTACTAGAAGAGGTACAATACTTCTTGTTTTACCTGAAATAACATTTTGTTGATTGTTTTTATATACATCGAGATTATTTTTATGTTATTTTAAATTATAACGAGCTTCCAACCTCCGTATATTTACAAAAATAAAGCAAATCAAACATATTAGCTAGGTTGATACTAGTATTTCGATCTGGCTGAAGATCTCATCAGAACCCGAAGTTTTAGAAAAGTTAGAGCCTCCATAATAGGCAGAACTTTAACAAAAAACCTATTAATCATTAATTTTGCTCCATTCTTGTCTTCTTAGTAATCAAGCACGTGGTTAGGGTCTTTTCCTAACAAGCTTCATGACGTTACTAAACTTTGAAGACCAAAAATGTTCTATTTATATAAAAAATTTAGTTTTTACTCTGGCTCAAGTAATATTTTTACTAAGAAGACAAGAATGGAGCAAAATTAATTACAAAAAAAAAATCGCCAATTTTATTCTGCAAAATCCTTAAAATGATGATAAATCGTCAAATCTGGAGGATATAGTCGCAAATATTTTAAGCGCTCATTACATAAAGCGAATAAATGCAATGCAAAAGGACACAATAACAATTTGTTTGATATACTAAAAATTCAAAAAGGGGAAAAATTAAAAATTTTTAAATTGTACCAAATGAGTCGCGGTAGTACCACGGTACTTTAGAAGGTCAAAATGTACCAAAAAAAGTACAATTGTACCAACTTTAACATCCCTGGTTTGTGCCCTAGGACAAAAAAAATCTGGCAAGTCTGCATATAAAGGAAACGGGGAATTAAGTACCTTAAAGTATGCTTTAATAAATTTAAATTGCTTCCGTTTCTGCTATTTGGTTATTGTCTTTGATACAAATAGACTGATTGAATGAGAAACAACGTTGCACCATGTTATACCGCAGTTAACTCTAAATTAACAAAAAAAAAAAACAGCTAAAACGTTAAAATAGTCATATCAGAGAATATAAGAATTTTTAATGCGTTAATCGAGTTTTTATGCAACCAAAATTGACAACAGCAGCAATTGTGACGCCAGCAGAGAACGAAACCGAGCGGCTAATAGTCGGCTAACAGCCTCCGCCGACTTTTTTCCAGGTACGTTAGCCGACGCCGATATATGCGGCAGACACTGCAGGCACACGATCAAGATTTTCTTGATAGTCTTTTACTGTTTGTCAAAATATGTAAAAATTGACAGCTGTGACGTAGGCTGCACGCAAGTTGAAAGCAATTTCAATATTTGTGAAAGGAAAAACAAAAACAATTTCAAAAGAATTGTAATCAGCTGTTTTCTTGAACGTAAATTGATACACGCCACTTGAAAGAGAAATCTGAAGCAAGTTCGTTTCAATTTTAGAAAGTGTGCGTGTAATTGTAAAAAAGTGCGAAACTTGATCGTGTAACCATCAAGTAAATCAGCTTATAAGGTTAGTCTCCCGATGGATAACTGATAAAGAATAATTTTTAGGTTTCCAACCACTTAATTATTTGTATCCAGTAAAAAATATAGCATTTTGAAAGTACTAAGTTAAAAACGGAACAGTGTGTCAATAATGAGTAAAATTAATTTATGTTTAATAAGCCATTCACACCGAGTTTTGCCAAAACACGTATTAGAGCTGTTTATTCTTATACAAAATTGTGTTATTCTTTTACACGTGTTTTGGCAAAACGTGTGTTTATCAATTAGGTGTGAACGCCAGAAAAAATAGAAACAAACCCAAAACTAAAACTATGTTTGCATTTACTTGTTTTGAAGAAAATGTGTTTTGGTGAAAAAAAATATGTATGTGACAACATGTACAAAATATGTCTCGTATCAAAACAAGTCCAAAACACCTTTAGTGGAAATGCAGTATAAAAGCAAAAAAAAAAAAAATTTCAATACGTTTTGTATGAATTTAAAAAAATTCGCCAAGCTACTGACCAAATTTTTGTCAGAATAAAATCAATTCTATTTCTTGACCAAAACTTTAGACTCTCTCAAATATGTTTAATATCTCTCTTTTTTCTAATTTAGAGTATCCATGGCAAAATAACAACAAAATTTTGTTTAATCTTGTCAACACTGAACTAGTAAAAATGAGAGATATCAAACAAATTTAATACCTTATTTACACTGCAACCAAAAACTAGTAGTTTTTCAAAACTACTTATATTGAATTGTCAAATTCCATACAATTTTTTAATCAAAAATTAAAAGTTTTCAAAAACTACTAGTTTAAGGTTGTAGTATAAATGAGATAGAGAGAGAGTCGTATATTTTTTCGCCTAGAAATAAAATTGAATCTATTTTGAATACATTTTAAAAAGTACGGCGAATTTTTGAGCTTCATGCAAAATGTATGGAAACATAATGTACCATAATGTTCCATAATTTGACAATTCGTATTACCAATAATGGGAAATAGTAGATATGGATGGATGGCGTGTGAATTGTCCCTTAAGTACTAACTTTGTTTCCGGTTCTTCTCTTATTCTGTTTCTCTTCTAAAGGCGGTTCACACCTAAACGCTTAAAACGAATGTTTAGGTAAAACACGCATTTAAGCTTATTATACTATCATAAAAGTTATTTATTCTCTTCTGCTAGTTTTGGAAAAACGTAAATGCAAAACACGCGTTTTGCCAAAACGAGTAAAAATGAATAAAGTACTTATATAATATAATAAACATCTAAAATACGTGTTTTGTCAAAACACTAGTTTAGCAATTAGGTGTGAACGTGCCTTTTGTTATGAAAAACCTTTTATATCTGGCAATACTTAATTTTATCTTTTCAGCTGTTTAGTCGTGGCACGTAGTCAATTCCTTGTGAATACTTTAAAAAGAAGGTGAAATTTTTAACCAATCAACGCAGACCACGCAGTTGTCAAAATTTTTTACAAGAGACTCAAAAGTAATTTTGCAAGCAAAACTTTAACAAATAATGAATTGTTAAAAGAAAAGCTATATAAATTTAAAGTTTAACAAATTTAAACTAATATATATAACTAGGAGTAAAACAAAACAATGAAAATATTAGCCGTAGTTTTCTTAATACAAATTGCTGTATGCCTGCTTGACTCGGCCATTGCCGGAAGAGATTTTTATAAAATTCTAAATGTAAAAAAGTCGGCCACAACAAATGAAATTAAAAAAGCATATCGAAAATTAGCCAAAGAATTGCATCCGGACAAAAATAAAGATGATCCAGACTCGGCGACGAAATTTCAAGATTTGGGTGCTGCCTATGAAGTACTCTCGGATGCGGACAAACGTAAGACTTACGATAGATGTGGCGAAGAATGTTTGAAAAAAGATGGCATGATGGATCATGGAGGTGATCCATTTGCTAGTTTCTTTGGCGATTTTGGGTTTCATTTCGGTAATGGCGATCCACATCAGCATGATACCCCTAAGGGTGCAAATATCGTAATGAATATGTACGTAACATTAGAAGAATTATATTCGGGAAATTTCGTAGAGATTGTCCGAAATAAGCCAGTCTTAAAACCAGCTACCGGTACCAGAAAATGTAATTGTCGCCAAGAAATGGTTACACGTAATTTGGGTCCAGGTCGTTTCCAAATGATACAACAAACCGTCTGTGATGAATGTCCCAACGTTAAATTGGTAAATGAAGAGCGTACGCTGGAAATTGAGGTAGAAGCTGGTATGATTGATGGCCAAGAAACACGATTTGTAGCCGAAGGTGAACCTCATATGGATGGAGAGCCTGGAGATTTGATAATAAAAGTTTTACAAATGCCTCATGAACGTTTCCAACGTAAAGGGGATGATTTGTATACAAATGTTACAATAAGTTTACAGGTAAATTTTCTATTATGTTATTAACAGTTTAATGTTGAATTTATCAGAGATGTTTACAATGTTAATAGGGGGGTTTTAAATGAATTTTAACGGTTTTAAAAAGCGAAAAATGCTTTTATTGAAAACTGCTTTATTTTCACAAAATGACGTGTTTAAGATTGTTTTTATTACTTAAATACAAAAAGGGGCGTTTTTATACCATAATTAGTTTAATTTCTTGGAACAAGAGGAGTTTATTGGCACAGCCTCGATTTTTTTTTTACCTAAAGTTCCATTTACATTAGCTCGAAATTCGTTTTAACCAAATTTGGAATCTAGTTCGCCTAACATTTTAAACAACCATATAATCGAAATCTAGTTAAAACTAGATTTCGATTGTAATGTAAATGCTTAAGTAGTACTTTTTGTGTTGATTTCAAAAAAATATTTTTTGTCAGCGACGCCCTCTTGCGGCTGTGCAAGGCATTAAAGTTAGAAAAGAATTTTTTAATTCTATCGGACAATATGACAATAACGACAATATGTACTCTAGTTTTTTGTTTTTTTGAGAAAAGGGCTCCCCATTAAAAAAATCTCTGTATTAGTATATAAATTGATAGTCAATTCCACAAGCTAAACACGTGCACAGTTATATCTGTTTATACCAGTTCTTTTATATTTTGGGTTTAAGTAGATATTGGTGGGTATTTTTTTGTTTCTGTTACAAGTAGGTAGTGGTGTGCTCTCAAGTTGATATAGTTTAGTGAGTAAAAAGAGAACGAGAGAAATACACTGGTTGTATTTTTTTCGATCAAACAAATAAAACTGTTATTTATGGTTATACCATAGATAAACATTGTATTTGTAAACAATTCAAAGAAAATGCTTAAAAAGTTAAAAAGCGTGCAACTATGTAGTAAAATAAAAAATTTCACTACTGTGGGTAAAAATTATCTAAAAGCATATGAAATTGCTCAAAAAATAATTAAAAAAAGGTTTTATGTGTTTTAGAAAAAAAAGCATACATACTTATTAGAGTTCACTTTGAAAATTTGATTTTGGTTATCATCAATTTTTTAGATTTTCACTTCTAATACATCTTTAGAAAGATGTTGACCACCGCCTGGGTATTTAGTCAAAAATGAACCCTTAACTGCACGTTCTTACTTTTTTTTATAACATTCACTTCGAAAAAAGTCAAAAAATGGAAATGAAAATTATTTTTTTGATATGTCGTAGTGAATGTCGAAAAATCGATGGCACAATATCGATTGCTAAATCTACCCACCCTAATGTACATATTCAAATTGTACCGACAATTTTGTTTTAAAAATAATAGCAATAGTAACAACATGTTTAAAAAAAAATAAAAAATAATAAAATAAAAAATCGCCCGTTTTCGGATTTTTTTTTTAATTTTAGCGATTTTTTTATTTTTGGGGTTTTTTTTTTTGCCAATTTTGTCGATTTTTTCAGTTTTAGAAATACATGTCTATTTTTTCAATATTAACGATTTTATTAGCGATTTTCCTTTAATTTTGGCAGTTTTATCTCAAAGTGTTTTGTTTTCAGTTTGCGCGATTTTTTTTTTCAAATTTAGTGATTTTTTTAAATTTTAGCGTTTTTTTTCAATTTTGTCGATTTTTTTTTTTTAATTTTTGTCGATTTTTTTCCAATTTTAGTATCTTTTTCATTTTAAACGATTTTTTCAGTCTTAGCGATTTTTTCAGTTTGGCAGATTTTTTTTTTAAATTTTAGCAATTTTTAACGTTTGTTTTAAATTTTAGCAATTTTTTTTCAGTTTGGTCGATTTTTTTTTATTTGGCGATTTTTTTAAATTATTAGATTTTTTTAATTTTGGTGATTTTTTGCAATTTGGGATTTTTTTTTTAATTTTAGCGTTTTTTTTTTTATCTTTTGGCTATTTTTTACATTAGCTTTTGTGTACATTAGCCACAATTTTTTATTTTATTTCACTATTGATCATTTTTAAATACAAAATTCACTAAAGTTGTTTGAAAATATATGTTGTACCTCAGTTATTTAAAAATACTTGTAGTACTACAGTTATTTGAGAACAAAAAACAAATACAAACAATTATTTCATGCAAAACCACAAATATCTGTTATTGGTTTTATGAGTTCGGTTAGTGTGCATGTGTAAAACCATACCATATCAGTTACACTCATTCTCTTATTTATAACATATTTAACATGTATGTATCTGTTTTATTTGTTTTGCTAGTACAAACAGTTCTACTGATGCACGTCTTTACCACAAGCTTTCATTAAAGGTATAATGTCTATTGAATATATTGAAATAATATAAGTTATTATTGGTTAAAGATTGTCAATGTTGATTTTTTGCGATTTTTGGTTACAATTTAATTATCCTGTTTTAATATACAGTTGAACCTCGATTATCCGGGTTGCACGGGACCTGATTCAGCACGGATAATCGAAAACACGGTTAATAGAAGTTATTTGTTTTTCCCGAATTTTAACACTTTGCATGTAGGTGAAAAGAACAACAAAACAAGCAAATAAATATGTGTGGTGCACGGATAATAGAGGTGAAGCACGGTTAATAGAGGAAAAAAATAATAGCACGGATAACAGAGGTAAACACGGTTAATAGAGGTATAAATCAAACCACCAGCATGCCGGTTAACAGATGTACCCGGTTAATAGAGGCCCGGATAATGGAGGTTCAACTGTACTTATATAGACGTTTTTTTTTGACCCAAAAATTTAGAGTAAAAAATAAGAAAATTTGGGATGCAAAGAGTTAATTCATGGGGACATATTGTAGTTTAAAGAGCTTTCATATGATATACATATTGTCGTGATCAAAAAAGTGTACTTTTAATTAAAACTTTAGAAAACTTTTCCACCTTTAATGCCCTGTAAAGCCGAAAGGAGGTCGCTGAAAAAAAAATGAAATCAGCTTCAAAAATACTATTCAGGGTAAACAATTTTAAGTGATATGAGTAATGCCACTAAACTCCACTCAAGCCAAAATTTCAAGGTCTAAAATCATGCAGTAGAAAAAATAATTAACTTCTTAAAGACACGTTATAGATCCACTGGACATTTTATAACCAATGTCGGGTCGATTTAAAAATCGCTCAACGTTCAAGGAAAATCGTATTCTAGGGATCAAAATAAGAAACTTTGCCGAAGGAACTATACCTCTAAAACGAATTCTGATGTCCCGACTTTTGACCCGTAGGGTCAAATTTTGAAAAATTGTAAAAACAAAATTTAACAAAAAAAAATATTTTAATTTTTTTTTTTTTAAATTATTTTTTTGGACCACTTTAAGTATGAATTCTGTTGCATTCCAAAAACTAAAAAAAAAAGCTTATGGGCCTAAGTTTTCCCGTAGAATCGAATACTGAAGTAAGATTTGACATATTTAGCCGTTTTTGTTGTATGGGAAAAGGGACACAAAATCCGCGATTTGACGGGAAGTAGTTGGAATTAAAAAAAAAAATACGCCATTATTTTTATTGATACAAAAGCCTTCTAAAAAGTGATAATTTCCAGAAATCAAAATCAAAAAAAAATTTGAAAACGAACTCTAATGTATATATCACTCATTTACTTCAAGAATGTCACAACTCAAAAACCAAGATTTTTGAGTTAATGACGCAGAATTATTCGTTATATCACGTATCATATTGTGTAAAAAATTCATATTGATATCTTGTATACTAGAGTTGTCAGTCGATTAAGAATAATTCGATTAATCGATCAAACAAAACCAAACTCTTGTTCGAATAATTTAAAAATGACGATTTTCGAATAACGAATAAATCGATTAATTAACGTCAATTAATCGAACATTTTTTTTTTTTATTACAAAATAAATTAAATAAGACCTTTTAATTTGATTTATTCTCATAAATTTTTAAAGATTTTATACAAAATGTGCCATAACCCTGATTGTAATTAATCACTATGTTTAAACACATCTTTGACAAACAATTGTATCAGATGTTTTGTTTTTAAATCAAACGTTAAAAAAATTTCAAGAAAGGGAATTTTTCACTCTCGGGTATAAGACATAAAACGCTAAAAAAATAATCGATTTATATAAATCATACCAATGTAAGTATAAAATGTTGTTATTGTATTGTAATTTATTTAAGTTATATAATTATTTTTCAGAATGAGCTCGGTTTGGAAGTATTTCGCCAAGAACAAAAATGAAAAAAATAAAGTCACATGCACCAAGTGTCCTAAAGTATACAAAATTGTTGGATCTACAACATCCTCACTTCTTTACTATTTGCGTAAGAGCCACAATATTACCATTGAAAACGATATAGTGGAAGAGAATCCAACGACATCAAAAATGCCGAACTTGGTCCAATGGCAAAATACATTAAGAAAGACAGCGGCAGTTCTATAGAAGAAATTGTATGCAGAAGTTTGGCTGAAGATGGTATGTCTGTATGAATCGTTTATTTTGTTGTTAATAAAAATATTATTTAAAAATAATTTTTTTTATTCGTTATTCTCATCGATTAATCGAAGATTTTTTGAAATTTAATCGTTTGATCGAACGAGCGAAAACAATTATTTGAATTATTCGAACAAAGCTGAAAGGCGAATAATTGACAACTCTATTGTATACTCACCTCCTGAGAGAAATTATGTCGTTATCTTTTTCTTCAAAGTGGGAGTAAATTGAAAACTTTAAACTCGTTTTCTACAAAATTAAAATTTTTGAGTTATGACGTTATTGAAGTAAATGATCGATGTGGTAATTAATTTTTTTTTTTTGCATAATTATAATTATAAAGTTGGAATTGTTACATTAAATTATAGAAACTTAACAAATATAATTTTTGGCCCCGCAAAATACGTTTTTTTTTTTTTTAATTTATTTTATGTGTGTTGGAAAAATTTTGAATTTATAATATATTTTTTTAACATTTTTATTTAAATGCAGTTTAATGAAAATTAATTAATTAAACATTTTTTTTTTGCAATCTATGTTGGAATACAAAAATAACTATCATTTTAATTTGTTTGAGATGTAAATGATTTTACAATTCAATTGTAGTTTTTGGACATGCATCTTACCTCAGGCATTGGTCGAAAATGACAAACTTTTAACAAAACAAAAAAATTACTGAGTGTGTTTTGAAAAAAATTGCACGCTGATTTCAGAACTTTTTTTGATTTCGGATTATAAAGCAAATTGTTCTTAATATTTGGTATGAATATCTTGTGACATACGGCTATTAATTAGTCAGGACAGAAGATTTTGTGAAAAATTACAAATTTTGAAAATAAAATGTTTTGATTACAAAAAGAGCCATATTCCAATTGATTTTTTTTTTTTTTAACTGCATGCATCCCAGCAAACACATGTGTAAGTCATTACAATTTAAAAACTTTTAAATTGGTTACAAAGTAGCGGTTAGTGATTTTTTCTGTTCCGAAAGTATGTACTTTAAAACAACTTTCAATATTTGTAGATCTAATGTTAGTTTTTCGTTTGCAAAAGTAATCATTTGTAACTTTTTTTTATCTACAAAATAAAAAACAAAGTATTTAATATTTACCATGTACACTGGAGTTATAACTTTTGACGTTTTTTTATTTTTGCAAACAACAAATTTTAAATATCCTAGCCATAAAGTCCATAAAAAATATAACGAAACAATTTATTGCTTTGCCGCGGTTTCCAAAAAAAGTTCTCGCATAAACTTTTTTGAATTTCTTAACAATTTTGTAGTTTAATTGAACTAAAATTGAATATTTCAAAACAATTTTTTAAATAATTACAGTCTAACCATTCGTAACGATCTTAAAGGACACAAAAGTTTTTAAATTTGACAGTTTTTTACGTTTTTAGTTCACTGTTATTTACATATTTATCTAATCTGGGACAATGTCTACAACCTTTTTTTAAAGGTCTGGAATGTTTTAAATAAAGGTCTGAAGTTTTTTTTAAATAATCGGACAAAAATGTTGGTTTTATTTCTTTAATTTCAATCCATAACAGCGTTGGTTAATAAACGCATTTTTAAAACACCATCATTGTTTTAGTAGGCTAATGGACTTGGCTATTCGATTTTCCAAGAAAATAAGCACATACAAATTGATCCGAAAATTGAGGCATCTATATGTATCTAATTATATCAAATTAGGTATAATTTGATATAATTTTATACGTGATTTATCCATATCCGGGACATTAAATTATATTTAATTAGATACAAATATATCTGTTTCTATATAAAGTTTTAGCCGATAGTTGGTATGCTTTTAGTAACTTGAAGTTATGCTGAAAAATATTTAAGTTTAAAATTAAAATTTCTGGAAATCAACAATTTTGAAGACCAAAATATTTTTTAATAAGCGAAATTATTTAAAATTATTAAGAACAAATTTAGTGTGTTATAATATGAATATATGAACATATATGACCATATTTGTTCATATATGGAAATGTAGGTTAATTTTTCCAGTATGTACGAATATGGATGACCATATAAAAAATATATGAACGGTTAAGGGTGATTTTAAATTTTTTGAATTACAGTGGTGGCCATATAATTAGAAACAACTGCGTAGCATATTGTTTTGGCAATATATTTTAAAAACTAAGTTTACTTTATTTAAACTAAGAACTAGAAATTGTAAAGTAACGACTCGTCATTAAGTTTAAAGTAAACAATTCACAGCTTGAATAACATTTTTAAGAAAATTAACTAAACATAAAAAAAATACTATTTCATTTTGGTCACATAATTAGAAACAACAAAAAATATTTACATTCAACTTAAAAATATCTTTGAAAAATTATACAAAATGGACATATCCCTTAATATTTTGTTGGATAACCTTTATTTTTGACAACATGCTTTGTATTAAACGTTGGCATGTTTGCACAGATATATTTTCCCAGTTTTGCTGCACTAACTGAAACAATTCGTCGTTGTTTCGTGGGTTTTAGTCCTTCAGATCTCTTTTCCCAATTGCCCATAAGTTTTCAATTGGGTTGAGATCAGGACTTTGTGCGGGCCAGTCCATCACATCAATATTTTGATCCAAAAGCCAAGACTTCCCTAATCGTGAAGTGTGCTTTGGGTCATTGTCATGCTGGAAAATGTAATGGACGGGCATATTATCACAAGAATACGGTTCCATTACATTTTCCAAAATGCTTTTATATTGATGTTGATCCATTATTCCCTGAATTCGCACGATTGGACCCACACCACTCCAAGAAAAGGCACCCCAGACCATAATAGACCCACCACCATGTTTCACCGTTTTCACAGTGTACCTGGGGTCTAAGGCTTTGTTTGGAGGACGTCTCACATACGTTTTTCCATCAGATTGAAACAAGTTAAACTTAGATTCGTCACTCCAGAGACAACATTTCTCTTGCAAACCGCAACCGCTTCTTAATATTTTTTTTTTGAGACATGCGATTTTTTTTTGTGCAATGCACCCACGAAGTCCCGAATCTTGTAAGCGTCTTCTTATTGTCTGTGTGGATATTTCCGCATTTATTTGCTGTCCAATTTCAGCCTTTATTTCTCTCGATGACAAAAATGGATTTCTTTTGCTGGCCCTACAAATAATTCTATCTTCTGCTGAAGTGGTCTTTCGTTCCCTAGGCTTCCTCGCTGGGGTTTCAAACTGCTTTGTCTTATTGTACAAGTGAATTGCACCAAATACCATTTTTTTAGAGCAAGAAAATCTTTGTGCGATAGCCGACATGGACAGTTTTTCATTCTGATAACACTGCACAATTAACTTCCTCATTTGAGGAGTACATGACTTGTTTTTTCCCATTTTATAAACTAAAACGTATCAATATTATTACAAGTCAATCTTTTGCTTTTTAAATTACAGTTACTTTGTCACTAATAATAACATAAGTTTAGAAATTAATGCCAAAACTTCATGTTTCTAATTACGTGGCCAGCCAAAATCAACTACTTGGGGAATAATCTTATTTTTTTTTTAAATGCTAACGGTTGACTCCATGTGTTTTGCATCAACAAAGTTGTTTATTGTCTACTTGTTGAATAACGGTACTTTTAATTTACAGGTCTTAAAAATAGTTACACTGTGATTTTACATAATTAAAACAGAGTTTCTAATTATATGTCCACCACTGTATGTATATTTAGAAAAATAATTTTTGAAAAAATTTAAATATCATTTACAGGCATTAAGATATTAAAAGTTTAACTCAAGCAGAAAAAGCTATTTTAATTTATTTTTGTTTTTTTGTTTTGATTGAGTTGAGTTGTTTTGTTTAACTTAATTACTTTTATCCTTTATTCAGTAAACAAAACGTAGCCGTTTAAATGTACTGATTGTGAGTTGAAACCGGAACAGTTGGCCAATAATGCGTTTATGAGTCTTTACACTGTGCTACTGATAGGATGTTGTTACTTCTGCCTTCGCACTTTTGTATAATGCTCTCTTTTTTCTAAATTACAGTAAATATTATGAATTACAAGTTTGATAAAATTTTTATTAAAAATAAAAATTATGTTTTTTCGAGCTTTAATTGTGGAATGAAAATAAAAAAATTATTCAAGTTCGAGGCCATACTCTATATTTCTTTATTAGGATATTGTCCTAACAAATAATCTATAGAGTTTTTGTTTTCAAATTTATTAATTGACTACTTTCAGGAACGTTGTATTGTATATCTACCAAAGGTACAGCTTGCACATAACAAACAAGTTTTCAATTTTTATTTGATCAATGGTGATAATCTTTAACTTCGAGCTCATTTATTCGGCCTGATTACGGTTATCGTAGTCGTAGTGAAAATTTATTGTTTTTAAAAAGCGGTATTACGTTTGTCGAAAACTACGAATGTACAACACTGCTAGAAAATCTATTACAATTTCCGTATTACGGTTGTCGTTTTCGACTGTCAAAATGTAAAAAAACAGTCGTCTATTTATTTCTCACGACAGATTTAAAAAATTCTTAAAAAATGTAAATTTCAATGAAATTTTAATTAAATTTAAATACTTTTAGAATAAAAATTATAGCACCGAAGCTGTTTGCGAAATTGGAGGACGTTTTAGGGTAAAAAACATAATTGGCAAAATCTGGAACAAGTGCAGTTTAGAAACAAAACTAAGATTACTTCAAAACTTTTACCCCAAAAACTAATTTTTGAGCTGATTTCAAGAAACAAAATATTTGTAGTCGAGGTCATATCGTACATCATTGAATAGATATTTTAATAAGCTTTGGTATGTATATTGTAATGATCGGACGAGTACTTTTTGAGATAATTGTAAAAAACTTTTCCGAATTTAATGCCTCGTCAAGCCGCAAGGGGGCTCTGGCGACAAGATTTTTTTTGCTTCTTAAAATCAGCCCAAAAAGTACTGTGCGAGGTAAAAGTTTGGACGTGATCGGAGTTATTTTGCTAAACAACACTTAGCCGTTTTCTTCGAATATCAGTCGTCTCAGCCATAGGCACTCATATTTTTCATCTGAAGTTAAAAAATAAGTCCAAACTTAGCATTTTTTTATATTTTTTGATAATTTAACAACAAAATTAAAAATTTCTTATTGCCGCCAATCAGCTGTTTTTGACAGATCGTCATAGAGTGCTTCATAATATTAATAATATTAATAAATTTAACAAATTTGTCAACACTCTGTTGTTTTCAATCTATTACAAAAACCTTTTAGTCGAAAAATTTACGTAATACCGCAACAAATAAAAATCGACAACGACTTCGACTAGAGTCGAAATACGACTACGACAACCGTAATCAGGCCCATTAGTTCTCATTTAGTAGGATAACTAGGTTATATGAATGTTTGATGTTTGCATGGGATTGTCACTTCTTTAAAAACGTATTCTAATGATGTGAACCCAGAAAATTCCCGAAATAGATCTATCAACACATTCCTGAAAGTGGTCAATTAATAAATTTGAAAACAAATATTCTATAGATTATTTGTTAGGACAATATCCTAATAAAGAACTATAGAGGATGATTTTATTGATTCCGTAACTTTTTTCAAAATATTTAGTTTTTCTTTCGAAAAGCTTTGCTAAGAGTCTTAAAATCTATTAATCAAATTTTTAATTTTTAAAATATTTCTATAATCTGCTCAAATTAAAAACGTTGTCTTAAAATTTGAACATTTCTTTCGGGAATTTTTTAACTTTTTTTTCTATTGAAAAATTCCTAAATTTTAAGAAAACATAGCTTTAAAAATATATTTCTTAGTGCAGGATATTAATCCTACTTCTTAACATAGTGTTCACACTAGATATTAACTTTAATATTTTTCTGCCAGCAAACTTCAAATTCAATCGTAGAGAGAATTATATTACATGTGGACCACACATTACTGTAAGTGTTAGTAACTTTAATATAATATGTGCGAAAACGCCAACAGAATAACAGAATTAAATTATCTACGTTCATGTTAATGTTTAGCGTGGAGAACACGCATTCATATTTATATCATGTCTTCTCATAATTTTCTGTCTCTCGTTGAGTAAAGGCGTCCGTTAATTTATTCAATTTTCAACTATGCGATTAAAAAACAACTTTGTAAAAAAAATAAATAAAAGTTAAACGCCTAAAATTAAAAAATTCATGAAGAAAAAGTGTATTAAAAATTATTAAAATGTTATAAATCAATTTAAAGTTATTTTTTAATCGCATAGTTGAAAATTGACTGAATAAACGGACGTCTTTACTCAACTATAAAGAGAAAATTAAGAGTAGATATAAATATGAATACGTGTTCTCCACCCTAAACATTAATATGAACATAGATAATTTAATTCCGTTATTCTGTTGGCTTTCTCGCACATAGTATATCCAACTTAATATTTTATGTGGACACCGTGTAAGAGTCTACTTCGTGAACGACAAATCCGTCTAAAAGTTAAATTTATGTTAAAGAACATACATGATTGTATCATTATTTATTCACTCTATACTTTCTAGGATGCTTTGATTGGTTTTACCATGGATATTATACATTTAGATGGTCATAAAGTAGCAGTGACTAGAGAAAAGATAACATGGCCTGGAGCACGTATACGCAAGAAGGGTGAAGGTATGCCAAACTATGAAAATAATAATCTGCATGGCAATTTGTATATAACATTTGATGTGGAGTTTCCTAAAAAAGACTTAGATGACACAGAAAAAGAAGGTTAGTTAACAAAAAATACACTCAGAAATCATAAACCGTACTATCATTAATTCAAATTTTTAAAAATAAATTATTTTTAAAGATAAGATAGTATGGTCTAGAATTTTGTTGTAGATAATATAAATTACTTTCATTATACTATTTCAATTACTTTTCTTTAATTACAGAACTTAAGAAAATTTTAGATCAAGCTTCAATTAATCGTGCTTACAATGGACTGTGAAAATTACCTTGAATTTCTGGTTTGGCTCACTCAAAGCTGTAAAGACTTAAATTGAAACATAAATCTTTAGTTATTTAATTTAGTTTGAGTTATTTTGTATCTATAACAAATTTATGTGAACATTATTATTTTTAATAGTTTTTTTCTGTATGAAGTTTACTGAAAGAAAAATCCTAAAAAAAATGTAAACTAAAAGAACAACAATTTTCTAAATAAAACTTTATAAGTTTTTTAATAATTTATTTCAATAAAAAAATAAAACATTTGTAATGATGGAAAAATGACAAATTCTATTTTAGTGGTACAATGTGATTCTGTGGAGCTTCAGAAAAGCGAAAATTCGCGAAAATAAGAAATTATTTTGTATCATTATTTTGCAACAATAAGCAATGAGTTACCGATAATGGGTTAGATAATACATTGCTTTGTAACGGACACTCCTCACCTTCAGCATTATTTCGAAATATATAGTAATGAGTTACCAATAATGATGTACTTATAGATTACCTTGTATTGATACATCATTACCTTTTGTATTATTTCGAAACATAAAATAATGACTTACCGATCATCTCACACATTACCAAATAACGGGTAAAGTAATGTATCGCCATAGGGCTTACATTACATTACAATACACCTTACTTCACTGTTGATTTTTACAGGCGATTAGCCTTGACCCATTACCTAATAGGGGGTAAAGTAACTGGTTACTTTTATTGTTACCGGGTTAGGAAAAGTAATGTGGGTATAAATAGATTTTCATAAAAACTAATTTGAAAAAAAAATATTACAAATAATTTTTTTAAATTAAATAAATACGTTATTTATTTAATTTCGCGCTGAAATTCGAGCCTGGGGTCTCTGGTTGTTAGGTTAGGTCGAAAAGAGGATTCGGAGAAGGGAAATACTTCCCTAAGCCGACTCAAGTCCCTGAGGACTTACACTTAAGCCAGAATGTCGGCTTTTTGTGCGCTCTAAACAATCGGTTCTATGTCCTATGTCACCTTACTATCCCAGGAACTCCGTCGCACTGACGAAACTCCTCAACTCCTTCCATTCTATGCCCCTAAGATCCCCCAATGTGAATATTGGGTCACTGGATAGTATTTCGACCCGGATCCCGGCAAATGCCGGGCATTCACAGAGATAGTGTTCCAAGGTCTCCTCGTCTTCTCCACAGGCCCTGCGCACTTCCGAGTTCGCCCTACCAATACGGTGGAGATGGGCCCTAAGTGTCGAGTGTCCCGAGAGGATTTCCATCAAAAGACTCAGTTCCTTCCTACTGAGATTCAGAATTTCCCTCGTCTTGTCCTTGTCCGGGTTGCCCCAGAGAATATTTGTAGTCCTGCCAACACCCGCATTTTCCCAGATGGTCCTATACATGGTGTCAGCCCAGTCCACCAGCTCCGCCTTGAGAGCTCGAAAAGGTTTAGCGTTCTCCAAAGTGACTAATTCCAGGGAAGATCCTCCCCTTCCCTGGAATTAGTCTCTGGTTGTTAGGCGAGAACTCAACCAACTGAGCTATCGTCACATATAATAATGGGTTGCTTAAAATTTAAATGAATTATTGTGCCATCGAGGTTTCGTTTGTGATGTTAAAATGTGTCTAAATATAGATTTTCAAAATAATATTTTAAACATTTCTTAACGCTTATATTTCATGCATTATGTAATTGATAATCGGTAAGTCATTACTTTATTTTTTGAAATAATGTAAAAGGTAATGATGTATCATTACAAGGTAACCATGAGTGTTCAATTATTGGTAACTTGTTACTTTATGTTTCAAAATAATGTTTAAGGTAAGGAGTATACATTACAAACGAATGCAGTATGTAACCCATTATCGGCAACTCATTGCTTTTAGTTGGAAAATAATGATACAGGTAAGAAGTATACATTACAAAGTACTTTTTCGCACACATTATCAAAGTTTTACTGGGGTGCTGTTACAAGACTTACGAACCCGGTTAAAAAAGTTCATATATGTTCATATATGCTTGCATATATGGGCAAATATGGACATTGTCTTGTATATGGGCATATATGGAAGTGTATGTGATTCCATATATGCAAATGGTACTCATATATGGTCATATCGGGAGGTTTATGCCTTTTCATATTTCCAAAAGCGTCTCATATATACGCAAAATGAGTCATATGCACAAATGTGGAAGTATATGAAATCACTTTTGTCCAAAGAGGAACCACATATGGAAAAACATGTGACTCCATATACCTAATAAGGATTCATATGTGCACAAATATTATGCCAAACTTTTTTTTATTAAGTTACGTAGTTTTTATTTATTTATATAACGCATTTGTTAAAAATTGTAAAAAATGACAGATAGAATTTTGAAACATATGAAAATGGTGTGTCCAATCAGTTTTATAAACCTTTTTTAAAGACCGTTTGTAAACAACTTCAATTCTTAATCTAATTCATAAGGACTGATTCATATTTTTATTTTGTAGCACATGCTTAAATTTCATTTTAATTGAAGTGCATCAGTAGAGAATTCCCACTATTTGTGGTACTCTCCTTGTCAGTAAGATAAGATTGTTTTTTTTTAAATTCATTTTTGTGTTCGTTACGACAATATTAACGCATTTAACTCTTGTTTTAAAATTTCATTAAGTCTAGAAGTGATTTCTACCAATTTTATAAAATTGTTTTTTTTTACAAATAAGTTCATAGTTCACACAAAAGTAAAAAATATGTTTCAGAAATAATTGTTAACCAAATAGATGACTAACCGTTATTTAAAATAAAACATTGTGGATAAATTTATAAAAGATTTTTTTAAACAGAACCACAGAAAAAATACCCAATTAGTATGATATGTTCACATTACAAGCTCATATTTTCATTTAAAATTTTGAAGGTACAATATCATAATTAAATCGTTCTATTAAATAGAATAGAGAAAAAAATTTAAATTTTTTAGAAATTGGTATATTTGTCTGCAAAGTCGAGATGTGGTGATTTTTCTGAACATTAGTCATTTTCATATAAATTGTGTGAATATCAAAAATGTTTGCTTTGTTACACAGCATTGCTTAGATACGGGTACATTCTTCTTCGAAATATCAATCCACCACGACTTTGTAACGGAACCAGACTTTCAATGAAAAGCTATTATTTATAGTAATTAAATGTGCTAAAGTCCCAAAACTTATTTAACAAATTGTGAAAAACAATCTGCTGTAGGCTTGTCCCTATCCGGATTTCATTCCTGCCCAATCAAATCTTCAGGGGACTTTGTTATTAGAATTTCTAGAGATATTTGTTATGTTAAATCACAAACTCAATGAGAATTCCTTGTCCTCGTCTAGGAGCGTGATTCAAAATATCAAAGAAAAAAACAAAAACAACAACAAAATATTATCACAATTGGCTTTGTCACCTTCCATATATTAATATTGTTCACAATATTTCGTTCGGATGCGATAATATTCAGAATGTTTGCGCTGACAAAAACACATGCCATACATGTTTTGCCATTTGAAACAACTTTTTTATTACAATTAGGTCCTTTAAATAATATTTACTTTTATTAAAACTGGTTTTTAAAATAAAAAGTTTTCTAAAAAAGGACAAAAAATATATTATGTATGAACGTACATGGATGACCATATAAATCAAAATATGAACATGTATATCCATATATGGAAATGTAGGTTCATTGTTCTAGTATGTACGAATATGGATGACTATTTTTAACCGGGAATTCATAATTTTTTTTCCGAATCGAGTTACAAGGTAACTCCCCCGATTTTGCCTTTAAAACAAAAACTCTTTAACTAAATTCTAACCAGGGTTGCCAGGGTTCACCAAACTATAAATTATAATTTAAATAAAAAATGTAGAGTAATGTGTCACAAAATGATTTTTGATAAATAAATCATATCTTTATTTCTTTATAATTTTTTAAATATGGTTGATTAGACTGACTTTAAATGAGGGTAAAACCCTTAAGTTCCTAAAGCTGATGTGATGCTGGCTGGATCTTTTAAAACGCTCTCTTTTAAATTTTTTTAGAATATTCAAGAAAGATCCCTTTAAATAGCTAATAGCTTGAAAAATAAGCTAACCTCATAATAGCTTAGGAAATGCAATTTTCTTTAGGATGGTTTCTTTTTATTTTGTTGGTGAATAAAAAAGTGGTGATATTGCACGAAGAAACTTGTTTCAAACTCTTTTTCTGAAAATCGTTCCGAGGAAGACCTAGCAGCATCGCGTATACTGTCATTTTCATCTTTGGTATTAAAAATTATAGTCAAAATGCAGCTGGCATATTCTATGGCATCAGCAGCTAAAAATCCGTTTTGACTTCCCTCTGAAGTTTGTATAATATCAAATAAAGGTCCACCGGATTTGTGAGCAACCATTATAATACCAGCTGCCATGCATTCAACAACTCCAATGCCAAAATGTTCGTTCCACATTGTATGAATACCTATGCCAGCTTTTGTATACAACTCCAGCAGCTCATGATAAGGAACATTTACTTTGAATTCGACATTGTTTTCCAAAGATAAATGTTTCGTTAGATCTTGCATATTTTTGAGACGTTCATAGTCGGACTCGTTGCGACACGATCCCGCTATCACTAAACGTATTTTATTCCAAAGCTCTTCGTTCCGACTTAATAACGTACGCAATTCGTACATGGTTTGCAATTGCAGAGGATGATCTTTTTCCGGACGAAATTGACCAACAGATAAAATAATTATATCGTTGAAATTCTCCATGCGCTGTAGACTCTTAATATGACTGACTTCACACGGTGGATATACACGATGTGTTTTAAAAGGAACATTCCACAAGTCAATAATGTGGTTTTCTGTCCAAGATGAATTTACCATAATGGTTTCAGAACATCTTCCAACCCAACAGTAAATCTTTGCAAAGATTTTATAATACGTTACTTTGAGCCATGTCAAAAAAGGATTGCGTACAACATAACTATGATTGTTATGGGAATATTCACGCTGCTGAACTCGGCGCAACATATCCGTGCTAATGGTAGGATAGTGAATGTAGCATCCAACTTTACAGCATCCTATAAAACGAAATAATGGCAAAGTAAATGCATATCCCATGGTATCGAGATATATGTCTGGTGGAAATTTACACAATGCCTCTAGACCCAATAACATTGAACCAATACTTTGTCCGAGTAGTGTAAAGATGGGATATTTTTTTGCCTCAACCAAATGACGAAATTTTAAGTACACAAATGTAATATTTTCTTTTTCCAAATTAATGTTAAACACATTTTTAGCTTTTTCCAGTATACTATTCGGAGAACTTTCTATGTCGCCCGTATAAATTATAACTTTGACATTATCATACTTTGCCTGTAAGCATCGTACAGCGCACCATAAGACACGTTCACCTCCGCCACCGGCATTGCAGTATGGATGAAATATACCAACGTTCACATTTGTGTTTCGGGTTCCTAATTTTAATTTGCGTGAACGTAAATATTGTCGAAGAACGTATAGAGCAAGTCCTAAAAGGACGACAACCAACAGCAAAACTCCATTCGCGATATAAAATATTTTTAAAAACATTGTAAATAAATATATGCACTCAAAATATTTTCCATAAAAAAAAATTTTCTTGCACTTTAGTGGACTTGCGTAGTTCTTCAACTAACTAGTACAATTAAGCTATTCACCCAATTGAACTATATGAACTAGTTCACCATTATTCGCACTTTCTGCAAGAAGAAACAGAATATGCGTTAAAACCAAAAGCGAAAAAATCTTTCAATAGACTGAAACAGAGCTTTGAAGAATTCATTCAATTTAGATGGAAATGAATTCCATAAAGCCATATAAGGCCCTAAGGGCTCGGTTATGTAAATGAAGATTTAATAAAAAAAAAAAAAAAAAAAAAAAAAAATAGAATTCATATAATTGAAGGGCTTATTGTAAAAACTTGTTATGTCACATGTATTGCTTTATGGATTTTCGCCAATTTATAGGGAACCATTGATTAATTTTTAATAGAAGTCTTTCTTAAACACCTATAACAAGTAACTGAAAGATAAACGTACTGTAAAAATTATATTTTTCTTTGCAGTTTTTCAACATTTAAAAGGCGAAAACAGCCTACAAATAAAATGTGGCTAATCAAGTTTTAACAATAAGCCAAAAAGTTTTACAATAGAATCTGCTGAAAATGACTGTTAAAACAACTTTAATTTCAGTTAAAAAGGCGACAAAGGTAACTACCGTTACAATAGCTGCTACAAAAACAAGAACTAAAAATTTAGTTGTTTTGTAACTGTTGAAAACAACTAAAAATGTAGTAAAATCAACTAACAATGAAGTAAAAACTGAAAATTTTTTTCTACACAAATTTTGAAGAAACTGTATAAATAATTGTTTTTCAACAATTATTTTTTCGGTATTTTCAACTTATTTTTTAATAAAGAAAAATCTTTTTTTCTTTTAATTACAATAAATAGTCTACTGGTCGTTAAATACTATTGTTAAACCGATGATCACCTATGCTGCCCTTGCATGGTGGCCAAAAGTTGAGCAGAGTAAGGCAAGGGATGCTCTTAAGAGAATCTACCGACTTGCGTGTGTTGGCATTACAGGGGCCGGCGGAACTTGCCCGACGGATGCCTTGGGGGTTATGCTGGGGATTCCGCCATTGCATATTTCTGTAATGGACGTTGCCAGTATGGGTTCCTCTAGACTTAGTGAATTCGTTGGCATGAGGGGGGGGAGACCTAAGGGGTCACATGAGGATCGCGCGCATCTCAATAGACGACCCGATTTATAAGGTTGAGGACAGAGTGTCACCGGAGTGGATCTTTGATAGATATTTTGATGTGTTGTTGTTTGACAGAGACATGTGGACCAATCAATCCTGGGAACCGGAAGATGGTTCTCAGTTGTGGTTCACTGATGGCTATAAGCAGTCGAATGGGAACACGGGTGCGGGAGTCTTTGAACCAGGCTTCCAGCGTGCTTTACCTATGGGAAAATATCCGTCCATTTTTCAGGCGGAGATTTGGGCTATCTGTATCTGTGCAGGGGAATGCCTGCGAAGGGGAACGCTCAGATCTCGCATCTACATTCTTTCTGACAGTCAGGCTGCACTGAGGGCCTTAATGGCTTATAAGGTGTCGTCTGTTTTGGTTATGGAATGCATTCAGACTCTCAATAGGCTCGGTAGTGGCAACTCTCTAACCTTGGGGTGGATTCCTGGTCATGAGGGCAATGAGAGGGCAGATTGTCTTGTCAACCGTGGGGCCCGAAGGTCCTTTATTGGTCCTGAACCATTCTGTGGAATACTTGCGGGGTATGTTAGGGGAAGGCTCAGGTCATGGAGAGTTTGAATTCTCTGGTTACTGGGAAAACTCTCCTGGTCAGCGCCAGGCTAAGAGATTGATCTCTTTTTCCAGTATGGGGTCGAGGCGACTCTTGTCGCTTGAAAGGGGGGGGGGGGGGTTTTGAGGACCCTGTCGTAGTACTTAACTGGACACTGTAATCTCAGATACCATCTGCACAGGAAGGGTTAATCGGACACGGATATGTGTAGGTTTTGTGAGATGGTGTCTGAGACCTCGGAGCATGTTCTCTGCGAATGCCCAGGCTTTGTGATAGGAGACTTAGGTTTCTAGATGATCGCTTCATTTCGCTTTCCGACATCGCGAACATTTTGCCTAATAGGATAATTGGCTTTATAGGTAGCTTGAATCTATAGGTAACTTTAGGCAGCACAAAAGACCTACTACATTGGTCGCGGTGCATAGTGCCTTCTGATCTAATCTAATTACAATAAAAATTTGTGTATCCTACATCCTACTTAAAATGCAAAGTCAAAATTCCACACGCTACTGCTATTATGATGTTTTAGTGCATTGGTGATAAACTTCTATTTTTAAATAACTAACAAAAATAAACTGATTAATGAAAAATTACAAAACAGTAATTTTAGTAGTTATAGTTGTTTACAAAAATACTAAAACAACTTTTAAAAATACTGTTTTTTTTAAAATAACTGTAATAATAGTTGTTTTGTACGGTTAAAAACAACTACTACTGATTACTGCACAAACAACTTTCATGTAGCTACTGGAAACATTTTTTTGAGTGTAGGACAGCTAATATACACAGATCTTGTTATGTCGCATTTAAAATATGAACAATATTCGAAAGTTTTACAAAAAAATTTGGCAAAAAATTTGCAACTTTTCTTTAGTCCATAAACTCGAAAAGTTGAAAGCTTTTTTGTGTTGCAAGAAGTAGTGTAAAAAAAATGAATAATCATAAAGTTTATAATGTATTCTTAATTTCAAAAATATATCAATTTGTTTAAAATTCGAAAATATTTATTTTTTTAATTTCGAAGTAGTAAAAAGGAACAAATTGGGAAGCAGTATCAGATACAAATAGATGATAAATGTGTAAATAATATTTCTTAAACTATTTCGTATTATTCAAGATTAGCATCCAGATGGTTTAGAACAGAGAGTGATGTGAATTTTCAGGAAATAAAGGATCAACTTTCAGCAAATTTAAAATGTACACTCAAAAAAATTTTACAGTTAATACATGGCAGTTGCTTGTGTAGTAATCAGCAGTACCTTGTTTTTAATTGAAATCACAGTTCAACTATTATGACAATTACAAAACAACTATTAAGACAATTATTTAAAAACGCAAATGAAGAAAATTACTTTCTTTTTAACAATTGGTTGAAACAATTATTTTAATTTTCAATAAACAACTACCAAAACAGTAATTTTGCAGTAAACAGTTAATTTTTGTTAGTTTTTTAAAAGGTTATGTCGAGTTTTTAGTTTAGTTTATATATATATATTATTGGTATGTTAATAGTTTACAAATAATAATTAGAAAATTTCATTGCATCTCCAAAGTTGTTTAAAAATGTTGGAGGAAAATATGGCCAGTTGTTTTAACGACATTGTTAGTTGTTTTTACTACATTTTTTAGCTGTTTTTCAACAACTACATTCTTAGTTATTTTAACGGTAATTAGATTTTTAGACCTTTTAACTGAAATTACAGTTGCTTTATTTTTATTAATTTATACGGTATATACATATATTTACAAAAATAAAGCTAATTAATTATTTTAGCTAGATTGATGCATGTATTTCGATCTGGCACAATATCTTATCAGAAACCGAATAGGCAGAGCTTTAACAAAAAGCCTATTAATATCAATTTTGCTCCATTCTTGCCTTCTTAGCAATCAAACAGGTGGCTAGGACCTTTTCCTAACAACCATCATGACGTTATTTTTCTATCATTTTCAGTCGATTCTATTGTAAAACTTTTTTGATTGTAGTTATTATAAGTTCAATAACATTTTTTAAAAGCTGTGCTATTAACGAATTTTTTAACAAACTAGACTAACTTTTGATTTTGCCAACTACAACCGTAATAAGGACGATCATTATTCTTATTTCTTCTGAAAATGCCCGGATCTTAAATTAAAGCAGTGTGTCTACTCGTCTCTGTCTCTCTCAACCTTAGTAGGAAATATCAAAATAAAAGTGAATTTTTTTAGCAAAAACTTTTTATCAACATGTCGCGATAATTTTTTAGTATAAAAAAATGTTTTCATTGGTTTGTTTGTTGTTTTGGAAGTACAGTTTCTCTATTGGTATATACTCATTGTTTAAACTCATTCATACTACAAATGATACTGCGGACTTGATATTATATTTTTTGGAACATTTTATACTACCAATTTAATTTGGCATGATTTTACTTTAGGCCAGAAGCAAAAGTATTTTTTTTTTTAAAGCAACAGATTTTTATTTGCTTTTACATACGTACTTTTTATTTTGAGTTAATGCAGCATAATAAATTTCTATAATGGTCTAAAATGTTAAAAAATTGGAAAAAAATGTTGAATTTTAGAATATCGTATCTCCGATTAGATGTCTTGTAACAGATTTTCATTAAATGCTGTGGAAAGTAAGGCCATGTTATTTGTCCCTACCCGCAACTGTGATTTCGATGTAGCCATATCCATAAATAATGTTGCTGTTGAATTCTGTGATCGCGTAAAAATAGTGGGAGTAATTATTGACAATGACTTGGATTTTGAATCGCATGTGTCTCTCATTGTATCCACAGTTAATTTTAGTTTAAAGAGAGAGACTGTATAATATTAATTTGTATCTGCCACTGCATGTTAAGCAGAAAATTGTACATGGCATTATTAAGCCTTTATTTTTGTATTGTGCGGAGGTGAACACAGGTAAGACTGCATTTATTATGGATCAGCTATACATGTTGTTTAAAAGGGTAATTCGTTACCTATATTCCTTACGTATTCGGGCACATGTATCTCAATATATAGAACGGTTCTTAGGAACATCTTTTTTAAATTTTATTAAAATTCGTCTACTACTACATTTTTATGAAATTATTTTACCCCGTAATTCATCATGGCTAAATCAATCATAACAAATACGAGTTATACGTTCATTTAATTCGCTGCCCATAGCGGTAAGATACTTCACCGAAACTTATTCTACCCACAGAAATAAACTAATTCAGTATAGTCAGACATAATCTAGTTCGGCATTATCATTCGTCAAAAGGGAGAGCAAGAATTATTTTATTATGATTTTTTTTTAATTTTCTTAACATTTCTGATATGTAGCTAATTTTTATATTAGTACAAATTTATTTATATTTATTTTATAAGTAATTGATTATACAATTATGATGATTATATTAGTGTGTGATATATTGCAATTTATTATTTGGCCAATTAGACTTACAAATTACAAAATGAATTTTTAAATAAAAATAAATTAAATTTAAAAAAAACATAAAACATTTTTTGAGGTTTTGCTTGCATCTCAAGTAAAATATATTGTAACATTATTCAATGTTGCCACATGGCAACCCTATTAGAAGTTAAGAAAGAAGTGTAAAAAGAAGATAAAAGTTAGTTGTTAAGGAAACGTGTTTTGTAAAAGGTTTATAAGCTGAATAAAGATTATTGAAAAAACTAAACTAAATCGTATTTATTTATTATAATAAAATTAACTTGAAACATGGTGTCAGATGTGAAATAAAATATTTATTGTGTAACTATGTCAGACTCTGAAAGTACAAAAAGCGAAACAACGAAAAATCATTTAACAACTGGAAGTGGACAGACAAAGGGGAAAACAATGATTGCAAACACTAGTGCTGTGGTTATAAATGGCCCTGAACCGATGCAGTTTGATGATCCAGGAAAATACTGGTCTATGTGGAAGCAGCGTTTTAACATTTATTTGCTGGCATCAGGGAAAAAGAAAGAGACTGATGACGTAAAAATTGCCCTGCTGCTGCATTACATTGGGGAGAAGGGGTTGGATATTTACAATTCCTTTAATTTATCGCCACAAGAGGAAACATTTGAAAACGTTTTAAAACAAATTCGATGAATATTGCAACCCAAAGAAGAACATCACGATGGAAACTTTTAAGTTTTTTAATATAACGCAACAACAAGGTCAGCCATTTTGTGAATTCGAGACTGAGCTGCGCAAACAAATAAAATTCTGCGAATTTGCCTGCTCGAATGACTGTAAAAAATTCGAAGACCGTATACTGCGTGACAAAATCATTTTGGGTGTGTTTGATAAAAATTTACAAACAAAACTTTTAGAAGCAAAGGAAAATGATTTGAATGGTGTTATTCAAAAATGCAAAGTTGCCGAGTTGGCAGAAAAGAATAAAAAAACTCTTGGAGAAAAAAATGAAGGTAAAATTGATGCATTGCAGCGTATTGATAAAGGAAGAAATGTAAAGCAGAAGGAACAAATTTGCTATCGATGCGGTTTTGTATGGAGTTCGGAGCATCGTAAACAATGCCCAGCAATAAAAGATGGTCGGAAATGCAACAAATGCAAACAGCCGGGCCATTTCGCATCCATGTGTCGAGTAAAATCAGTGGGAGGCGGAACAAATAGCCGTCATGTAAATATGTTAGCAGCTTCAGCTGACGGGGAGATGGAAAATGCAGTTAATGCTGAATATTTTGATGAAGGTAAAAGTGGTAGTATTAATAATAAATTAAGTATAATTGGAAAAATTTCTGATTGTAGAATAAGCTATTTAGGTGGTGGCTGGTTTAAGAAAATAGATGTTAATGGCCTTGAAATTAGTTTTAAATTGGATTCAGGCGCTGATGTGAATTGTTTACCGGTGAAATATATACAGGAAATGAATTTTTTGAATAAAATTATTAAATCAAATACTCGTTTGTTTGCTTATGGTGATGAGGAGATAGGGATATTAGGAAGAATTGAGTTACGGTGCATTGTTGATAAGGGGAAAGTCTCGATGCCTGTTGAGTTTGAGGTGGTGGGTAATGAACATCAGCCTATATTAGGAAGGGATTCTTGTGTAACATTGGGATTGATTAGAAGGATAGATAAAGTGAAATGTGGGGAACCTGGCAGGCTAGGCTGCGAATTGCCTGAAGGGAAGGACGAGTTTATTCGCAAGTTTATCGATGTCTTCGACGGACTTGGGGAGATACCTGGTAGGTGCATGATTGAGTTGAAGGAAAGGTCGGAACCGAGGTTAAATTATAAAAAGAGGATACCATTTAGTTTGCATCAGAGATTGAGGGACCAATTGGATCTTATGGTTAAGGATGGGGTAATTAGCAAGGTAAATAAGCCTACAGAGTGGGTAAATAATTTACAGATTGTTGAGAAATCGGATGGTTCTTTAAGAATTTGTCTTGATCCTAAGCCGTTAAATGAGTGTATTAAACGGGAGCGGTGTATAATACCTACGTCTGAGTCAATAATAAGTCGGGTTGGTGGTGCGAAATTTTTTACCGTGATGGACCTTAAGAACGGTTTTTGGCAAGTGGTCTTAGATGACAGGTGTTCAGAGTTGACAACGTTTATAACACCTTTTGGTCTGTATAAGTGGAATCGGATGCCGTTTGGGTTAAATAATGCCCCAGAGATATTTATGCGTTATATGATACAGATATTTGGTGACCTTGAGGGTGTTGAAGTATATTTCGACGATTTGTGTATTTTTGGAAGAACAAAACAGGAACACGATGAACGGCTGCTTAATGTGATTAATAGGGCAAAGGAGTTTAATGTGAAGTTCAATAAGAAGAAGGTTCAGTATAGGTCAAATGAAGTTTGTTTTATGGGACAGATAATTTCAGAGGGAACGATTAAACCGGATGGAAAATATTTAAGGGCTATTAGGGAAATTCCCATGCCAGAGGACAAACAGGGTGTATTGCGTATATTGGGTATGTGTAAGTTTTTGGGAAGGTATATTCCTAATTTATCGGCAATAACGGTCAATCTTCGGGAGCTGACGCGAAATAACGTAAAATGGCAGTGGACTGAGGCTCATATAAGGGAGATTGAAGTTTTAAAGAGGATAATTTGTACGCCCCCGGTATTGAGAATTTATGATCCTAAGTCATCACTTGTTATTCAAACGGATGCATCTAGGGATGGTATTGGTTGTGTATTGCTGCAAAACGGTTGCCCCGTTGCTTTTGCGTCTCGTAGTCTAAACAAGTGTGAAAGGAAATACGCTCAAATTGAAAAGGAGCTGCTTGCGGTGGTTGTGGCATGTGGAAAATTTCACTATTTTATTTACGGTCGGGACGTTGAGGTACATTCAGATCACAAGCCGCTTGAATCGTTGATGAAAAAGGATCTGGATAAGGTCACGGCTAGACTTCAGAGAATGTTTATGCAGCTCTTGAAATATCCTGCCCTGACAATAAAATATGTTCCGGGGAAAGAGTTGTTGGTAGCCGACTGCCTGTCGCGGGCGTTTTTGCCAGATGCTGAGCCAGAGGATCAGGGTTTGAAATCTGTTGTACACTCGGTGATCAGAAAAAGTTGCATGTCGGAGGAGAATAGAAGAGCGTTTGTGCGTGTCACTGAATCTGATAAATGTTTGAATAATGTTTTGATATATGTTAACGGGGAGTGGCCGATATACAGGAATTTGGGCGTTGAGGAAAAGAAGTTTCATAAGATCAGGGATGAGTTGAGTAGTGCTGGTGGACTATTATTCTTTAGGGACAGACTGGTTATTCCAAGGGAATTGAGAAGTCAGACGTTGCGGTTGTTACATTCTGCTCATCTGGGCGTTGAGAAGACGAGGATGCGGGCGAGGGAACTGTATTATTGGCCTGGGCTATCGACCGATGTAGAGGAGTTTGTCAGTTCTTGTAGAATATGTGAGGGAATGCGTAGGAGGAATCAAAAGGAACCATTGCAACATCATCCTGAACCTGTTTACGCTTGGGAGCAGGTTGCCATGGACATTTTTGATTGTTCCGGTGCATCGTACTTGGCTGTTGTTGACTCATACTCAGGTTGGTTGATCTCGGAGAAACTGAGAAATAAGTCAATTGATGAGATTATAAATGTTTTGAGAATGTTATTTTTCAAATTTGGAATTCCGACGGAAATAAGATCGGATAACGTTCCATTTAATAGTTACAAATTTAAGAAGTTTGCAAATGATTATAACTTAAATTTAAAGTTTTCGAGTCCTAACTACCCACAAAGTAATGGACTGGCGGAAAAAAGCTGTTTCCATTGCAAAGGGTATTTTGAAGAAGAATGTTCTTGATGGTGGAAGTGATTACCAGGAGCAGATTTTGGAGTATAATGTAACTCCTTTGCAGGATATGCTTTTGTCGCCGGCACAATTGTTTATGGGTAGAACACTAAAGACGAAACATCCGATTTCTAATCGTTTATTAGGAAGGGTGAATGGGAATAGTGGGCATATTCGGAACCGAATATTGAACAAGAGAAATAGACAGCAATTATATTACAACAGATCTGCTAAATCGTTAAGTAGGCTGAGGATTAATGATAAAGTTTTGTTTTTAATAAATGACAAGTGGCAATATGGTATAGTTGTGGATGTATATAATGATAGATCTTATATAGTTAGGGATGGAAATGGCAAGAAGTATAGAAGGAATAGGCGACTGCTAGTAAATACGAAGAACCAGGCCGAGAATATTTATTTTGATTATATGGATGAATATTGTAATTTAAATGTTAATAATAATCAAAATATGGAGAATAATGCTAAAAATGTAAACAATAATGGACAAAATGTAAACATTAATGAACAAATTGTGGAGGTTAATGGGACTAACGTAAATAGTACTCATGATAGAATGGAGGTATCGGCAACTGTTCCTATTGGTGTTGGCAAAGAGTCAACGTCTTTATCACCCGTGTTCGCTAATACGAACACGCATGATGAAGGTTCGGATGACTCAAATTATGAAGATGCCGACAATATGAGCGGTGCTGAGACTTCACATAGTGAGACCATTCCCCCTATGGTAGAGGAGTATGTAACGCGTACTGGAAGGGCCATTCAAAGGCCGAAATTGTATGGGGAGTGGGAACACTATTAGAAACCTAAGAATTGGCTAGGAAAATAGATTTAAGAACTATTAAAAAAAAAAAAAAAAAATTATATAAAGAAAAGAAAGCATGTAACATTATTCAATGTTGCCACATGGCAACCCTATTAGAAGTTAAGAAAGAAGTGTAAAAAGAAGATAAAAGTTAGTTGTTAAGGAAACGTGTTTTGTAAAAGGTTTATAAGCTGAATAAAGATTATTGAAAAAACTAAACTAAATCGTATTTATTTATTATAATAAAATTAACTTGAAACATATATTGTTATAAAATAATCGCCCATATAATAATGAAAAAGCTGATCACTACGCCAAGCTTGCTATAGCCAGCGGGTTAGAGTTAACGCCTCAATTATCACTCAAGGACGCTTGCACCAAAATTTATAACAACCTTTGGGATGAATGGAACTCTGATTACAAACAGATATCGCGTTTAAAAGGAGCAACATTTTTCACGATTTTTCCCAACTTGCCCTAAAAGCATTGGTTTTTAAACTCATTTCTGACTTCTACAAAAATAAAAACAATAAATAGGCTGTTAACGGGGCATACTTATAATAACCCGTATCTCCACATGATTAAAGTAGAATCATCTCCAAACTGCGATGAATGCGATACACCACAAACCGATGACCACCTTATTTTCGTATGCCCGAAATTTTCGGAAATACGAAAAAACTTTGATTTTTTCGCACAATTCAACAACCTGTATACATTACTAAATACGTTTCAAGATGCTGTCTTCAAAAAACTCGTTGCTTTCATTAACCTGTGTCAAATCGACCTCTAATAGCTGTCTAACCATCATTGAATCATCAGTAACAGCAATTTTTGCTTTCTCGTCTAATAACATCAGCTGTTCTTATTCACGCACACACGTTTTATTCCTGCTATGTATCAACCATTCGGACATCGCGATTTGTTCACCACTGTCATGTGTAGGTACAAGAGGGTGAGGTGTTGAGGTCTTGTAATAGATTAGAACGAAAAAACCACAATATAAACAACCGTGGGTAGTTTAGATAAATTAATGTTTTTGACAATCACAATGTCATTGAAAAGAAAATGAAAAAAAACTTAGAAAAATGGCCGGAGAATAAACTTCCTTTTTGGATTTGATTTTGCTGAAGGTCGGTCAAGTGGCTCCTAAGAAGAAAAAAAAAATATAAAGAAAGGAAGACAACAACAACAGCAGCAAAAGATTTTATTTAAGGCAATTTTATTTGGTGTATGTACATGGCTATACACTAAGCCTTAAAAAACAAAAAAAAAGAAACAAAATTTTAAACAAGCATTAAAAAAATAAATAACAGAAATCCAGTTTCGTCGAGCTGTTAGTCAACACCACCTCTGACCAGACCCATCGTGGGAGCAGCGGATATAGCACTACCAATCTTGGGGTGCCAAGGTTTGTTGAGGTTACGTACTTAAGACCGGTATACTAGGACGACATATTACGAACTGGACGGCTTCTGGAGGGAAGGAAAATAAAGAAAATTATAATTAATTATTAAATTTGTATAAGGGTAAACATTTAGGTGAATCCACTTAGCTGTTGATTAAACGAAGTCCCTTTTTTTCGTAATTATAAATAAAGGGTGCGCGGAACTATAGGGGTGAGCTCAGGCCTGTAGGGATCTAAGTAACTTTAGGGATATATTGCCCACGTACGGTGGATTAGGTAGATGGTGACCCTGTAATTAGCAGAAAAAATTTAATTAGTTACCGTGAAATTTATAATTTCTCTTTAATGAGAAATTCCTGAAAGAAGGTTATAAGACTTACGTGATTCACCCACATTTGTACGGAAAACTGACGGACCAACCTTAACAACCTGCAAATACATAGTGATTAGCTGCACCAGCCGGCATTGGCATTTTATTTATTGGCGAAGCCACTGAAAACCCGCTTAACCGTAAAGGCGTTTATAAAAATATGAATATTTGGAAATTTCCTTAATATTTCTATAAAATTTAAAACCTGTAATAAGGAAAAGAATTTTTTTTAAAGTAATGTTGTTTGGTAAAACGGAATATATATTTGTCGCATTTGTTAATTTTCTTTCATATTAAATTGAATTATTTTTAAAGGAAATTTAACGTTTTACACTTTGCCTTTTTAATATTGAAATTGGTATTTATAATTTTTTTTGTATTTCAAAGCTAAATTTGTTTTTTTAAATAAAACCCAACATTTTTATAATGTATAAATGAAAATTTTTAAAATTTTATCATTTATAAAAAATGACCTGCTAAATAAGTAAGCAGTGGTAGTAGGGAAGGGTAAGTAGCCTGCGGAGTGATTATGTCTGGGACATCCAAGGAACGGCCAAGGATGTCAAGGTGAAATCCGTATGGATTTCAAGTGGGAGGGAAACCAGCTTGGCCTAACATCTGCCAAGCCAAATAAAAATACTTTTGAGTGTGCAAAAGGAAGAGTGTTGTGACTTTTAAGTGCAGTTTTTTTTTGTTTGCTTCCGGTCCATTACCCTTTAATTGGTTTATTTTTAGACTGGCATGATTTTTTTTATTTTTTTTGTAGCTGTCAGGTAACGCCAGAGGTTTGCAAGAACCACCCCCAAAACCGGCGAGCTCTAGCCGAGCTAAAACGCGGGCATGCCAGCACCGCAAACGATCTGGCCACACAAACCATAGCATTTTAACCCCCAGCTGACACTACAGAATGGCGCCCATAACGTGGAGCACGAAGCAAGCTTCAGAATTCAGTAAATTTTTTTATTTTTTTCAAATTTTAGTTCTTTTACAGATTTAGTGTTTTTTTTTTTTCTTACAAATGTAAGTCCCGCTAGGGGATCAGAGAGTCCTTAGCGCGTTGCGACATTTAGGGGAAAAGGACAACACTTTTCTTTCAAAGATCATTTTCCCTGTGTTTTTCTTTGTCACGGACGGAGTCTTAGTCGTACACGTAATTACGGGTAAATGCTTTCGTTCGTGCAAAGGAAGACAGGAAAATGTTTCGTTTATTAGTTTCAGTTGATTTTTTTTTATTTTTATAAATCTTTGGATTTACGACATTCCCGGTCACGTAAGTCCCGGTTTTTGGTGTTTAGTAGCCTGAATCGCGTTGCTACATGATTGGGTTTGTAATGGTCTAAATTTTTACTATTTTTTTTCTCTACTTTTTTATATTGACTTGAGACATAAAGAATTTGTAGTTATCAACTAATAATTAATTTTTATCTGCTGCAAGTCATATAAAAAGGTGAGATCAATTCTCATTTTTTATTTTTTTTTACCAAAATAGCCAAAGATAGTTGCTAAAGTTTTAATTAAGTATAATTACTTACAATTTTAATATTTGAGATTTTTCTCGATTTTTAAACAGACTTCATAATAGAGTAGTCGCGAGTCCATGGATTTACTGGCAAAATGCCAGACTCCTTAGTTGCAGCGCTATTTATTTTGTCGTTTTCAAATACAACTATTTCCATATTTCATCTTTTAGATTTTTGAATATTATACACACGAACTTCTGAAAAACAGATTGAAAATTTTATAATTATTATATGTACACTCAAAATATTTTAAAATACATACCTTTTACTCCGCAAGCTCTTATTTTTCCCGAACTGCTACCACGTATGAATATTATATATTCCGTTTTCTAATTAATATTTTTGGTTTTTCCAAAAACCGAACAAAATTAGATACATTTTGTTTGGCGTTTACACATTTCCGAATTTTATATAAATTTTATTAAGGCTTTTGTTTTATTTAAAATTTTTTTTTTTTCTTATTATTTTATAATTTTTATTATTATAATTCGATTTTTTTTGCCATAGAGCAGAATTGTGTTCACTTTCCTCTAGGGCGAAAATAGTTTTTGGTTATTGCGTTTTTTACCTGGAATTGGGTGGAAATACATTTTTATTAGTTGTATATCGTAATTAAAATTTTTTATTTTTTTTTAATATCTACCTTTTTGAGGGACAGACATTTGTTTTTTAAATTGGTTTTTTCGATTTGTTTATTTTTTTTGATTTGCTTGGTCGAGTTGAAACTTGTAGGCCGTCAATATGAATCCGCCAGCAGTTACAACTTGTAGCACGACTACCATCGCTTCGCAAAGTCCGCCAGTGACTTCTACAGCAACTTCAGCGGCTAATACGGTGACAACGCAGTCGTCAAGCTTGGAAAATTCACTCCTTGATTGTTCCTCTGACGATCCTAACAATACTGTCGTTTCGCCACATTACCAAAGCAATACGGCTCAAAATATTCGTCGCGAATTTCGTGAGGCGCAAGCTGGGGTTCAATTTGGCACCGGTGCTACAAACATTTTGCAGATGGTAAACGCAACAATTGGGCTGTCTCAGGCACAGTTAATGCGAGACGTTGACGAGAAGATTCAGCTAGCCATTAATGAAATTAAACAAGCTTTAAATATTCGACCTGCTGAGCATACACCTTTGATAAGTCCGGCATTAGGGGATAACCTAAATAACTCCCAAAACAGTGCAACAAATCGACAAAATTTCAACAACAACCAAATGCCTGCACCAACGCAGTCGCATGATTTTACACAGCCTATTTATTCACAAGCTCATTTGTCATCTCAAGTTCATACAAATATGCAACCTTTTAATATTGGTCAACCACCAGCTGTGCAAATGTCAACGGGGTTACAGCAACTTCCAACGTTGACTCCGGCATCACGCTTTATAGCTCCAGCTACAGCTGCAGCAGCACAATCTGTGAATTTAAGCGCAGATCAACATTTGCAACAGCCATTGATACAATTTGAGCATCAACCCTTGCAGCAACAATATCCGCATACCTTACAACAACAATACCAACAGCCTTACGAGCAAAGTTTATTTCCACAAAATCTACAATCGGTACAACAACAGCCTAACCAACCGTATAATCAAGATCGTATGTATCAGCAACTTCAAGTTCAGTCACAACTGCCACAGCAACAAAATGGTTATAATCAACAACAACAACCGCCAATTATTTCGCAACCAGAAAGTTCTCGTCAGCGACAAGAGGTGTATACAGCACCCGGTTTTCACCCACAACAAATTCAAAATTTTTCTAGGCCAATGCCTAGACAAAGTTTTGAACCGTTGAGCCGAAAATTAGAAAAATGGAATCTTCGATTTGATGGAACCAACAGAACTATGAACGTCCAAGAATTTATTTTTCGAGTTGGGATGCTAAAACAGGACTACAGTTGTACTGACGAAGAAATACTTCGTGATTTTCATATTTTATTAGAAGGACCAGCACGTGATTGGTACTGGGATCACCGAAAACTGGTACGTGTTCAAACCTGGAGTGATTTGGAAAAAGCGCTCCTAACAAAATATCGAAGATTTGAAAAAGAGTACCAGGTGCAAATGCAAATTTTAAACCGCCGTCAACTGCCGCAGGAGTCGTTTGAAGAATTTTACAACGCTGTCATGAAGTTGCGAAACCAACAAGATTCTCCATATGAAGAGGGGCAGCTCGTAGAAATTATGAGAGGCAACTTGAAACCGTCGTTGGCCCAGATTATGTTTTCTGTGCAGGTGCGGACTTTATTAGATTTTTGCCGTGAAGTGAAGCGTGCTGAAAATTTGCTGGCAAATCAGCGACAGTTGTACCAGCAACGTCCAAATACAAATCATCGAGTGAGTGAACTGGCGTATGAAGAAGTAGAAGAAGCACCACTGGTAGATTTTGAGGTTAATGGTATTCGGTCTACAAGTCATTATACTTGCTGGAACTGCAAGGCAGTTGGCCATAGCTTTGTCGATTGTCCTGAACCTTTGACTAGGCAATTTTGTTTCAGATGTGGTAGGGATGGTGTGGTTACACCAAAATGCCCTAAATGTCAGGGAAACAGGTTGCGGAGCCCGTCTCGAACTGGGGAGATGAGGTCGACCGATGTTTAGACCCAGTTACAAGTCAACAAATGGGAACTAGAAGTAAAAATATTTCAATTTTAAAAAATACTAGTAGAGTAAATTCAAATTTAGATTTAGAACCAAAGCTCAAAGAGCTTAAACCACTTCATCTACGAATTAAAGAATATAACGAGGCAAAATTAAGAATTTTCGGTAAAGTGTCGAGGAAAATTGAAAAGGCCAGGGAACGGTACCGGTTGAGGAAAAAAATTAGACATTCAATAGCTGAGACGGTTTTGTTTGAAGGGTCCGATAATCGGTTATACACGCGAGTAAATATTAACGGGGTTGAAATTGAGGGTCTACTAGACAGTGGTGCCGACGTGACCATACTGGGCAAAAACTGTCTAGATTTTGTGAGAAAGGCCAGTCTAAACGTGTTTAATTTTTATTCGAGCATTAGTACCGCAGATGATACCGTGCATCACCTGATCGGTCGCGTTCGCGCTGATATTACGTTTAATAGAGCGACGCATAATATCACGTTCTATCTAGTGCCTACTCTGAAACGCGAGTTGTATTTGGGTTACGATTTCATGAAGCTTTTTAAATTAATTGCCTCCGTAGAAAGTGTAACCACTAATAGTATTAGTCTTTGTGAGGAGACAGATAAAGCCGACGATATCAAAACTCACACTCTTTCATCACAACAAAAACACCAGTTAGACCAGGTGGTTTCAAAATTTCCGTGCTACACTAAGTTAGGTCTAGGTAAAACCGGTTTAGAAATGCACACAATTGATACGCGTGACGCAACTCCGGTGAAAGATCGCCATTATCCCGTCTCACCAGCTGTACAAAAGTTAATGTTCGCAGAGCTTGATAGGATGCTTGACCTAGGTGTTATTGAGCTAAGCGAAAGTCCTTGGAGTCACCCGGTGACTTTAGTCCGCAAGGGCGAAAAAAATCGTTTGTGTCTGGACGCTCGAAAGCTCAATGCGCTGACGGTCAAGGACGCCTACCCTCTGCCGCACATTGAAGGTTTGCTCAGTCGGTTAGGGGACACATTTTCATTTCTAGTGTTGATCTAAAAGATGCATTCTGGCAGATACCATTGGATCAGTCTAGTCGGGAGAAAACTGCATTCACGGTGCCAGGAAGACCTCTTTACCAGTATACGGTCATGCCTTTTGGGCTGTGCAATGCTGCTCAAAGGTTATGCCGGTTAATGGATAAAGTGGTTCCCGCAGCACTTCGTGATCGAGTTTTTGTCTATCTAGACGATCTTTTGATAGTCTCGCCAGATTTTAGCACGCATTTGGAGTTGTTAGATCGAGTGTCTGATTGTTTGACGAAAGCGGGTTTAACCATTAACGTAGCTAAATCCAAATTTTGTTTTAAAGAGTTACGATATCTCGGTTATATAGTTGGCGGGGGCAAATTAAAAGCTGACCCGGCTAAAGTGGAAACGATCACTCGATTTTCATATCCGAAAACCGCTAAACAAGTTCGGAGTTTCATGGGGGCAACTGGCTGGTATAGAAGGTTTATACCGGATTATGCTACCATTGCAGCACCGATTTTTGAGACTCTGAAGAAGGCCAAAACGTTTATGTTTTCGGATGAAGCTAAAGCCGCTTTTGATCGTCTCAAAAACGCTCTCGTTACTAGTCCAGTTCTTAATCATCCTGACTTCTCCAGACATTTTTATGTTCAGTGTGACGCGTCCGATATTGGCATTGGGGCAGTGCTTTTTCAGAAAGATGATTCTGATGGCGAACACCCAATAGCCTATTTTTCACACAAATTAACATCGGCGCAGAAAAATTACTCTGTCACTGAACGAGAATGTCTGGCGGTGGTCATGGCGATTAAGAAGTTTAGGCCCTATATAGAACTGATGCCGTTTTCCGTAATAACAGACCACAGCAGTCTAAAGTGGCTGATGTCTCATAAAGACCTCAGCGGTCGTTTGGCCAGATGGAGTCTCCATTTACAGGCGTATAATTTTACCGTTGAACATAGGCAGGGTAAACAGAATGTTGTTCCCGATACCCTATCGCGCTACGAAATGGAAGAAATCACCGCGGACGTTTGCAAATTAATTGATTTAAATTCAGAGGCTTTTAAGTCGGAAAATTATAAAGAACTTATTGCCACGATTGAAGGAAACTCTGAGCAGTTACCTGATCTCAAGGTTGTCGACGGTTTTGTATACAAAAGGGTGATTCCGTACGATGGAATAACCGTAAACGAAGATTTTTCGTGGAAACTCTGGGTACCGCTCGATTTGACTCAAAGTATCATAGAGGCAGCTCATAACCCGCCTCAGGTTTCACACGGGGGTTTTTCTAAAACGTTACGTAGAGTGCGTGAATATTTTTATTGGCCAAACCAAAATTCACAAATTCGAAATTTTATAAAAAATTGTCAAGTCTGTAAAGAGACAAAACCCGCGAATATAACGCTACGCCCGCCTATGGGAGCCGAAACGCAAGTTGAACGTCCGTTTCAGCGTATTTTTATTGATTTTTTGGGTCCGTACCCGCGCTCAAAAACCGGAAATTGTTTTATTTTTATTGTTTTGGACAATTTAACAAAATTTGTTTTGTTAAAGGCAATGCCAAAAGCTAACAGTAAAAACGTTGTTAAATTTTTAATATCAGAAGTGTGTCATAAATTTGGTACACCCGAATCAATTGTGTCCGATAATGGTAAACAATTTATCAGTAAGGAATTTGAGGATTTTGTTAAAAGTTTCGGGATGAAACACGTCAGGACCGCTACGCACTCGCCACAGGCAAATGCGTCAGAACGGGTCAATCAGTCTATTTTGTCAGCATTACGATCTTATCTACAAGATGATCATACTGAATGGGGACAAGTATTTGTCTGAAATTGAATTTTCGTTAAGGTCGTCAGTTCACAGTTCGATCGGTGTTACGCCTTATTTCGCGTTGTTCGGTATGAATATGGTCGGTCATGCTAACTTTTATAAAATTGCTCGAAAACTAAGTAATTTAGAAGATTCGGAACTTAACATTATACCAAAGTCGGTAAAAATGGATCTGGTACGGCAAAAGATCCGTGAAAATCTACACAAAGCGTACGTGCGAAACGAAAAGACTTATAATACTCGGTGCCGAAAAGTGAAATTTGTTCCGGGTCAAGAAGTCTATCGCCGAAATTTTCAGCAAAGCGATTTTAAAAACGCCTTTAACGCAAAACTGGCTAGGAAATTTTTAAAATGCCGTATAGTCCGACCGATCGGCAACAGCCTTTACGAGGTGGAAGATTTGCAGGGCAAATCGTTAGGTATTTTTCATGGAAAAGACCTAAAACAATAGGCTATAACGTTAACCCGATTTTATTTTTTTTTCCTGTTGATTTAATTTTTTTTATCTTTGTTTTTGTTTTGGAAATTAAAATAAACGTCGCGTCAACATTTTTTTTTATCCAACCCGAAATTTTATATTTTCATTTTTAAATCAAAAAGTTAGTTAATAAATATAGTAATTTTTTTTGGTAATTTAATTAAATACAATAATCTACGCGTTAATCGTAAATAATCTAAATTCATTTAATTTTTGTTTTTATTAATTTTCCACTTAAGTTTTTTATATCGAGACCAAGAAAGGAATTCGCTTCCTTTTCTTTTAATCCTACCAGCCAGTGAATTCATAAGTCTTAGGTAATGAGTAATTCAGTGTTTTGTTCAACTAATAAGCCAACGTTTCTAAGCAAGTTACATTTTGTAACTGTCACTGTAACATGTGCAACTCCGTACAAATCGCCGTTGCCGACAACTAACATCCTGGGGAACTATGCCATTAAGGACTGGGAGTCGTTAGTCACTGCTACAGTAACGTGATTCTGAGCCCGTAATTACAGCGAGTTGAAACAAAAGTAAAAAAATTAAACAACCAATGTCTTCTGCAAAAGCATATGGTTGGCTCATTACGTCGACATGAATTTCGCTGACTGGTGTGTCAAGAGAATTAAGTTTTGAATTTCCGATCGGGGCCGAGATTTGTTGTAGAACATTAATAAAAAAAAAAAAATTTTTTTTTTAAATTGGGTAATTGCAATGGATGTAGCAATTTTCCATATTATTTTTTTTTTTTTTTTTTTGGTCAATTTGTAAACTATTCTACTTAAATTCTAATATAAATTATTTTTTTTTTTTAATACTCTACTTGTATACATATCTTAGATTTAAAACTTACCGAAAGTTTCCTATTTGTTGATATTTCGTTGTTGGTCTTCCTTGAAGGTCATTGTTGATTTTGTATGGTGAACCTAGGGGAAATCGATAAAATTAGTTAGAAATTTTTGAATTTTTAGAAGATAAGTAGTATAGTATAGATTCTGGTTATTTATTATTTAAGAGATGAATTTAAATAATTTAAATTTCAAGTCTGAAATTTTTCATTTGTATTAAGGAGAATTTTGAAGTTTTTTTTTATAAAGTATTCGTAGTCTAAGTTTTTTTGAATTCATATTAGTAAAGCTGTTGAGATTTTATAATAAATCTTCTCAGGGACAAATGAAATTAAATACCCATTAATGTAGGGAGAAACTCGGGGAAGATTTGTTAAAAGTCTTAATATAATTAAGCTTTTTAATTAGGTTTAGGATTTGAATTAATTATTTTTGGTAATTCCTGCAATTGTATTTCTTATGCAACTTGAAGTTTCCTTTTTTATATAAATACATTTGGATTAAAGTTGGTCTAACTTTATATAATGGTGTCTAAAGGTACCAAATAAAATTTAACTGAATCTAATCAGATCAGTACAAAACTCGGGTAGATTTGTATTCATTGTTATGAGATTTATCGAATTAAATCTAATAAAATGGTATAGGACCATTTCTCTAATCAAAAGCTCAGAAAGGAAATTTTAATATGAAACAATTAAATTTAAAAACTTTTTATCTACCATCGTTCCTACAAATTGAATTTTCAAATATAATCTATGGTTTAAATGCCGCAAACACACAAATTTGTAAAATAATGTTTGCAATTTTTTTTTTTTTTTTTTTTTTTTTTTTTGCAATATTTTTTGTTAAATTAAATAGAAAAACAACCTCTAGAAAAAAAATGCAAATTAAACAGTTCTTTGAATAAGTTTCAAAAAAATTTCCACAATAGTTTCTGTATTTATAAGTCTTAAAACTAAAACAGAAGATGGAAAAGGAAAAAACGTTTTGAAAAGTTTTTTTTTGATGAAAAAATATATATTTTTGAAAATAATTTCTTCAACATTGGTATTTTTATACAAAGATATTTTTGATTTTCAATGAGAGGGATATTTTGAATTTGAAATATGTTTTTTTAAGTTGAATATTTTCTATTAAGTTATAGAAACACGTTAAATTCCTTTGAAATTTATTTTTGATACAAACAAAGCAATAGAACGTTTTCTACGGACTGCTTTAACCCTTAAATGCTCAACAGCTTCGATTGAATAAAATTGTATTTTTATGATATGAAATGCCAATTAAAAAACAACTGCGTACCAAGATTTTTCAAATAATTTTTTTTACGCTTTTTATAAGCAAAAATCCAAAATTTTCAAAATTTTAAATTGCCCGTTACACAAAAACGGAGTGACTTAGGAACAAAAAAAAGATATATCATTCAAAAGCTTATATTTGCCTGTTAACACTAATGCCTTTTATTTAAACTATCTAAAATTACATGTGCCCGTTTTTCGTGCAATTCTTGAGTTTTTAATTCTTGAGTTTTTAATTAATTTTGAAGTTTTTAATTTTTTTTTGACTTTGATGGTTAATAAAAGGTACGATTCTAAATATTTATTTATAAATGTATTTTATTAAAGAGCGCTTGAGAGTTCTTAACACACTAGTGAAGTCTTCATTTTGATTAAGCTTAAAATAAAGTCGTAGGAAATTTTTGAATGGTTGTATCTTTGAAGATACTGTGCGCATTTAAGGGTTAAATACATATTGTATGTACATAGAACACGAAAATAAATGCATTAACTTCCGAGCCCTAGTTATTGAATAGATTGTTTTTTTTTTCACTCGGGCAATTATGATGATTTTTGTTTTTTTTAAGTCCACTTTTTGTTAGGTACTTACCTGTTTCCGACCGATAGTTGGGTTGATGAAAAGCCGGCAGTGTTGAGTTTGAATAGCTGGTGGTCAGTATTTGGAGCCTTCCACATCATATCCCTGCAGAAAAACACCTTGCGGGAAGTTGGCTAGAAATTGCTCCAGACATTCTACAGCACTGGTTGTTTTAAAAAGTTGTTTTGTTGTATGTTGTGAAAGGGCGGTGCATTGACGGGTACTTCGTTTTATGCCTGGAGGGCTTCGTGAAGATCTGGAAAGTAGGATTATTTGGATTAAATTGGATCAATAAATTATTGAAATACTTACCTTTGCTTACACCTTTTGTATTTTCGCTGGATGTTAGCGGCAGCGGAAGTGGCTTAGCACGCCATTACTATTAAGCCATATGCGGTTCATTCAGAACATCACATGGCCTAAAACCAATTAGATAGTGTATGCTGGAAAGAGAAAGTTTTTTTTGTTAGTTACCATACTTACCATAGGAAGGGTGTTTTCCTTTTTTCCGCAGTATTCTTCCATCTGAGGTGAGGGAAACTTCTTGGCATTGAGGACCTTTAATTTTTATTTTTTATTTTTTTTATTTGAATTTTATTTCATTAATAAAATTTTACACATTTTTTTTTACTTACCCATATTTCTTTTCATTCATGCAATAAACATATGTTTCTCAGTTTAGCGCTACCAGATTGTCAAAATTTAGTATAAGTTCGAAAAGGGCGTGTTTACACTCGGCTGTCAGTTAGAGCTGCCAGATTGTTTTTCTTTTGCGGGATTAACCCTAAGCAGTCTGGAAGGGACCGAAACGACCCGGATTATGAACTAGGCAGGACATAGTTTCCCTCCCATCCTGGACCCGTTGAAGGATCTCAGGATGGTTGGGTTTGTCATGTGTAGGTACAAGAGGGTGAGGTGTTGAGGTCTTGTAATAGATTAGAACGAAAAAAACCACAATATAAACAACCGTGGGTAGTTTAGATAAATTAATGTTTTTGACAATCACAATGTCATTGAAAAGAAAAAGAAAAAAAACTTAGAAAAATGGCCGGAGAATAAACTTCCTTTTTGGATTTGATTTTGCTGAAGGTCGGTCAAGTGGCTCCTAAGAAGAAAAAAAAAATATAAAGAAAGGAAGACAACAACAACAGCAGCAAAAGATTTTATTTAAGGCAATTTTATTTGGTGTATGTACATGGCTATACACTAAGCCTTAAAAAACAAAAAAAAAGAAACAAAATTTTAAACAAGCATTAAAAAAATAAATAACAGAAATCCAGTTTCGTCGAGCTGTTAGTCAACACCACCTCTGACCAGACCCATCGTGGGAGCAGCGGATATAGCACTACCAATCTTGGGGTGCCAAGGTTTGTTGAGGTTACGTACTTAAGACCGGTATACTAGGACGACATATTACGAACTGGACGGCTTCTGGAGGGAAGGAAAATAAAGAAAATTATAATTAATTATTAAATTTGTATAAGGGTAAACATTTAGGTGAATCCACTTAGCTGTTGATTAAACGAAGTCCCTTTTTTTCGTAATTATAAATAAAGGGTGCGCGGAACTATAGGGGTGAGCTCAGGCCTGTAGGGATCTAAGTAACTTTAGGGATATATTGCCCACGTACGGTGGATTAGGTAGATGGTGACCCTGTAATTAGCAGAAAAAATTTAATTAGTTACCGTGAAATTTATAATTTCTCTTTAATGAGAAATTCCTGAAAGAAGGTTATAAGACTTACGTGATTCACCCACATTTGTACGGAAAACTGACGGACCAACCTTAACAACCTGCAAATACATAGTGATTAGCTGCACCAGCCGGCATTGGCATTTTATTTATTGGCGAAGCCACTGAAAACCCGCTTAACCGTAAAGGCGTTTATAAAAATATGAATATTTGGAAATTTCCTTAATATTTCTATAAAATTTAAAACCTGTAATAAGGAAAAGAATTTTTTTTAAAGTAATGTTGTTTGGTAAAACGGAATATATATTTGTCGCATTTGTTAATTTTCTTTCATATTAAATTGAATTATTTTTAAAGGAAATTTAACGTTTTACACTTTGCCTTTTTAATATTGAAATTGGTATTTATAATTTTTTTTGTATTTCAAAGCTAAATTTGTTTTTTTAAATAAAACCCAACATTTTTATAATGTATAAATGAAAATTTTTAAAATTTTATCATTTATAAAAAATGACCTGCTAAATAAGTAAGCAGTGGTAGTAGGGAAGGGTAAGTAGCCTGCGGAGTGATTATGTCTGGGACATCCAAGGAACGGCCAAGGATGTCAAGGTGAAATCCGTATGGATTTCAAGTGGGAGGGAAACCAGCTTGGCCTAACATCTGCCAAGCCAAATAAAAATACTTTTGAGTGTGCAAAAGGAAGAGTGTTGTGACTTTTAAGTGCAGTTTTTTTTTGTTTGCTTCCGGTCCATTACCCTTTAATTGGTTTATTTTTAGACTGGCATGATTTTTTTTATTTTTTTTGTAGCTGTCAGGTAACGCCAGAGGTTTGCAAGAACCACCCCCAAAACCGGCGAGCTCTAGCCGAGCTAAAACGCGGGCATGCCAGCACCGCAAACGATCTGGCCACACAAACCATAGCATTTTAACCCCCAGCTGACACTACACCACTTTGCAATACAACAAATCTATTTATTCTGAAAACATCAACTATCTTCAAGTTATGCGTACATCTTTTTGGATTATTTAGTACTGGCATATAAGTATCTGATAAATACTTCGCCAACCGCCTGATTTCATCTGGCAAACCAAAATTAAAAAAAAAAAAAATAAAATAATCGGTTTACCGACCAAAAAAAAAACAGTTACTGGAATATTTAAAAATGCAAAATATTGGAAACCGGTTCGGTATTAGAATCTAAAAAAATCCGATTATCCAGTTTTCGGTTACAGTTTTGGACACTCTAATTGAACCAGAAGAACGAACTAGTTCACTCAAATCAAATATAAACTGCAACTCTGTATAAAAAAGTAAACATCATAACATGCACTGTTTCCTACTCCGCGATTTTCAAGTAAAAACTAGCAACCGCTAAAATTTAAAAAAATGAATTTCGTTTAATGCTCAAACATGACGTGTGTGGCGCCCTCTAGGCCTATTTAAAGTATATTTTAGATATAATTATGGGTAAACAATTTAAAAATAGCACGAATTTCAGCGAATTTTTTCTACGTAAACATTTTAGACGTGTTTTAGTTGTTTTTGTGAAATTTTATGTGGTGGAGTTATTACAAAATTTAATCAAAAACGTATGAGAATGTTACAATTTAAATTATTTTTATTTTAACTTTGATGAAGTTAAAAATTAAATAAATAGTGATTTTTAGCCCTTTTTAAATTATGACAGAAATTAGTTTGAAAAATTGAATTGAATTCGTGAGGAAATTTCATTTCGTTTGCTACCCACACTCACTGATTTCAAATCCGGTCTCTAATTTTTTTTTGTTTAGTTTCACATATTTGAATAATTGTGCATAGATTTTATACACATTTGCTAGGAAAGACCACTCAATATTTTTATAAGAAATCTGAAGATAAATTTTTAATTAACATCCCAGCAAACAATCCGGTCCGTTTTCGGTACAGCATAGTCGGATCCGGAGTCCGTTTCCGTACCGTTTTCCGGATCAGTATACGGACCAGAAAACGGATTAAAAGGAACATCGAATACGGATTCGAATCCGTTGCAAGTCCGTCAATGACGGACCGTTTACGGACCGTTGGGTCGTGTTAAAAACTGACTCAAATCCGTTTAAAGTCCGTCAAATACGGACCGTTTCCGGACCGTTTTGTCGTGCTGAAAACGGATGATTCCGTTTTTTACGGATATAAAACGGACAATAAACGGATCGTTGAAAATACTTATTTGGTCCGTATTCCAACCATTTTTTTTACAAAAAACTCAATGGATTTTATTTTTTTTTATACATTTATTAATTTATTTGAAAAAATATTAAAATATACTTCATTTAACTTTAATTAAATACGAAATTCGCCACAGCTACTTTTTGTATCCAGCTTAGCAGCATCACGGAACATTTGTGGTCGACAATATTCAAAATCTAAAAGGAAAAAAGAATTTATTATTTTAGTTTCAAGAGATAGTAAGAGTTTTCTTGGAATATATTTTTTTTTATTTAAAAAAAAAATTGATACTTACTTTTTTCGATGCAGTTTTTTGTTTCCACCAAGAGCATCATTGTTCGTTTGTGGCCCATTATTGAATCAGATATCTACATGTAAAAAATATTAAGTGGGGTTTAAAAACGATGGATTCTATGAACAAATATATTTTTGTTTGCAATCTCATTTGAGCGTTTTAAATTATATAAATACTTACCATCTAACGTATGCAATGCATATTATGCATGCTATCTGAATTTATTTGGCGCCCCGATCTTTTATATTATTTTAATTAATTTTATTTTAATAAAACAAATTGAAAAAAATTGTTACCGATTGTGACTGACTTGAAACGGATGAAAATCGGTGAAGTCCGTATTAAACGGCACGAAAACTGATATCCCCAAACGGACTAAAAACGTGTTTTCGAAAATCCGATTAAACGGTCCGAAAACGTACCGTAAACCCCGGAATCAAGAATCCGTACATGCCGGAGAGTCCGTAAAAATGTTTCTTGGGATTGCTAAACTTTTGGACTGTTTATAAATATCTAGCGTTTTTTTTTTTAGTTCATATCTACAATTTTATTTTAAATAGTTGACATTAATGGTCATCAGCTGTTTCAATTATTTTGTTTTGCTGTTTTTTCCCAGTAAAGAAATGAAATCATCGTATCACAGTCTCATATTCTTCATTTGGTGGCTTGTGTCAGTGAGTTTAGGAACATTTATTAATTAATTTGTTTAGCGAAAAAAAACAAGTTATTAACATTTAATTAGCTAGTGAATAACAATTTAAGTGCAATAAAATAAATACTAATTAAAACTTCCTACTGCCAAAAATTTGTTGTAGAGCGGTAGTTTTAATTTTATTAAACCAGTGCCTCTTTTTAAAATATACAAAATACTTAAATAACTTTTAAATAAATAACTTATTCGCGTTAAAAACTGAAGTTCTTTTGTTAAATATAATACAGATAAGAGCTTAAACAAAAAAATTATAGAACTTTGTGACGTCTTCGTTTCCAGATTTGCAACTATCTCTTTAAGATTTTCAAGGTTTTCCATTTGTGTGAGATGCAAAAGCTTGTTTATTACAATAACTACATAATATACTGAGCACGGTAAGTAACGAACTTGACTTTAAACTTTTATTATATACATTGTTAATTTCACTTAAACTTATACATCAATTGTTGGCAATTTTCACAAGTTTAATGGGAGCAATTTAAAACGCGCCAGACCGTAAAACATTGACCTTACAAATTAGCTATTCTGTTTTTGGCAAATGTTTCAGTTTGAGTTTTTATTATCTACACTGCTTTGAAGTACCGGTCTAGAAATGTCCGACCGTCCTACCGTTTATACAAATAAGCCTTCGGAAGTGCTTTTAATTGGCTCCAGTCAAACCCTTTAAGTCAAAATTGGTCAGTGTTCAGGCCTAGCTGTCTGAGGAAGATTTACACTTTATTCAGAATGTCCTTAACAATTATTTTGACTATTTTTAGACTCAGATAAACCACTCAACCGTTATTTGCTTTCTTTAGATTTATTTTCTCTATAGTTTCCGCCACATCACGTATTTTT